>CM022949.1:16749163-17337174 GCA_012931725.1 Litsea cubeba
GGAAATGTATCTTATAAATGGAATTGCATTTCTTCGAGGTTTCGGATTTTCACTAAAATGGCACCACTAGGCTTAGGTCACCTTGTCGGACTGATCATCCGGCTTGGGGTCTTTATTTTGTTTGCCAGCTGCAGTTTGGATTCCGTTTGTACCGACCATGGCAACGGTAATTACCCGTTCCCACGTTTAGTGGCTACGGTTCTGTCTGATAACGACTATGTCGTTCCGTCCCACGTTTAGTGGCTTCGGTTTGTTTGCTCCGGTTACTTCGGTAACAGGAGAATATAGCTTTATGTGGGTCGCCATTGTTTTTATGCATTGATATTCATCTCATGGCATTTATTTATGTTACTCATCATGATATTAGATTTGCAAACCATCGAGATGTTATTCTATCTTTACTTCGACATTGATATTAACCGTGATTTCATCGTAGCTCTTTCTTATCATGCTTTGTTTTACTTTCATCCTATTATTGTTGTAATTGCTTGCCAGACCGTCGGTCTGACTCTCTTTGTTTGGTTGTCAGATGTCGAAGCCCTCGCCCTGTGAGGCGCACTTGAGGCGGAACCATCGTTCCAGCGGCGGGCGCGAGTGGCAGCCCGTGAGGTCATTTAGACGTCGGGTTACATTGGAGCTGCGATCACATTTTTGGGGATATTTGATGATATTCATTTTGGGTTTTTGTTATGGCCATTGTTGGCTTATATTCTTTTGGGAGGAAAAGTTTGTAATTAATGCTTAACTTTACTTTTGTATCAACTCTAACTAACTTTTGGCCCACAAGTAAATGTTTCTCTTTTGATGCTAGTCTCGTGCGTTCTCAATTTATACCTGTTTGTGAGGACTTTTATGTTTGCTACAAAGCTTCCGCGTAATTCATTGTATGAAAGGATCCTTATACATCACTATTTGATCGGATTCCGTGAATCCGTACCGAGGAACCTGTGGGAAACTAGCGGGTGCGGGCCGGAATTTTTCGGCCCGCCTCGCCGCGTCCCCGGATTAAGGCCTCGTTTAGCGGGACCTCGGTCCGGGGGCGTTGACAGGCTTGGTATCAGAGCGAGAAATATTTGAGGCAATTAAAATTGGATTAGAAACATAAGGACGTGGCCAAGGATCGTTAGCATTACCGTTAGTTAGCATCGATTTGGGATTGGGAACGCTTGATTATTATATCTTATTGTACTAACAAGTTGTTTTTGCAGCAATATGCCTCCACGTCGACCTTCCGGCAAATGCGAATGCGACAGGGTAGCAATCATGACAGCGAGATTGAAAAACCCGGGTAACGGGTCAGTTCCAAACAAACTCATGCAAATGTTGGTTTGAACAACAGCAGCGAGCCAATGATAATCAAGCTCGATTCCAAGAACAAATGGCCAAGAAGGATGAGGAGCTGACTCACGTTGCAAAGGCAACTACTTGAAGTGTTGGGTAGAAGGCCGGAACCAGTAGCTAATATGGAACCAGTGCAGCATAGGGACAGAGATCCTAATATCCTGTTTGAGAAGTTTAGAAAAAGGGGGTCCTAAAGAGTTTACGGGTCAGGAGGAACCCTTGGCAGCGGATGACTGGTGGCTCATACCGAGAACATCTTCGACATCTTTGTATGTACAGGCAGACAGCGGGTTCACTTGGCAGCGTCTATGTTTACTGGGTTGGAAGACATTTGGTGGAAGACTGTCAAGGAAGGCTATCAGGATATTGCAGATGGGATTGCTTGGGCCACTTTCAAGCAGCAGTTTAGTGAGAAATATGTCCCAGCACATATTAAGAAGCAGAAGGCAGCAGAGTTCCAGTGCTTAAGCAAGAAGATATGACTGTCCTAGAATATCTTACGAAGTTTGAGAAGTTATCTCGCTATGCTCCAGAGTTGGTGGACCCCGAGGAGAAAAAGATTACTAAGTTTATGGATGGGCTCAACCCCATTATTTGAGAGATGCTTTGGGTTGTGGTACCGCCGACCACCTTTCAAGAAGCTATCAAGAGGGCCTACAGGTTTGAGGATATAAACAATCAGATTATCAAGGACAACCAGAGGAAGAGGCAGCAGTTTCAGAGTGGGCAGAAGTCTTACCAAGGAAAGAAGCAAAAGAAACCTCAGAATGCTCCAACTCAAGGCGGGTGTGAGCATTGTGGCAAGAATCATTCTTCGCAGCAGTGTTATCGCCTTTCAGGGGCGTGTTTCAAGTGTGGTAGCTCAGACCACCAAGTGAAGGATTGTCCGAACAATAGGAACCAGGGCAATAGGGCACCTCAGCAGCCGCCTAGGCAAGCCCCTCAGCAGAATCAACAAGTAGTTCAGAACCCACCAAGGCAGCAGCAGAATCAGCAACCCCGTCAACAGCCACAGAACCAGAATGCCCGTCCACAGCAGCAGAATAGGAATATGCAGCTTGCGAGGCCAAATCAGAATCAGAATAGACCGCGTCAGCAAGGCCGTCTCAACCATATCAATCAAGTGGATGCAAGAAGCGGCAGGTGATGTTGTGGAAGGTAAACTTCTAATTTGTGATGTTGAAGCTAAAGTGTTGTTTGACCCGGGATCTACCCATTCTTTCTTATCCCTTGTGTTTGCTAAGAAGATTAGTGTTCCGGTTAGGGAGTTAGAGTTTGTTTTTGACTGTTACTACTCCGGTAGGGAAGCAAGTGGTGTGTAGTACTTTTTATCCGGGTTGTCCGGTGAAGATAGGAGAAGTCATTTTCCCTGCAGACCTTATTACTTTAGTGATGCATGACTTCGATGTCATTCTAGGCATGGATTGGCTAGCGGGTCATCATGCCTCCATGGATTGTTATAGCAAGACCATCGTGTTTAGGTTGGATGAGTTGTCCTCCGGAGTGAAGTTTCAAGGAGAGAAAAGGATTTCTCCAGTTAGGTTTATTTCAGCTCTCTCGGCAGCAAAGTTGTTAAGATCAGGTTGTGAGGGATTTATTGCTTTTGTTTCCAAGGACGAACAGTCCCTAGGGGTGGAGAATATCCCGATAGTGTGTGAATTTCCCGATGTTTTTCCAGAAGAGATTCCAGGGTTACCACCCATCAGAGAAGTTGAGTTTACAATAGAGTTGGTGCCAGGAACTGCTCCAATTTCCATTGCTCCTTATAGGATGGCTCCAGCGGAGTTAGGTGAATTGAAGTTGCAATTGCAAGAGTTGCTAGATAAAGGCTTTGTTAGGCCAAGTGTTTCCCCATGGGGAGCTCCAGTGCTTTTTGTCAAGAAGAAAGATGGAAGTTTGAGGATGTGTATAGACTATAGGAAGTTAAATCAAGTGACCATCAAGAATAAGTACCCTTTGCCTAGGATAGACGAGTTGTTTGATCAGTTGCAAGGTGCAAAGTTTTTCTCGAAGATAGATTTGAGGTCCGGATACCATCAGTGAGGGTTAGAGAATCAGACATCCCGAAGACAGCTTTCCGAACGAGATATGGGCACTATGAATTTTTGGTGATGCCCTTTGGACTGACGAATGCACCAGCGGTATTTATGGCTCTCATGAACAAGATTTTTGCACCCCACTTAGATCAGTTCACCGTTGTTTTCATTGATGATATCCTAGTGTATTCCAAGTCAAGAGAAGATCATGAGCAGCATTTGAGGACTTCTTTGCAGTTGTTGAGAGATAACCAGTTGTATGCGAAGCTTGGGAAGTGTGAGTTTTGGCTAGAGCAAGTCTCTTTTCTGGGTCACATTATTTCTGAAGAAGGGCTAGCAGTTGACCCATCAAAGATTGAAGCAGTTATCGATTGGGAGAGACCGAAAAATGTGACAGAGATTAGGAGTTTTCTGGGTTTGGCAGGTTATTATAGGAGATTTGTTCAAGGCTTTTCGTCTATCGCAGCACCATTGACTAAGTTAACGCGGAAGAATGTGCCGTTTGTATGGTCGGAGAAATGTGAAGCTAGTTTTGAAGAGTTGAAGAAGAGGTTAACTTCAGCGCCTGTTCTCACTTTACCTTCGGGGAGTGGTGGTTTCGTCATCTATACGGATGCTTCAGGAGTTGGACTCGGTTGTGTGTTGATGCAAAATGGAAATGTGATTGCATATGGCTCGAGGCAATTGAAGGAACATGAAAAGAAGTATGCGACGCACGATTTGGAGTTAGCAGCCATAGTCTTTGCGTTGAAGATGTGGAGACACTACTTGTACGGAGAAAGATTTGAAGTGCATTCGGATCACCGTAGTCTTCAATATTTATTCTCTCAGAAGGAATTGAATATGAGGCAGAGAAGGTGGATGGAGTACATCAAGGACTACGATTTTCCGATTATCTATCATCCAGGGAAGGTTAACGTAGTGGCAGATGCGTTGAGTAGGAAGTCAGTTTGTTTGGCCAGTTTGCATGGATTTCACAATTTTCAGCAATTTGAGGAATTGGGAGTAGAGTTCGAACCTTTGAGAGAAGGAGTTGTGTTGGCGAATATGACAGTGTCCGAGCCAGTTTTTATTCAGAAAATTAAGGATAGTCAGATGCAAGATCCAGATTTGGCTAAGATTGTGGAGCATATCTCGGAGAGGCCAGATTTTCAGATGTTGGATGGAGTTTTGTACTTCCGTGGCAGACTTTGCGTTCCTAAAGTCGACAACTTGAAAGATGACATTATGGTAGAGGCTCACAATACGAGGTATTCAGTGCATCCAGGGAGTACGAAGATGTATCAAAATTTGAAGAGTCGTTTTTGGTGGAACAATATGAAAAGAGAGATAGCAGCCTTTGTGTCGAGATGCATGACTTGTCAATTAGTGAAGGCAGAACATCAGAAACCACCTGGTCTTTTGCAACCGTTAGAAATCCCAGAGTGGAAATGGGAGCACCTGACAATGGATTTTGTATCAGGTTTACCGAATACGAGCAAGGGGAACAATGCCATTTGGATCATAGTGGATCGGCTAACGAGTCAGCGCACTTTATTCCTTTAAAGACCGGTAAGAAGATGCACATGTTGGCGTTAGCGCAGGCTTTTGTGAAAGAGATTGTTAGTCGTCATGGTCAGCCGGTTTCCATCACTTCAGATCGGGATAGCAGATTTGTTTCGAGGTTTTGGAAGACTCTGCATGAATCGATGGGGACGAAGCTTCAATTCAGTACAGCGTACCACCCGCAGACGGATGGCCAGTCGGAAAGGACTATTCAGACTCTCGAGGACATGCTTAGGGCTTGTGTCCTGGATTTTAAGAATCAGTGGGACGAGAATCTACCGCTTTGCGAATTCGCCTACAATAATAGTTACCATTCCAGCATAGGAATGGCCCCTTTTGAAGCGCTTTATGGCAGGAAGTGTAGAACCCCCGTATGTTGGGAAGAAGTCGGAGAACGCAGTTTTCATGGTCCATCTTTAGTTGAGGAAACAAGTGATAAAGTCAGAATCATCCATGAAAGATTGAAGATTGCGAGAAGCCGACAGAAGAGCTATGCCGATGTTAGAAGAAAGGATCTCCAATTCCAAGTTGGAGACAAGGTATTCTTAAAGGTATCTCCGGTTAGAGGGGCATTGAGATTGGGCAGAAAGGCAAATTGTCTAAGAGATTCATTGGACCGTATGAGATCTTGAGTCGGATCGGGGAAGTGGCGTACAGATTAGCTTTGCCTCCAGAACTGTCGGGTGTGCATAACGTGTTTCACGTGTCAATGCTAAGGAAGTATGTTTCAGATCCTTCGCACGTGCTACAACATGAGCCGTTAGATGTCAGAGAGGATGCCACCTACATTGAAAAGCCGGCAGAGATTATCGACACCAAAGAGCAAGAACTGAGGAATAGGACAATTCAGTGGGTAAAGATCCGTTGGGAGAACCATGGACCAGAAGAAGCTACTTGGGAGCTTCGTGAGCAAGTTCAAAAGAAGTACCCTCAGCTATTCCCAGAGGTTAGTGATCATTTGGAGGACCAAATGTGATTCTTAGGGGTGGAGGATGTCAGACCCCGACCCAGGTTTGAATGTTTAATTATGTTTTAATCGCGATTAGTGGATAAGTGGGGTTAGTGGACGATTAGCTTATTTTATTAAGCTAGATTAGGTTGTTTGATTAGCTTTGAGAGCTTTGATTAGCCCTTAACTTAAGTGTGACACGGGCCGGGCGCCCGTGGATTTTGTGTGAGATTGTTGAGTTTGTTCTTGATACTTGTAAAATCCTCATTTATGTGTATTTTGACTTATTTCATCTAGATCGTCAACTTTCATGTTTTGGCCAACTTGATTTTGTGATCAGAAATCGCGTTTTTCGAGAAAAAGGGCAAAACAGACATTTCACACAAAACCTGTACCCAAATTTCGAAAATTCCAGAATTTGCCAAAAATATACTTTTTGGAAAGTAGAAATTTCGCCGATCATTTTCGTCTTCTTCGTCGTTTCCGTTCGGGGCCCGCAAGTACCATTTTTAGGCTTGTGAAGTTCGGGGCCCACATTGGCTTGTCTCTTAAGAAGAGAGCTTTTCTCTCTTCTTCTTCATTCGATTCCAGCAATTTCTTTGGCTAGGGCTTTTTCTCTTCTTCCTTCTCACTCTCTCTCATCTGGAACTCTCACTTGGTGAGGTTTGCTTGGAGGATTGATCTCCTCATTCTCTTCCTCCCTCTTCAAGCTTCCTAGGGATACCTTTCTTGAGGAGTTTGAGCTAGGAGAAGCCCTCCATTCAAGCTTTTCTTCTTTGTTAGGGTCCCTCAAGGTGAGCAATAGTTTTCCCAACCCAAGATCTTTGCTTTCCTCTCCATTTGGAGCATTTTAATCCTATTTGCTAAGGTTTTCATCAAGGATTTACAAATGTTGATGTTTTAGGGTTTCTTGGGAAATTTTGGGGTTTTTGTAGATTTGGAGCTTGAAGCTCTAAGGAGTGGTTTAAGGGTGATTTTTGAGTTCATCTTGGCTTAAGGCAAGTATTTTCCAACATTAATATGATGTTCTTCCTCATTTGATTCTATTTCTTGATTTCTTTCTTTTTATGTTAATCTTCTTTAGTCATGGTTTGCTTTGATTTAATGGTCCACCTTAATAGCTATCTTAATGTGTGTTATTGCTCTTCTTTGCATTGGAAATTTATTCTTACTTTGGTTTCTTGGAAAGTTTATCTCCTTTGTTCAAATGGGTTCTCAAGGGAATGGAAAAGAAGTTGGATTTCATTTAAAAGTGTAGTGATTATGTTAATCAGATGGTTTAATGGTTTGTAGAGGATGAGAAGAGGCCCAAGATTGTTGTAGAAATTATGTACGGAAGGAGGAATTGAAATGATCAAAGAAAGAAGGAAGAAAAAACACAAAAAAAAATGGAATTACTGCACTCGGGCTGGACTGGGCAGGCCCAGTCCGCTCGAGCGACCCAGTGGGTCGCTCGAGCGGACCAGGTTCTGTCTGGGTCCGCTCGAGCGACCCACTGGGCCGCTCGAGCGACCCAGCTACTGCCTGGGTCCGCTCGAGCGGACCTGGGTCCGCTCGAGCGAGCCCAGCCCAGTCTGGGCTCGGGTTTGGACTGTTTTCAGACAGATTTTTGGGCCTGTTCTCAGGGCTCCATTGGGCCTGTTTTAAGGCCTGTTCTTGGACCAGTTTGAGACCTATTGATGGGCTATTTCAAGACCTGGCATTGGACTGTCCTATGGCCTGAATCCTGGGCTGTCTTAAGGACTGAATCGGGCCTGATTAGTGGACTGTTTGAGCGTTGGAAAAGGGCAGTTGTGGGCCTGATTAAGAAAGGATTTAACCTATACTTTTAAGGGCACATTCTATATAATTTCAAGCCCACTTCGGGCCTATGTCCAAGCTCAATCCAGCCCTAGACTCTCTCCTATAAGTGAAGCCCAATTCATCCTTTCCAAGCCTAGAATTCGTGGCAAGTTGGGTCTTGGACTATGACCAATACCACTTAGGAAACCCTTGCGTCTGAATGTGCACTTAATCCCTTGTGATTGTCAACGATCTTCAGTGACACCAAATAACTCTCTTTAATGACAATAAGGGGATTAAATGTATATCGAGACTACCCGCTTAGTCGACCGACCCCTCATTCATTCTTTGAATAAAAAGACTTTTGGTTTTGGTTCTTTTCCTATGCTTTTATTGTTTTGAAGTGGGTTACCCCCATACTTTAGAAATGATGAAACTACTCACTGGTTTTGCGTGGCTTCGCCTATATGCATGTGTTTGGAGTAGTTTTCTATCAACTTTGGAAAGGTATCTTATAAATGGAATTGCATTTCTTCGAGGTTTCGGATTTTCACTAAAGTGGCACCACTAGGCTTAGGTCACCTTGTCGGACTGATCATCCGGCTTGGGGTCTTTATTTTGTTTGCCAGCTGCAGTTTGGATTCCGTTTGTACCGACCATGGCAACGGTAATTACCCGTCCCCACGTTTAGTGGCTACGGTTCTGTCTGATAACGACTATGTCGTTCCGTCCCACGTTTAGTGGCTTCGGTTTGTTTGCTCCGGTTACTTCGGGTAACAGGAGAATATAGCTTTATGTGGGTCGCCATTGTTTTTATGCATTGATATTCATCTCATGGCCTTTATTTATGTTACTCATCATGATATTAGATTTGTAGACCATCGAGATGTTTATTCTATCTTTACTTCGACATTGATATTAACCGTGATTTCATCGTAGCTCTTTCTCATCATGCTTTGTTTTACTTTCATCTTATTATTGTTGTAATTGCTTGCCAGACCGTCGTGTCTGACTCTCTTTTGTTTGGTGTCAGATGTCGAGCCCCTCGCGGTTGAGGCGCACTTCGAGGCGGAACCTATAGTTCCAGCGGAGGGCGAGTGGCAGCCCGATGATGTCATTTAGACGTCGGGTTACCTTGGAGCTGCGATCACATTTTGGGGATTTGATGATATTCATTTTGGGTTTTTGTTATGGCCATTGTTGGCTTATATTCTTTTGGGGGAAAAGTTTGTAATTAATGCTTAACTTTACTTTTGTATCAACTCTAACTAACTTTGGCCCACAGTAAATGTTTCTCTTTTGATGCTAGTCTCGTGCGTTCTCAATTTATACCTGTTTGTGAGACTTTTATGTTTGCTACAAAGCTTCCGCGTAATTCATTTGTATGAAAGTGATCCTTATACATCACTATTTGATCGGATTCCGTGAATCCTTACCGCGGAAACCTGTGGGAAACTAGCGGGTGCGGGCGGAATTTTCCGGCCCGCCTCGCCGCGTCCCCGGATTAAGGCCTCGTTTAGCGGGACCTCGGTCCGGGGGCGTGACAGAAACCATAGAGCTAGACTTCGATCACATGCTATTCACTTGTAGGAAAAAATTCACTGTGGTTAGTGGTTAGAGTTAGTGTTTCCTTTACTGTTAATACATAGATTCGGGCCTTTTCTGTTACTATTTAAACTGGCATTTAATATTTCAAGAAGCTCTTTAATTAATTAATCTCCTTTCAAAACCCAACACAAATTAATCTCTACTTGGTAAAAATGGTCAAGTTCACAATTTTTTCCGAATAGTACAAAATTGGCATTCCCTATTTGTCACCGTGGTCCAGTTTGGCTTGGGTGAACTCATTTAGTTGAATTTCAACATGATCTTAAAACAAGGTTGACCCAGAGTATTATGACCTACAGGGGCCTATTGCCATTGGTTTTAGTTTCAAACCTAGAATATATTGGAACTTCATTCTACCCGGCTAAATATATACTTCTACAATTTATATATGCCTACGCAATTTAAAAGCAATCAAAATGGGGATTCACAATTTTTCATTTTCGGAAAAAAATTCTTTCAAATTCTTCACTCCTCCAAAATGGCGATCGAAAGCAATTTAGATATCAATTTATTGAAGACAAGGCCGGCTCAATACAATTTGAGGCCTGGAGCAAAAATCCTAAATAAGGCATTTTTTTATTTTTTTTATTAATAAAAATATTTTATTTAAAATCTATTTTTCTCACCTTTTGTTAGGAATGTCAAATGGGCCGGGTCCAGTCAACGGGCACGGCCCATGTGGGCCGAGGTGCCTGGGCCCGTTGTCCCGTTTGGCCCGGCCAGCCCGGCACGCTTGGCACATGAGCTGGCCCCTACAGCCTGCCAGGATCGGCCCGCCAGGCTCGGCCTGCCAATTCGAAAAAAGAAAGAAAAAAAACCTAAACCCTAAGGGTAGTGTTTTGGTTTCATTATCATTCTTATTTTCATTTTAGTTAATTCATTTCCAAGTTGTAAGTGTTATAGTATAGTTTGGAGTCGATGATGCTAAGTTTTGAGAATGGAGTTCCAATATAGTTTGGACTTTGGAGATGATGATGCTCATTATGAGTTAGATCCATCACTTGTACTATAATAAGATCAAACATTGGTGCCATCATTTGTAATGGTTAGTTTTTCAACTCTGGTGCAATTGACATTGTTGGCCATAGAAAATCTAATTTTTCTTGCTCTGATAAATACTCACACAATCACATACATACCCTAACCATGACAGAGCTAGGGATCGATCTTGGGTTGCTTTTGCAAGTATAATTGATTTTGCGATGTACTGTTTTACCGATATTTATATATCCTAAATGTTGCCTATTCAAATCATGTCTCCTTGCGTCCTGCTGTCTTGCAATCTGACTTTTTTTTTGCTACATCAGTCATATTTTCAATTGATAATTCTGATCTTTCAAATGATCCATTTTCACATGATTCACTATTTTATTGTCTGCTTGGATGCGTAAATTAATTTGAAGATTGTTAGTTGAAATAAACATGCGCACCGAGCTTTTCATCATTTTTGTGGTCATTAGAGTACTATTTAAATTAAATTATATGCATTTCTTACACAAGCCGGGCCGGGCCGGGCCGGGCTATATTTGGAGTTTCATTACTTAATCCAAGCCCGGCCCAGTTATTAATCGGGCCCTAATTACGTATCAAGGCCGGGGACAAAGTAGGCTAGGCCCGGATCGGGCTCTGGCTGGCCCGGCCCATGAGCACCCCTAACTAGAACAATGAGCATCTTCAATAATAACTGGGTTACTCAAAAACTAATTAATCAATTAATTAAAAATACTTTTGTACCAAAAAAAATATTAGTAGGAAATTAAGAAAGCTTTAAAACAGTTCCTCGGCATAATTGAGTTTTGGCACGGTGTGTTAATTTGGAACGGTTTCAATGTGATCATACTTTGGAACATTTTATAAACGTGCCGGAAGATTCTTAATTAAAATTGGAATTTGGCACGGTATTTTAATTTAGGAACGACTTCAATGTGTTCCTACCTTGAAATATTTTATAAACGTGCCGGACGAATATTCCTAATTAACATATTTGGTGTAGTGTGCATCATCATCAAAAGTGGTCCATAGTGTTTTTTCTAACTAAAAGTGGGTTTAAGTACAATTTTCTAAACTTCATTTCATGTTTAATTATCCCCATCGTTGGGCTCATTTCCTTCATCTGACCGAATGTAGAAAATCACCATTTTTACATGCCGGCTTTTGTAGTTGGTCCGTTGTTGATGACGATTTCCAGTCAAGTTTTGGAAAATTGGAGCCCTGGCTGGAACCACTGCTACAATCCTATTGGCTCTTTGAACTCCTATGTCATCTGCTATTAGAATTTTCGTGTCTGCATGTGTTATTGAAAATCTTATTGTGTTAAAATCTTTTGACTATCATAGTATCATGGCCTGACCGGTTTTGCTTTCTCTTTCTTCGCAACCTGGGTCCAGAAACATGGAAGTCGCAACCTGTGGCCCTCGATATAAATCCATCACCTTTGATGGTCCAGGCCAGGTTTTGATGGGAACACAGTTTTCATGAGCCCAATTTATTATTCTTGGTTTGCTTGACCTGGAAATCAGATTTGGGATTTTTTTTTTTCATGAAGGAACTCTTATATTAGCAAAGCATTGTTGGTGAGGGTCTTAGAAGGCCCTTCAGCTACATAGTACAGAAGTTGAAAGGTACAGAAAAGCTGAGACAGAAGAAAGCAGTAAAAGTAGCTAATAGTAGTAAAATTAGATTTGAGGATTCTACTGGGCAATGTATTGATAGCTTTAGGCCTTACCATTGGTCTATTATTCTTTGCTCTTTGTATTGCTGCTCCCTTTCAATGAAGCCGTTGTTACCATTTCAAAAAACGAAAAAAAATATCCACAATCTCATGAGACGCAGGATAAAACCGTTCTTCACAAATTTCACCCAATCTCTCATTAGGGAAAAACATTCAAATTTGTGCAAGAAACAAGGAAAATATTGAAATTCAAACTAAACTTTACTCAAACCTAGTATTATCTCCAACAGTTTTTTCAGTATTTTAACAATTTGTCCCCACGCTTATATTTCCAAGACAGTTATTGTATTTCAATTGATAGTTATTTCAAGAAAATGTATTGTTCCATGGTTTGTTTTTCAAGTGTTTTCGAGGCCACATTCCTCTAGATAAATTGATGGGAGTGGTAACGAGATAAATAGTATTGGATTTATATGAATTAATTAATATGTTTATGTTTAGCATAAGAAGTACGTAGCAGCATGTGATCATTTCTTTAAATAAAGGGGAACTTTCATGGTGGCTACAATCTATATCTGTTCTTGCATTATAGTATCTCCTTGGCTATTGGCCTAAATTTAGTCGTCCCATTCTGTCATCTTATGGAGATGCCTAATCAAATTAATACGATCGTATATATCAAATTAAGTATGACCTGTTTCGTAGCACCTTCTGATGCAAGAGATAATTCTGAAATGTTATCTATTAAATACATAGCATATGTGGCATAAGGTGTTAGTTTGCTTGTCACTTTTTATATTTGAAACACACTGTCCCAAACTTGGCCCGTGTTTCAGTTGGCTTGTTGGGTTAAAGGCCCCATAGTCGTTTTCATTTGGAGGTCCCAATCTTGCTTTTTTTTTTTTTAACAAAACTGATGGCGGATGACTATAAATACTGTTTTTTTTTTTTTCAAATGAAAGATATATTAAAGTTGGCTTTTAGGGCACGTTTCGTAAACGTAGAAGAATCCTCTGTTTAGGGGATTCTCTCCATCTCCAAAGAACAAATACATCCTCAAGAAAGATTTCTAATGAAAGTTCCATGTTTTGATGGAGGGAGGTTTCCTACAAATTATAGAATGTATTATCCAATGGTCACAACCATTTTTATAAAAATTCCCAAAATTCATGAAAAATCAAGACCTCAACTTTCAATTCAAAGTAGTTTGCGGTCATCTAGAGAATTTGTACGGTTCAGATCGTGCAAGGGGGGACCACGGGAATAAGAAATTAATATTTTAATTTCAAAACATTTTTTGCAAATATCTCAAGATATGGTAAGGATCAACGGTTGAAATTTGATCAACTAGCCGTGTTTGACCTTTCAGAGGCAACTACCGGTTCAGATCATGATCTTGTGGCCCACAA
Source organism: Litsea cubeba (assembly GCA_012931725.1). NCBI lineage: Eukaryota > Viridiplantae > Streptophyta > Magnoliopsida > Laurales > Lauraceae > Litsea > Litsea cubeba. The sequence continues at coordinate 16,762,505 of CM022949.1, forward strand.
AAACCAAAAATTTGTGAAGAATGGACTGGTTTTAATCCCCTTTTTGGCCCACAGAATCTCAGAAATTGCTATCTAATGGTTAGATCAGTTTTGCAAATATCTCAAAATTTAAGATGAATCAACGGCTTGTGAGATGGCCGTTTTGGACTTTATTAACACTATTATCGGTTCAAATATTAATTATGGGGTCCAAAGAAACCAAAAAATGCACTTATATTAACGCCTAAAACACTGTAGAGAATCATCTGATCCGTGACAGGGGGGAGTCCGATTCTAACAATAATAAAAAGAGTGGATGTCTCCTGTCCATCCTCTCCAAATCCATGCAATCCAAAAAAGAAATAACCGTGTGATCTCAAATTTTTGGCAAAGAAGACCGTTGCCAAACGTCACATTAGAAATTTTCTTATTTAGGGCCACATGCTGCCACTGTCGAGTGACTCGTAATTTGGCGCGGTGCTTGTTGGTTTGACTCCAGAAGCTCTGCATGGACTTGCATTATGGCGCACGGCGTTGGACAATTTGTCCTTTCCTCAGGTAAAGTACGTATGAAACGTCAGCCATATGAGTTTTTGGCTGTGTAGAATATTCAAAGCCTAGGACTACCCAATATGAGTTTTTGGCTGTGTAGAATATTCAAAGCCTAGGACTACCCGCCAATATGAGTTTTTGGCTGTGTAGAATATTCAAAGCATAGGACTACCAAGTCCTCACATGCTTAGAAGGATGGGCTCGACCGTCATGTTTTCATTAAATATTGCAACAAACCCTCCAATTTTTCAAAACAAAATGACCGACTAATGTTGGACTTTTTTTTTTTGCTAAAGGGTAAATTTGTATTAGAAAAGAAGGGGGGAAGGAAAACAAAGGCAAAATGCCCCCAAAGCCAAAAGGCTATACAAAGACTTTACAAAGAAAAGCCAACTAATTAGCCAAGCCTAAAAACATCAAAATAGGATGGTGATAGACTTCAGCCTTTACAGAATTGAGGCATAAGATCATACCTCTAATTTTGTCCACAAAAATAGCCTTTACACGCTCTATTGTAGAATGCCGGCCATTGAACTTGGAGTCATTGCGAAGAAGCCAGAGAATGGAGATAGCTTGGAAGAAGATAGCAGCAGCCAGTTGTCTAACAGCAGCATCTCCTCCTAAGGAGATGGCATTCCAAATGGCAGCAACGTTTGAAGGAGCTGGAGCAGAGTAACCACAGGGAGAGAGAAGCCATGACCACAGAGATTTGGCTAAGTTGCAGGAGAAAAAAAGGTGATAGTCTGACTCTTCACTTAGGTGACAGTTGTTACATCTGGATGCCATAGAGAAGCCCCTGGTTTTAGACATTAGATCTGTAGGAGTCTTCCGATGAAGTAGACGCCAAGCAAAGACAGCCAACCTCGGATTCACATAACTGCTCCAGATTAGAGCAGTCCAAGGAAGACTGTCCGCAGCGGATCTTAGCAGATGCCAAGCAGCCTTAAGAGAAAGGGTGCCAGAGGGAGAGTCAATCCAAACAAGAGAATCTGGGGAAGAGCTAACAGGGATCAATATCTCTTTGGTAACCAGAAGCAAGAATTCTCTAAGATCAGCAGGCAAGTTCAGAGGGATGCACCAAGAACTCCCTTGGATGATGTCCATAACTCTGTCAAAAGGGGAAAACCGAATGGAAGGGAATCTAGAAGAGATAGAGAGGTGATCTGCCCATTGGTCATACCAAAGACTGATAGACTTCCCACTGCCCACCGTCCACTTGCAACCTGATTGAAGAAGGGGAGATAAAGATTTCAGCCTTTTCCATATACAAGAGCCACCTTTAGGATTGCCTAAGAACCAAATCGAGGAGTCCTTAAAATACCTGGCTCTAAACCAATTAGCCCACAAAGAATCCACAGTAGAAGCAGCCCATCCCAATTTAAGCAGACAGGCCTCATTGAAATCTCTCATCCTCCGGAGACCAAGACCTCCTTCTTTTTTGGGTAAGCAAACTGTCTCCCAGTTCAGAAAGTTAGTCTTGCTTCTTTCAGGAGAGGCAGACCAGAGAAAATTCCTCATCAATCTTTCAATAATAAGGCAAGTTTTCCTAGGTATGGGAATAGCCAAAGAAATGTGAAGAGGGATGGAGGAGAGCACATGTTTGACCAAGATAAGTCTGCCAGCAAAGGAGAGCAGTTTAAGCTTCCAGCCAGCAAGCCTCAATCTAATAGAATCTAAGATCTTAACAAATAGGCCATGCTTGGGGCTACCTAGGAAGAAAGGGACTCCAAGATAAGAAGAGGGAAGGGTGGACTTGGGAATGGAAAGGAAATTTGCTATGGAATTAGCTTTACTGACAGTAACCTTACCCACAAAGAGATGGCTTTTTTGAAGATTGAAGAACTGGCCTGAGGAGTCTTGGTAGAGGTTAAGAAGACTCTGAAGGCTCCTTAGGCTTCTCTTAAAGGTCTTGAGGAAAACCAGAATATCATCAGCATATAGAAGATGGCAGGGAGAAGACTGAATAGGAGAAATGGGATGAATTTTTCCTTCTTGTCTGAGTAGCTCTATATTCAAACTTAAAATCTCTTCCGCAAGTGGAACATAGAGTAAGGTATGCATGACGCTTTGCTCATGAACTAAATGGGAGTAGGTTGAATGAATGAGTTTGTGATATTAATTGGACCCTGCATGTACAAATGCTAATGCTATATTTTATGATACATTAGTGTTAAATCAATTGTGGTAATTCTGATGGGATCTATTTTTTTTTTTTTTGAAAAAGTATCGAAAGAGTTCATGAAAAATAAGCATCTAATAAGTAGTATAGAAAGAACACAAAAAAGAAAAAGAGGCCCATTATAAAAGAATGAAATATTATATAGATTGTATGTATTGTATTCTCTGATTTATAGGCACAATTTGTCTATATAACATTGCAAGTGTGGCTGTACATGTGTCTCAGATCCAAAATTAGAGGATCTAAGATCTTGAGTACTGAAGAGGGCCAACAAGCCTTCTCCTTGTTGACTAGGATCTAAATTTAGGGTTGTAAACGGGTTAGTTCCGGTCCGGGTCCATGGTGGACCCAGAACCGAAACCGTTACGGAGAAGGTGGAACGGGATCCGGACCCGGAACCGTTTCGGACTGGCTCTAGAACAGTTTTTCTCCCTTCTTCTCATTTGTCGTGCTTGGCTTTTTTTGGAATGCTTTTTTCTAAAGAAAATGCCTTTTGCTTTTAAAAAAATATATACTCTTTGACATATTCCTTACCATCTGGAACTTCGATGATATCCTAAAACCATGAATCTGCTGCCATGCAAAAGAGAGAAGACAAGGGAGAGAATGGATTCTATGGGATTAAAGAGTCATGTTTGGATGGTACTTTGTTTATTTTATGCTTTAATAGTTTGATTCCCCATATTAGTGATTGATTTCTTAGTTGTCTGTAATTCGTTTCCTTTCTATTGGATGGTTCTACAATTAGTTTAAGAATTTCCTTAAGTCTTGTTTCTTATGTATACGTTAAACGTCAATAATGCATTTTACATTTTTTTTCTTTACTTTTGAATATTTGAAGTCTTAAAATTAAAGGATTTGTATGCATTTCTGCTCATTTTAAATAATATATAATTTTTTTGAAAATATCCTTAATTTATAGAGTTGGAAGGCATCCATTTGAATTGGGTCCGACACATCCACACAAATGGGCTTAAAAGACACATTTTATTGAAAATGCACATGTATTTTTAAAAAGACACATTAAAAAATGAGCTTCAAGAACATATGTATTTTTGGAAAGACACGTTCACAAATGGACCCCAAGAAACTTACAAATACATAAATAGACCCCAAGCCATTTTATTGAAATGGGACATATGCATTTCAGATTATATATATATATATATATTTTTTCCATCTGCTATACAACTTTAAAGAGAAGGAATATGAGGGCCTGTACCAAACCCTATATCCTCGACGTGACAAAAAAAAAAAAAAATACCCCATCACTTTTCCAGTTTGTTTAATCGTGACAGTTGGTGCAGTGCAACAATCTTGGCCTTTTGCATATAATAATAATAATAATAATGGTGATAGACATACGGGTAGTGTTTTGGTTTCATTAGCATTCTTATTTTCATTTTAGTTAATTTACTTTCAAGTAGTAATGTTACAAGGAAGGTGTTATAGTATAGTTTGGAGTCGATGATGCTAAGTTTTGAGAATAGAGACTATGGAGATGATGATGCTCATTATGAGTTAGATCCATCACTTGAACTATAATAAGATCAAACATTGGTGCCATCATTTGTAATGGTTAATCTTTGAACTCCGATGCAATTAATTGACACTGTTGGCCATAGAAAATATAATTTTTCTTGCTCTGATAAATACTCACACAACCACATACACACCCTAACCGAGACCCTAACCATGACAGAGCTAGGGATCGATCCTAAGTTGCTTTTGCAAGTATATTTGACTTTGCGATGTAACTTTTTACCGATATTTATATATCCTAAATGTTGCCTATTCAAATCATGTCTCCTTGCATCATGCAATTGACTTTTTTTTTTTGTTACATCAGTTATATTTTCAATTGATAATTTTGATCTTTCAAATGATCCATTTTAACATGATTTACTATTTTATTGTCTGCTTGGATGCGTAAATTAATTTGAAGATTGTTACTTGAAATAAACATGCATACATTACTCAAAAGATTATCAAATCCGATAGGCACACAGCTTTCTCAAACCTCTGTTATCAAATGAGCCATTCTCCTTCATGAACTATAGTAGTTGAAGTAAAATGTGTAAAGAAGTATTTTTTATGCTATATTTTGGAGATCAAATACGGCTTAGATGATCAGGATGAAACTTAATTTATGTAATAATATTATACAATATGTATTGATGATTTATGAGTTTATCCATTTAATGCATTTGGCTTGATAATCTCATCGGTATTTCCAACTTCCAGTAGATGAGTTAATGCTATTCTAATGCCGATGATGGTCATGACTACTATTCATCTTTTGAAAGAGGAGCTTGGCTAAACCAAATAAGCACTGATTACAACATTATCCTATAATATTTTTATCAATTATTAAGGGGCAAAATGTCTTGAATTTAATTTTAATACTGAAAGGAAAAAAAATCAAAAAAAAGAAAAAATGAAGGAGGCAAGCCTGAAGGAGGAAAAAAATGTCTTTGAGAAGCTTTCTTCCTAATTAGGCAAGTAGACATGCTTAGATTCTTTAATTAAATGGCTTAACATGCTTAGATTGGTAATTACTGTATTTTATGGATGTTTGGCACGATTTATGTATTTGGATGGTTAATTGGATGATATGATGTGTAGAATTGTTAGTCTAAACTCTTTTTATGTGTTTTTTTACCATTGATGGATGGGAATCCCCCATTTGGAAGATCAACGCCCCATTGGTGATGAGATCATGATGTGGGAGGTGTGTTTGATGTATGGAAATTATTCGGGAAGATATAGGATCAATTTGATAGAGTTTTGATGAGAGATGAAAGATGATAGAATCTTGATTTTTAGGATTTCGTATGTACCCGGTCGACCTAGTCACCCAGGCTGTCGACCCGGCACAGAGGGAACTTCCCCCTTAACTGGGAGCAAAAATCATCCACAGGGTACAGAATCCAGTGTACCCGGTCGACCGGCCACACTGTGAAACACCCCACCTGCCAGATGTTTTTTATAATGCCTGCAGTGTACTCGGTCGACTAGGGGACCCTCTAGGTCGACCGAGGACACTATAGACTGTGTTTTTCTATCTCCTAGTTAGCTGTCTACTTCCATAGTGTAGCAGGTCGACCTGAGGACCATGATGTTGACCTGGTATACTACAGATAACCATTTCCCTAGATTTGGATCCTCTTATAATCTAATCATGAGTGGGCCCTGTTGACCTTCCATTTGGACTGTTTGGGACACGCAAAACACGAGTCAAAGGCCGGGCTTAACCATGACTCATGTAGCCACCTAAGTAGGGTCTTGGGTTGTAAACGAAACTCGATTCAATGGTTGTGGATGTCTTATGATGCTAAACACCTTCAGGGGCACCAAGGATACATAATAAGCATATGGGACTCCGTGATCACTGTATTAGGTGAAGTGGGACCCTGGACCTGAATAGAGGGGCAGTGATCATCGATGGATTTGTGATATGTGGTACTTATGTTGATGAAACGGATACTAAGGCTGGCTGGTAGGTCTGAACATTGGATGTAGGCCTCGAGAGGTATTATAAATCAGGGCATTGCACTTAGGCTCCGATCCATGATCACAGTCCGTATTGGATGAGATGACAGGACATGGCACTTGAAGTCCTGACCTATAATATTGGGGACTTAATGGTAGATATTGATGGATGGACCGTATAAAGAGATAATGTTAATTAAGCGTATCGAGAAACGGAGCTTACAAGGGTATATATTATTAATTGTTGGGAATCGTAAGGATGAATTACTTATGCCTGAGCTCCGTGCCTCATACCCTTGACCAATGCCGTCTCATATTATGATGATAAGGCTATCCAGTTCGAAGTACCCCCACCCAGTGATCTATAGGATTTATGGATGTACGATTTGTATGCCGAGGATTATGATGCCAGCATGGACCTTAATATTGAGATGTGGTTGAGTACAGTTGGTACCGATGGGTGATCGAGTACCGAGACCGCCGATATTCGGACCGGGTACATGTGGATGGATATTGATGTTGATCGAGCACGTAAGACCAATGGCTGGGACTTGGCCGTAGCTATGGATGAGTGTCACGTAACACCAATGGCCGGGACTTGGCTGTGGCTATGGACATTGATAGACTCTTGTACGCTCCTACTCGATGTGACGGCAGCGATAGGTGGCTAAGATACCCATGGTTGATGTTCATCGACAGTTGTTGGGACGAAGACGATAGGTTGGCTCTGACCTCCCATGTCTCTTGTACTTTAATTGTGGACGTACCTCTATGTGCTCTTATGAACGTATATTGGATGTATGATGGATGTATGAATATTATATTGTGGATGTCGTTGCTTGTTGTCTTTAACTGTCGACATTGTTACGGCTGGATGCGATGATTACGAATATGGTAAGGTTGCTTCCGCATGTTACTTTGGTTACCAGTGACTCTAATGTGCTTGTATGAGTTATATGATATCTTAATGGTGATGACTTCTCTTATCTACCTGTTATATTGTATCAAACATTTGTTATATAAATATCTCGATTATCGTTCTAGCGCTACACTCCACGCCGTTTTTTGTAGCACTCTGATATTTTATTATTATCGAGATAATAATTACGCAAGTACAGCTGGGATCAGGTATGGTCTTCTTCCCTATCTATTAATATAATGTTTTGCCATCTAAACATGCATATTTGCCTGACTCATCGAGCCTGACCCAATCATTGGTTTTTTCAGGTATCTTCTCTTCCCCTTTCTTTGATCTGTGGTTTGCATGGCGGTTGATCCATTGCCGCAAGGTTCAGAGAATGATGTAGTTAGTGGGTCGTGAGGCGTCTATCACATAGATCTCTATTCTTTCTTTTTTTTGTAGCTGGCCGTGTTAGCCTAGGATTGAATAGTTAGTTTAATGACGAAAAGTACCTTGTAATCCCTTAAAGTGAAATAAGATTTTACGGCTTTGTCCATTTACTTGCTCATATGAGATTCACACTTGATTATATTATTGGATTTTCCGCTTCTCTTGGGTACTTTTTTGTAGCGCCCTGAGATTCGAGGCGCCTGAATTTTGGGGCGTTACACATGATGTGATGGTCCATTTGGAATACATGTGACTTGTTATTTCAATCTCAGCTTGACTGTGCATCATTTTAAAAATAAAAGAAATTAAGATTAGACCTTACTTCTTAATCCATTTGAAAGTTCATTTATTAGAATGAATAGGTGCTAATCTAATAAACCAATGCGCAACGAATGTAACCAACCAAACAAGATAGAACTATCAAAACTACCTATGAAGCAATCATCACAAGAAGGCAAATAAGAATTTAACGTGGAAACCATTACTAGGAGAAAATCAATTATCAGAAAAACCAATCACTATTTCACAGTTACAAGATATACTTATAGCTCATTTATCCTAGTCAGTACGTCGACTTTAGGACTGTAGTTGTTCTTGCACAACTTCTCCTGTTTCCACGACTTTTGTGAACTTAGCTTTTGGGCTTTGACTTTAGCCCAAAATAATTGGAATTAACCGAACCGACCGAAATCCAAAACGATATTTTAGGTTAACCGAACTGATGGTTAATCCGCTAAAAATTTTTGGTTTGGTTAAATGGTTGAAATTAACCGAAAAATTTTAGTTAGGTTAAAAATATGTCAATAACCGAACCGACCGACCGATGCACACCCCTAACTGAAATGTTGAAAATCAGTTTTAATACCTTTGTAAAGAAAAAAAAAGAAAAAGATCTCCTATAAATATAGGACCAGCACATAGCACAAAGAGAGTGTGTGATCCCCAATTCATTCAAACAAACAAAGTTTCTCATAATTTCTTCACCTCCCCAGGCCAATGTTCCTTTTCTTTTTCTTTTTCTTTCCCAATGTTTTAGGATCACTTGTACATGTCTCACGTGTAGAAACAAAACATGCATACTCTGCAAAAACCTCTTGTATCTTATAATTCATTGTGTTGTACTTGTACATAACTAGTGAGATGTACGTGCGTTGCACGTAGATGTTATTGAGAGCCACCGTATTAAAAGAGACATGTTTATTGTCATTAAAAAAACATACAGATGTTCAGTTCTTATTATGCCTACTTAAGTTCATTAATGACGAAAACATAACTTCCATTCTACTGTGATCAAATACTTCTGCACCAATTATTTAGAAACTCAAGTAAAAACAAAAAAATGCAGGCCTTGTAAAAATCCCATCATTCAAAGTTTCACATGTAAAAATCCCATCATTCAAAGTTTCACATGTTCCTAGCACTTAATTATATTCAACCTATAACTAAACGGCTCTCATAAGAAATTTAAAAGTTCCTATAAAGAGAGCACCTTAAGAAAATAGATTCTACAGCAACGTGGTTATAAGCTTTTTTATGACTGACTGGGTTTTAATTTATAATTGCATTGATGAAAATGACTGCTTTTGTCAAAACACCTTCTCCATGGTAGAGCCTATAGAAGAATCTGCCATTTAACATGTTAATTCAGTAGCAATAGTTCCTAAACTAATTCAAAAGTTGTTTGAACAGGGAGTTCAAGCACACACCTTGTATGGTTGAAGGAAGAAGTCCTTCCAAGCAAGGATTAGCGACATTGCGAAGAGGCCAATTGCAGAAACCGTATCAGCAATAAATCTCCAATCTGGATCTCTAATGTAATCCTAGCAGAGCACTAAAAAAATATGAGCATCACTGTGTGGTGACACATGCAATTAAATGATTGCATGTGATTGAAGATAGTAAAGGCAGAGGCATATAGCGTCAAGTAAATGAGAAATAAAAGAAATAAATGCATGACCAGATTAACTATGTATGTGCTCATTAGAAACTCGACTACAAAATCAAATAATTACATAATTATCAGTGTTTTTAAAAGCGCGAGGCGCATCAAGGCGCCAAGGTCTCCTCGGGCCTAGGCGCTAAGGCACGAGGCGAGGCGCGGGCTTCATTGAAGCGAGGCGCACATTGTATGTAAAAAAATATATTTTTTGGTATAGATAGATAATTCACAAAATAGAACAAAAGTAGAACAAATTAGACATACTGACAGATAATTGGCTAGGAATATTAGAAAAATTCTAAACATCATAAAGCATCCATCACTATAAATGTTAAACATTCAACAAAAGTACCAAAATCCATCAAAACCAATACAACTTCAAAGTCAAAGGAATAACACAGATGCTCTTAAGAAGGACCTAACGAGATTGGTGATAACCTGATCATGTTTTAAAATAAAAATAGCCCACAGACCAGCCATACTAGGTCATCTCAAAATTTCAGCATGGGCCCCACTGATGGATGGTTAAGTCGGTGATGGCATAAGCAAAATAAGATTCTTGCCCCACCGATTTGATGATGCGTTTGAAAAAAAAGCCCCAGACCAGCCAGTGCAGGTCATCCCAAAATTTCAGCATGGGCCCCACTGGCTACTAATCAGGCGGATCGCTGGCTGCTGGCTGGAGTGGATCGCCGGCTGGTGTTTCTCCTTTCTCCGTTCTCTTCCCTTTTTTTTTTTCGTTGGATGATACAGGAAATAACTAGGGCAGGGCACGGCATCTTTATTTATATTAGAAAATTATCATTTAGCCCCTTACATCTCTTTCTTTTTTAATTTAAAGCCTGGGTGACAATAAGGCGCAAGAGGCGAGCGCCTTGAGCCTGGACCTGAGGCGCGCGCCTCAGGGGCTTTTTTGGGGCATGTTTCAACTCGCCTCGACTCCCATCACTTGAGGCGCAATTGCTGGGCCTTGACGAGCCTTGAGCCTAGGCGCACGCCTAGGCGCGCTTTTTAAAACCCTGATAATTACTGTATAAATATTCTAGCATCCATGAAAATTATAATTTCAACATTCCTTAGATAAAGTAGGTTTAAGAATAGATTGAATACACTCTAATTATGAGGTGTTTGAAGCTTGTCACTATAGTCCTTTTGTACTGCTAGCATTTTCAATGAATTTAACCATTAAAAAAATAATCCTAATTTTGAGTGCCTACAATTCACAGAATTAATGATTCTTCAATGGAATCATTATCAAATTCCATTATTTTACATTATTATTTTAAAATATTTAAACTGATTTAAAAAAAAATACCAAATTCCACATTAAAATGGAGGGGTATGATAAATGATAACATTTGAACATGTCTTTCCTTTTCTAGTAAATTGCAAGACAATTAAACAATAGATTGATGAAAATAAAAGGAATGAGAAATCAAAAATTTTTATTTTGAAAGATACAATCATTTCTCCACCATAGTAGTTTTACAAGGCATCATTTTGTAAATCTATCGTAATCAAACTCAACAGTTGTGATTGGCATTTGCATGAATCAAAGTAAGATATTAATAGATTGAACATGTAAAAAAATGTAATTGACTCCACAAGTTGAAAGTTTAACACGTAAAATAGTACATATTAGTGTATAATCTTAAAATTCATCAGATATAGTGTTGTTTAACAAGAACAATAGATTAAAATAAAAAAAACAATGGCATTATTTAGACATGGGCTTCTGCCTTAGTCCTGCACAAACATCTCAGCTGTCCTAGTTACAATAGAGAGAGTTATGGAAATACCAAAGAAACCAACATGAGCAATGAAGGTTGGTAATTTCCCACAATCAAATCATGTATAGAAGGTTTGGTAATACATGAGCTCAATGAACACTTCAGTTTGATATGTTGTATGTGCATCCATTAGATCCTAATGCAATATAGCAACCATTGTCAAGTTAAAATGCACATCAATGATTGTTTGCTCAAAATTCTAATAAGCAGACCCTGATTCAAAGCACAATATATTAAATCAACTGAAAGTACTCAGACAATGGTGCCAGGCCACTTACATGTGAACACACTTAATGTACCAGACCCTGATTTTTTTTTTCTCCATAGTAAGTTCTAGACAATGAACATTTCTAAATCAAAAAGAAAAATTAGCAGTTCATGCAACGCAAATGTGGCAAGTGAGATCACATTGGGCCAAAATGATTTCTGCTGACTTCAATGTCTAGTTAACACAAGCGTTGATAGGCCACAGAGATGCAAAGAAATGTTTCTAGGTAAAAAAACCATAGCTACAATTGAGATCAACCTTGATATTGAGAGTTTAGAAGTATAATGCAGATCGACCCATGTGGGGCTAAGTTTTAGATTCAAATCAAGTGAGATTCATCAAACACTATCTAGAAAGGCCACTTGTAATTCTGCACTGGAAGCCGAGTCTGTGAGATCCATGTTACATGATCTCCTGCCATTGATGTTGTTTCCTGTAATGGACAATTTTAACTTGAAGGTTGGTGCGTGGTAAGGGTTGAGATGGAGTCGGTCACTTGTAAGGATTCCCCTTGGGGACAAAAACTTAATTAGGAACTACACATTGATACACAAGCAACAAAAAAAATTAAAATCATTAGATATGTTAGAATGTGATTGAAGATTTGTGCTTATGTTCATCAAGTAAACTTATCATAAACATAATGGGTAATGTAGTTTAAGGCTTTGAGTCCAGCTTCAAAACTCAATCGACACAAATATTGGAAAATCTTCAGTTTGCAACCACAAAAACAGCTAAAGGTTTGCACATGAGTTGGGAAATTGCTGAAAATGAAAAAGTGGCTGGCTGTTGCTCACCTCTCAAACTCAAAAAGCAAATATTCAAGTTTGATTAGGAAGGTTTATAAAAGGTCCCAACAAAGAAAGGGGGTAAAAGAGAGCTTGTATCTATTTCATTTTTTTTTTCAATTTTGACCCATGGCATATGTGTTGATGTGGAAAGAAGAAGCCTCTTTAGCCTCTGAAGCATGTAAAACACAATATTTGGGAGTAAAAAGGACTGGACTTAATATGATTTATTCAAGAAAGGATGGATAAGTCCTAACGTAAAAATAAAATAAAAAGTAAACAAATGGCAATTCAAAGCAAACAAAAAGCAAAGAAGATCTAACATACTTGAATCCTTACCTTGACTAAATTAGATTTTAACTTCCTTAGATTCAATCAGACTTTTCCTTCGTCGGATGTATACATGGAAAGGATCAAAGGATGACTTAACTGCAACAAAAGTTGCAACATCCATCAATCAAACGGCCAGAGCAAGAAATTTAAGGCATTTACAGCATCGAAGAGTTAAACTACAAGCAAACACCTGGATTGGACAAATAATAGAATAATAAGATCAAATGCTCAAAAGCTAACAATAAGCGTGACAGGGCAATGATTCTTAAGCTCTGATTACCCAATAAACAATCTCATCCACATTAATTAGAGATCTATATGCAAAATATAAGAGATTTTCAATATCAAAAGGCCATTAATCATAGTATACGAAATCCGACTTGGTTAAGAGAATGCATGAATAAGATGAGATGCATTCAAATGAGTTGGAGTAGAAACATAAGTTTCAACAAATCTTCCTACAATAACCAAGTCAACTGGTACAGCTGAAAATTCATCAAACAGATGCCATCAGGGCTATCAGAAAACAACAGTGCGTTCTGCCCATGAAGAATGTAAAACTCAATATTGGCAGAAAAGGACAGACCTACTTTATGCATTCAGGGAATAGCCGAGGAAATCTCTCTCTCTCTTTTTCTGCCGTCTGCCGACTTAAATTTTGCAGAAGAAACCACTTAATGTGATAGATCTGCAGGGGATTGCAAATCTAAGGGCTTGGCTTGATTTTAGTTATGCTAGAATTCAGAGACATTAAAATGAAAATGGTTCAAAAGTCCAAATAAAACCATGAAAATACAATAGAAAAATGAAAACTGGAAACCTATAATAGAACCCAAAATCAACGGAAAAGAAACCCAGATATTGAATATAGAAAAAAGGATTCTCAAATTTTACAAAAAAAAAATGCTTGCCTTAGTTATAAATCATGTTTTCTTATGATATATTGCAAAGGAACAACGCATCTCTTTTTATAACTCTTTTTTGGATTTGTTTCTTCATGAGAGAGATTTGTTCCTTTCAGAGATAATCTCAACTAATTTTTTTTTTTTTTTTGGTAAATCTCAACTGCTTAGGAACTATCTTCTCTACTACTTTGGAAACTTATTTAGAGAGAGATGATATGATCTAAATTTACTTGGCGCCCACCCAACCGTGTTTGTGACAATGACAAGGTGCCTCAGGATATAGCCAATCTCAGAACTCGAATTCCAAAATCTTAATGTCCTGAGTCAAACTTGTTACTTAGAAAATCATACACACCCACTTTGTTGGGTCTTAGCCAGTAGTTGGTATTTACAACGACATGGCTTATTTTTAGCCTAATAGTAGAGCTCTTGAAACCAACAACAGCTTGACGATGATCATGATTGTTAAAGCTTTCTAGGATATGCTCAAATAGGGCATTGCAAATTTTTTGAACATTTGGAGAGACTCTTGCTGATAGTCTTATGTATATGGAAAGGGGCCTCTCAATCCTATAGGAGATGTCTTTCAGAAAATGATATCAGTGGAGTAATGACACTACTGCATGTTAACAAAGAGAAGATGATGCAGTAGGAATAGTGACATGAGGCACTGAAGGAACTAAAATACACAAGTAAACTAAAAGACAAAAAAGAGTAGAACTTACTGCGTTGGACAATTCATTCAGCTTGTTCTGTTACAGTATATATAGAGGAAAAAAAAGAGGTAGTGACAGTTTGTGGAAACTGTAGCAGAAACAATGGACAATTTCAAAAGCTGTGGACAAAACAAGTGAAACTGTTAGATTTAATCACGATTTACACAAATCATAGGTATATGCGCAACACAAGGTTTTTCTTCTTGAGGGACTTGCAACTGTTTCTTACTTCCCTTTTTGCACGTCTTATTAATGGGGTTTCAAGCAATTAGTATCAAGTGAATTAAGTGGCCAATATTTACATGGCCATCATCTAAGTGGACCTCATACAGAGGAGAGGGTTTTGGTCATGTGGACCACACTCGCAAACGTCCAACTAAACATGGTGTTAGGTAGATAGAGATGTAGATTCTGCTCCAACAAGCACTAATCAACAAAAATATGCAACTTATATTGAAGTATATTGCAGTGTCCTTCATAACACCATTTATACCCAAGCATTAGAGGCAATAAAAATTTCCAGAGATTCAGAAATACCACGTGCATCTGATCAACAAAGATTTTATTTAAAACAGCCCTAATTTAAGATCTGGAAGAGAACCTGAGTAAGGAGAATGACGGATTCAAGAGCGGAAAGGCGGTGGTCGATTTTTTAATTTCTTCTCTTTGGATTTTCCAGCCCTGTTTTCAGTAGATTCGAGAAAGAATTGAGTCATAAGGTGAGGAACAGCTGCGTCTTCCAATTTAAGGCGGTGTAGAGAGGGAGCACAGCAGTAGAGAGGTCTTCTTCTTTAAGTGGTCATCATTTTCTTCTTTAGACTTTGAGATCAAATTGATTAATTAATGAGAGGGAGACGAGATACCTGAGAAGGAAACGGCCTTCCAGAGCAACAAAAACATGACCTCAAGATCCAACGTCTCTTATACATACAAGAAATATGGAGAGGAAGAAGAATTGAGATATTTCTCAAGGTGGTTAAAAGGGAAAAAAAAAGAAAGAAAAAGATGAATTCATAGGATCTCCTTTGGTAACACATAATGGGATTCTAATGAAATTATTTTTATTGTGTGATATAAAGAACAAAACAGAGAAGGGAATACAAATAACAACCTCTATTCTAAAAAATGCCCTTAAACGTATAATTTTGGGAATTTTGAAGATAAAAAATGTTATTCTAATTGTCTAATTTTTAGAATTCCACTAATCAGACATAGAGTTCTAATAATTCAAAAAGAGAACAAGGCTTCCTATAATGACTGCCAAGACATAGAATTCCTGGAAACAATTTAATTCAGCCAAATACCCTAATAAGGCTTCTAAAATCCGAAACTTCGAAGCATCCCATAATTTGGGGAATTCAATGAAACATGGAATGTCAAGTATTCAAAATTCCAAAACATGGTACATTCTAAATTCAAAAAAAGCTCATTAGGCTAAATTAGCAACGAAAGGAAATTATAGTCAGTTTTCCCTACTTGCCCATTTGAGAGGCTTGAAAAGTGCACACCCGGGCTTGGGGTTGGGTTTAAAGTTTATTAGTCAGTTCCTCAACTCAGCCCACCCCGGGCCATGAACGCCCCTACAAATGAAATGCCTTGTAACATTTAATACATGGTGTACTAATTGCATTAAAAAATAGCCATAATTTACCTTTGACCAATCCAATGGTATATTTTACTTTGTTGAAGCGACATTTGGGCTGGATGCAACAAATTGGTGATCTTATAACTATATTGATGGTACGTAGCATGAGATCAATTGTCATTAAAACAAATTAACACTTGTTTTGTAAGGAAAAGGAGAAGTGGTAATTCTAACTACAATGAAGCATGTACATTTACAAAAACTTATCCTACATAGTAGCATCGTTTGACAAAGCCCCAACTGCAAGCATCCTTTACTCCTCTCATATCTAGGATCTCTTGCTCCTGCAAAAAATGAATAGATCATGATAAGTGCAACCATGTACAAGAATCCTAAGTGTACAGCAATTGAACTCATCGACAATAAAGTACATACTTATTCATTTCCAGCATTGTATTTTTTAATAGCTATCTTGCCTTGAGTTCTAAGGACTATCCAAGTAAGGTTTCTTTTCATGGGTTTTATAGTAACAAAATCAAAATATATCAACACCCTAATCACAAAGTAGCATCCAAGAAAAGAAAATGAATGAGGAAACATGGTGCTTACTTCATCTGTTATGGATTTCCACTTCATTGCAACCAAGAATCAAAGAGATTAACCACCATGAGTTTCATGACATTTGATAGCAATGTGAATGGAACTCATCAAAAGGAAGGAATGGTGAATGTTAGATGTCTTACAGTTAAAACACTTTTTTAATCTGGTTAGCCTCCTTATATTCTTTGCTCAAGTCATCGCTGCCATCAATCACTCATTTAAGTGAAGGCATATAAATTGCTCATAAACCCATCATTTCAAATGACACGCATTTTAATTGCATGTAATCCATAATTAAACAGTCTTTAAAATGCATTCATATAAATAGAAGTATGGAACTTTAATAAACAATTGATCAATTAAAATCCACCATCCCAAGTAAGGTTTGTTCTCTTGGGTTCTATAGTAATAAAATGAAAACATATCAGCAGCCTAATCACAAAGAGTAGCATCCAAGAAAAGAAAATAAATGAGGAAACATGGTGCTCACTTCATTTGTCATGGATTTCTACTTCTGACCCCGTTCTTTGCAACCTTTTGTTTACAAATTAAAGAGAAGATTTAAACACCATGAGTTCCATGAAAATTGATAGCAACCTAAATGGAAACCATGAAAAGGAATGAATGACAAATGTTAGATGTCATAAAATTAAAACACTTTTTTAATCTGGATTAGCCTCCTTATAGTCTTTGCTCAAGTCATCCCTGTCATAAAGCACTCATTTAAGTGAAGGCATATAAATTGCACAAACCCATCAATTCAATCGAATCGACACAAATTTTAATTGCATATAATCCATAATTAAATAGTCTTTCAAATTGCATTCATATAAATAGAAGTATGTCACTTTAATAAGCAATTGATCAATTAAATTCCATCATTTATATTGAGAAGAAAAAAAAAAAGAGAGAACAGAGAGGGAGTTGTATACGCGAAGAGAAAGAAGGCAGTTGGAGCACGTTTAGACATGTTTAGATCATTCACCTTCATTTACATTTTACCCTTCTTTGCCTTAGGCTTAGATGATATTGCCTCCTTCCTGACATTTAAAAATCAAACAAATAAGCAAAAGAGGGAGAACATAAGAATGAGATTGAAACCTTGAAATAAGACAAAAAAAAGATTGTGAAGAAATGTGCCTTTATGCCTACTATTGTAACCTTTTCAACTATCTGAGTTGAGACTGAACCAAAAAGTGAAATGACCAGAAACACTAAAAGTCATATAACATCACTATAAAGGAAGACGCAAATGGAATAGAAGGAAGAGCTTGGAGTACTTAAGTTCATCTTAATAAAGGAATTGGGACTGCACGTAGGTGTGCATGTGAATGAGTCCCATAGGAACATTCTCATTACAAGCCTCACTACAAAAAGAAATGGAAGAAACTACTCCATTACCCCGAAAATCATAAGATATAGAACTCACTCCAACAACACTAAATAGTTTAATAGAGAAATCTTAGGCTTCGTATAACCACAGGATATGGAATTAACTCCAAAAACCCATAAGATCTTGACAGGGACATTCAGGTTAGCTCACTACAGAACAAATAGAAAAATCCGAACCTATGAGCCCTCAAAATCATAAGACATTGAATTTGCTAAAAAAACCCACAACTTTTTAACTGGGATATTATAGGTTTCCTCCAAGGAGAAAACATAACACAAATACATTAATGCAGTTCATTTGTTCGACAAATTTAATGAGAGAGATACGGATAGATATATTTCTTACAAGTTGAGAGTTTGGTAAACATTTCAAGGGGGAGAATATAAAGAGGAAGTTCAGACATAAACACAGAAAAAAGGGAGGAAACGTCAATTAAAAAAAAATGAGAAACAAATCAAAATGCAAAAGAAAACCAGCTAGTAAAAGCTCTTTTCATCATGTAGTTGTTACTAAAATGACAAAATTAATTCATATTCAAATGTAGTATTTTTATTCATCTTTAAAAAAAAAATCTTGAATTATTGGGTCTGATTCATATAGTTGCATTTGATTCTGATCAAACCAGAAAGGGAAAAGCTTAATCCTTAAGCAGATTGCTCTGCGGTTCATAACAATTAAAAACCAATCATTTCTACCATCAATTTTATCTTTGTATATCCAAATCCGCCATAACAAAATTAAAATAACTAATTTAAATTCAAGTAGGCATAAATTCCAACTGAGAACCTAATTAACCGTAACTGTTGAGACCATGTACAAAAAAAAAATAACAAAACAGGAAGAAAATAAAAGGAACACAAATGCTTTATCTTTTGCTCCACTAGAATTTCCATTCAGTGAATATCAAATGTGCCTTCACAAAGCATTTAAAAAAAAAAAAAAAAAGAACCTACAAAGTTTCATAAAGCATTCCCAAATCATTTAATCATATCACAAAATCAATTTCCAAATTCGAAAACCAAATTAAGCTCTACACAGTTTCAGAACAGAGTGTAACAATATAATAGAACAATCATTCCTACTAATGCTTCATAAAGTACATATCAAATCAAACACTGCCCAACAAAACTAAATCGCAATAATAGTAATCATAATAATTCATATGATTTTATTATGTCACAAACTCAAGTTCTAATTCCAAAAAACTAATTAAACCCTAAACAAATTTAAACAGACAATATTTAATAACAAAACAAAGCACAGCAAAATAAAAATAAAAAAATGTAAAACCCCAACACTATACAATCAAAAGAGACATCCAGTGTCTATGATGGTTGCCGCATACCGTTTCCAGCGTCAACCCGAGCAAAGGAACAATCGAGCCTTCGCCGGAAAATAACTTCCGAAACCACAATGGCAAGCTTGATATTGTCTTCCCCATCATAGAGCTGAATTTATACTTCAAAGAACTGCAAAGAAAGATAGAAAAAAAATCAGAATTAGGAGAATGAAACGGATTAGGGATATGGATTATAGGTGAGGGATTTGGGTGAGAAACCCAAAACTCCATATACTTCAAAGAATTGCAAAGAGAGATAGAAAAAAAAAATCAGAATTAGGAGAATGAAATGGAATAGGGATAGGGATTATAGGTGAGGGATTTGGGTGAGAAACCCAAAAGTCCATATACTGCAAACACAGATAGAAGAAAAAAAAAAAACAGAATTCGGAGAATGAAATGGATTAGGGATAGGGATTATAGGTGAGGGATTTGGGTGAGAAACCCAAAAGTCCATACACCAACCTCCTCAATGCCGTGGAGTTGAAACCCATGATCGTGAGAGAGAAGCCGCTGGAACAAAGAAGACGGTGGATGAGCGATGAGAGGAAGAATGACATCATAGAAGAAGTATCCACAGACTTTCTCTTCTTGTGGGCTCCACGAGCAGTGGGTAATTATGGCCATAGATAGATATGGTAGCTGAAGAGGAGAAGATGACATCTGTCCAAGTGGAGCCCACAGATGAAGGAATGGAGGTAGGGAGAAACTGCCCTTTTTATTATACGGTATCTATATCTATTACTCTATGAGAATGTATCCCCCTGCTTTTAAGCTAAGGGCTCCAAATTTTAATCTCTCACTACACATTATATAATAAAAGATAAAAGACAACAGGTGAATTCGTGAAGTGAGGTAGATAGAGCAGCAGTGGAATTCCATGTTTGTTTATTTGCTTGCTTTAGGTGAAAATAATTTTTGGTTTTTCGGTAATCAATCATATTTGATTTTTATTGTGTTGTATTTAGATCGCGGAGACTGCTAAGAAGCTTGGGATTCTTGTGATTTCCGATGAAGTGTATGCCCATCTAACATTTGGGAATAACCCATTTGTGCCAATGGGAGGTTTTGGGTCTGTGGCTCCTGTTATTTCTGTTGGGTCCATATCGAAAAGATGGATACTGGTGCCCGGATGGCGACTGGGTTGGCTTGTAACAAATGACCCCAAGGGCATTCTGAAGGAAACCAAGGTGCAATTTGTCTTTGAATTTCTATTTCCTTGATTTTTAACTTCCTATGATGACAATTGTTGGTGGACTAATTCAACCATGTGGTAGTGTGACTTCTGTGATCTGTAAGTTGGGCTATGAGAAATGAACTGGATCCTTAATCTTGATCATTAATTGATATTGCCCAACCCTACAAATGGAACTGGGTGCAGTGTTGCTTATAGTGCATGCATAGTATGCTCTGGATCTTTTTCCATATTTTTGGAGTTTGGACTCATTCTATAGTACTCATCATTGATAAATCTTTTGTTTTCATGATAAATTTATAATCACTAATGTGTTGGGAGGAATGAAGTAATGGAATGCTTACCTGCTTTCACAAAGGGAACATGTTGCTTTTCACTTTGATAAACAGTTTATAATTGGATGCATCATGGTTTTCAGTTCAAGATTGATTCAGTTATTATCCTCGGATTAAGACTTAATTTTCCTTATTTTCTCTAAGATCGATTCTTGACTGCATCAAGAACTATCTCAATGTCCCTACTGATCCTGCAACATTTATTCAGGTTTGCTTCTTAAATACAAGATCAACTCTTTCTTTACTCTCTTGATTAGTAGTCTTTTTCCCTATTCGTGTTCACAAAAATCTTCACTTTAATTCATGAAATTTTAGAAGGAATTGATCCTGTTTAGTATTTTTTTTCATGCATCAGGTTTTATTATACGATTCCACTTCTATTTTTATTTATTTTGCGATATTTAAAGAAAGTTAATTTTCTTAGAACCCTCAACAAAACTTATAGAGTCATGTGTAAACAGGATTCGGAATGGACCTTTTATTTTATTTTTCAAACTCATCATCAAATTTATTCTTTTCCTGAGAGATATGAAGAAGATACCACCACAACCATACACATGAGAACAGTCCAATAATAATAGAATGGACAGGGCACCATAAATAATCTACAAGCAACCGTTCTCGCATAATGGATTCCTCAACACAAAACCCAGCTTTTCTAATCATTTAGTTCAATTTAATTTATAACTGCATGGATCCATTTATGCACTTCTCATTGAAATGAATGTGTTTTTTTTTTTTATATATAACATTCAATTTAAGAGGGGCATGTGGCATTCCCCTTAAAGTTTATGCAATGCAGCATGCAAATCCTCTCAAAACAATATCTCATGGACAGGCGACTCATGATTACAAATCTCCTATAAAACCCTAAAATCTCTCTACCTAAAGCTATCCTAAGAATCTCATAACATAATCTCATTAATTCTATAATGGGTCCCACCGCCCATGCAGTTACCTCAATACATGGCAGTTTTTCAAGTTCAAATCGATACAACATGCAATTTTTCAAATTCAAATTAATTAATACAAAAGAAAAGAAATGAGAGATTCTGGATCATGCATAGCTGGATGAGATTCACTCAAGGCTGCACCTGAATCATGTGTATTCTTATCAAATTCAAATTAATATAAGAAAGTTTTTTTTTTCTTTGTAAATACCAGTCACAGATTGATGAAGTGATTTTAGCCATTATGGCCATAAGATGTAATGGGTATGAGCCAAAAGTAGTTGAACAAACTTGGTGACTCATACGTATTTAATGGTAACACAATTTACAGAAAATCAGAGTGAATTGTTGCCTCGATTGGAGATTCCATTCAACACATTTTAGAGAAATTGGATTGAAATGATGGCTCAATTGGAAATTCTATGGATTGTTCACCCCTATTACATCTGATGAATACATCTGATGAATTTTAAGATATTAGTAGTGGATTTGCAAAAAAAAATAGTGTCAACCTCATATGGTACTTGCATAAACTCATGTAGTTATTTATGTTTTTAAATGAAAGTGAGTTTTGTTTATTTCATTGTTAAGTTCTTTACAATGCACAACCAGAGATCAAGACATGCTCTTTCGTGTTGAGCAAAATCTTCCTCGACCCGATCCTGAAGGTGATCTTAGGGAGCACAGTGGCCATGAAGTGGCATATAGGCAGCGTTGCCACCTGCACCGAAATCTAGATGGTCATGAGGGGCTCAGTGTGACAGGGAAAAAACTGATTGAGAAAGAAGAGGACTGCGTATGATATCGGCCCCAAGAACCACATGCTAAACGTCCATACAGGAGTCTTGGGTCGTCCAAGTTTGTAGCGGGGAATTAACACTGTGAACAATAGAATCCCCTATTAGATTACTTACTTGGATACCCAATCATAGCCATAAAATCTAAAAGTTTTCACCTAATTTTAAGTTTCAAATAAAACCAGTTTCTTTTCCTAAATTTCCTCTCATGATCCCATCAGTGTGAGCTAAGTAATTTTATTTTCTACTTCTGACATCAAACAATGTGACAATTATTAAACAAGTGCAAATTTGAAACTTAGTGCAATTTTTTTTAATTTACATTGAAACGAATGTGTGTTTATCTTTTCATTGATACAGTATAATTAATGCATGGATATATGCTTTAAATAGTGATCATTTACATTTCATTTAAATGAAATGAATAATACTATCTAAAATTTTAATAACTCTTTAAACAAGGCCCACGTTGGGCGTGGGCCCTCAAGCGCTAGTCTTACATAACGACAGGTATCTGCTCTATAGGAATGTATTCCCATGCTTTTAAGCTACGGACTCCAAATTTTAATCCCTCACTGCACATCCTACATGAAGACAGGTGTCAAGCTCCAAATTTTAATCCCTCACTACACATCGTATATGAAGACAGGTGTCAGGCTAATCTCCTCTCTCTCTCCACTCACCTCTAAATCCTCTAAACTCCTCCAAACTGACTAGCGTATAACTTCTTCCAAATAAATAGTGTCCCACTACGTAACTGATATGCTAATCCAAATACAGATAACATTCGTAAAGAAAAGGTAGAAATTGGAGAGGAAGGGAAAGAGAAATATAGGAGCAGCAAGAGAAAGATGAGAGAGGAAGAGAACACTGAGCCTGAGTTTCAAGAATACCCCTAGCAGCACCATCACTCTTCGACTGCAATTGCATCTTAGCAAAAGCTCGTCGTCCCTACGTTTTCCATCTCACACCAAGTAAGAGAGAAAAAAATTCCCCCTGAATCTACTCTATCTACCAACAACCCACAGGGAAAATGAAAGATAAATATGGTATCAATATTAACATAAATATGGCAAATTTTTCTGGTGCCTTTTGCATTTCAAAGTCAGGGAGGATATTTTGGGATTCCTTGATTGGTTGAAAAAAAAATTTTAATGTAGGAGAGAGGGAGGAGACATCGTCCAGCAAAGAGATGGGTTGGATTGAGGAAGAAAATGTAGTTTGGGTGTCTTTGACTGTGGGACCCAATATAAAATCTGATTGCAAATCCAACACGGTCATCTGTCTGTAATGGCCCGGGCAACCTTTAGATGCATTTTTTTTTCATTGATTCAGTTTCGAAAATGCCTCCCGCCCAAAACCACCAACTTTCTCCGATTGGCCAACAGCCCCACCTAACTTTCACGACCACTGATGCTCAGCCTCTTCCGACTCTCCTTCCCCAACCCCCACTGCTTTTCTCCTCTGCTTCTCATCCCCATCAACTTCACCCCCTCCCTTCCCTTTCCTCCATTGCTAAGCCACCATTTCAACCCAACACCCCCACCACACTGTCCACCGCTCTGTCCCTTTCTTCTTCCTTTCCCCTCCCATCCCAACCCCTTTCCTTACAGCCCCATAATTTCCCCCCTCTAACTGCCCAGCATCCACCAAAGCCACCTCTGGCTTCCGCAATCACTACAGATGACCCCTCTCCTCCAGCCCCTGCAACCTGTCCACTACTTGCTCAACATCAATCCCCTTTACCTGCTCAGCAGCCACACCCCCTACCTGTCCAGCTGCCACCCCCTCTTCTTGTCCAGCAGCCACCACCAATCCCTGTCCAGCACCCACCCCCTTTACCTATCCAGCACACTAACCAGCCACCCCCTGTACCTGGCCAGCACCCAAATCCTATTCCTGTCTTGCAACCCCCTTCACCTGCCCTGCAACAACCCCTGGTCTTTTCAGCTTCCTCAACCCCTGCAGCTGTACACCCTCTCCCAGGCCCTCTCTCCATTCCCTTTACCAAACCTCCCTTTCCTTTTACTCAATCCTTTGCTAACCTCTTCTCTGTGCCTCTCCCCCCCTCCACCCCTTCATGTAACCCAACCCTCTTTCCCCCACACTCGTGGATCAATGGTAAGCCAACCCTCACAATCCCCCAATCCATGCTTACCTCTAGCAAAGAATCCTTTTCCTTCTCAATCTTAGGCAGATTTGTTGGCAGACGTCCCTCTATTGAATGGATGGAAGCAAAAGCTAAGCAATGGCCCCTTTCTAGACCATGCATGGTCTCCCTCACTAGCAAAGGTCACTTCCTCTTTCGTTTCAACTCTCTAGAAGACAAGGTAGCCATTCTCAGTCTCTCTCCCCTTTCCATTGATAAGAAAAAAGTAGTTTTCTTACCTTGGTCCCCTGGGCAAGATGAATCAGATTGGCCTTCATTAGCACCTGTCTGGATCAGATTGCTTGGTCTTCCCTATCACTGCTGGAGTCAAAACATCATCCTCTCTCTAGCCAACTCAATAGGGCAACCAATCAAGCTTGATAATATCACAATGGCTCAAAGAATCCTCACCTATGCTAGAGTCCTGGTCAACATGGATCTCTCAAAACCCAAGCCTTCTTCCATTCTGGTAAATCTCCAAGGGGAAGGCGAGCTGGAAGTCTCAGTGGAATATGAGCATTACCCTTGCTCCCTTTGCCTCTCTACAGGTCATAATCAGAAATCCTGCCCTCTTTCTGGCCACTCCCCATCCTCCAAGCCCTCTTTCCCTACACCAGCTTCCTCCAAAACTAACCCTCCGATCCATACCCCATCAGCCTCACTATCACCCACACCCTCCACCCTTCCTATTCCCTCCCCACCAGATTCTCTGTCTCTTGCTACAGGTAGCCCTGGGTTGAAACTTCAACCAATGCCTACCCCTCCTCCTTTAGAATTGAACCCCATCTCATCTCATCACCCTCCTCCTCCGACCTCTTCCCTCACTGTTCCTACTCCAATCTCTTTTCACCCCACCCTCTCGAACCCTCCTTTTGACATCTCCAATCCCTTCTCCATCCTTGATCATTGCTCACTTCTAGATCCAGCCCTTAACCCCTCAATCCACGGTCGCAATCTTCAAGATTGCTCAGAAGATAACTCCTCCCTACAGCTGCCACCTGGTTTTGAGACCCCCCCCGGTTCCTCCTACACTCCCTCCTCATGTCAATATCTCTCTCCCTGACTTAACTCAACCCCCAGCAGTACCCAGCTCCCCTTGTTCTAGTTCATCAACACCTTTCATTCCTCCCTCTTCCTCTCCCTTGGCTACCTCCACAGACTCAGCCGACAATCACCCTATTTCCACCACTACCATCAACAAAAAAGGGAAAGGAAGAAACCATACTTCCCCAGCCCCTTCTTCTGGCCCAATCACTAGGAGGTCTAGAGGGAAAAAAACCTCCTCAAATCCCTCCAAATGATAAAAGTTCTCTATTGGAATTGTAGGGGCATTGCTAACCGCCCCACCCAACGTGTACTGGCCAACATGATCCTCAAACACTCCCCTGACCTCATCTTCATCTCTGAACCCATGACTCCCTTCCTCTCTTCTTTCTCTCTTACCTGGAACAAGCTTGGATTCGATACCTTCCACTCAAATGCCCTTTCCTCTCCATCCCCTGTCCCTAATATCTGGTGCTTCTCCAGATCATCTCACCACCTCTCCGCCTCTGTTAAAGACTTCTCCTCTCAACATCTCTCCATGATTCTCCATAACCCTTCCTCAGGCCTAAACACCATTATAACTGGTGTTTATGGATCCACCAGTCCCTCCCTCAGGAAGGACCTCTGGGCAGTCCTCATTGATTCTTCCCTAACCTCAGAGCCCTGGTGTGTCATTGGGGACTTCAATGCTACCCTTTCACACGCAGACAAGCTCAGTTTAAGCCACCCTACCCCATCCTCCCTCAAAGCCTTCCAAGCTGCTGTGATGCAATCTGGCCTTCATGACATCCGCTTTGTTGGTAACAGGTTCACTTGGTCCAACAACAGGCAAGGCTCTTCTTATGTCGCTGCTAGACTTGATAGAGTCTTAGTTAACTCCAACTGGTCATCCCATTTTCGTGACCCCATTGTCCACCATCTGCCCAGAATCTCCTCTGACCACAGCCCAATCCTCTTAGCTCATCATTTCCAAGCCCCCACCTCTAATCCTCCTTTTAAATTTGAAGACAAATGGCTGCTCCACCCTTCCTTCCTAGATACAGTTAAATCTAGCTGGGATACCCCTTTAGTAAGAGATCCGCAATTCATTCTTGCCCAAAAACTCAAGGCCCTTAAACTCTCCCTCAAACTCTGGAGTAACTCTACATTTGGGAATCTTATCCAGACCATCAATGCTGCTGAAGAAAAAATTCTGCACTGTCAACTCCTTCATGATACAGCTCCTTCAGACCATTCTAGAGAAGCCCTCCAATCTGCCAAGTCTGACCTCCATAATGCCCTTCTCGCTCAGGAAATTCACTGGAAACAAAGATCTAGGATCAAATGGCTTAAAGAGGGAGATCGTAACACCAAGTTTTTTCATCAATCAGCTAAGGCTAGGAGCTCTTTCAACTCTATCCACCATATCTCAGTCAATGGCTCTCTCATTGAAGACCAAGCTACCATCCAAGCTCAAGCAGTGGACTTTTTCTCAAACCTTTTCAAACCCCATATCAGTCAACCTAGCCCCTCCCTTTTCCACATCAATAGCCCCAAGGTTTCAGCATCTGATAATTCCCTCCTCACTTCCATCCCCTCCCCAGATGAAATCAAATCAGCAGTCTTTTCCCTAAAAAAGAACAGCTCCCCTGGTCCTGATGGTTTCAACGGGGCTTTCTTCACTGCTACTTGGAGCATCATTGGCCAATCAGTCTGCTCTGCGGTGCAGCATTTCTTTCTCACCAAGAAGATCCACAGAGCTTCCAATACTTTCTTCCTAACCCTTATCCCCAAGTCTAAATCTCCTACCACATTTGCTGACTTCAGACCCATTAGCCTTCTTAACTTCACCTACAAAATCCTTTCTAAGATTCTCTCCACTAGGCTCTGCAAAATCATTCCAACCCTGATTTCTCCTTCCCAGGCTGCTTTCATCAAGGGTAGAAACATCCAGCACCACTCTGCACTAGCTTTTGAACTCTACCAGAAATTGAACTGCAAAACCAATAAAGGCTCTCTCTGTCTCAAACTGGATATAACTAAAGCCTTCGATAAGCTAAACTGGTCCTTTCTCTTCTCTGTCCTAAAATTCTTCCAATTCTCTGATGATTGGATAACTCTGATTCAAGAGTGTGTCTGCACTTCCAGAGCCTCTGTTCTCATAAACAGAATCCCCCAAGGTTTCTTTACCTCTCACTGTGGCCTCAGACAGGGTGACCCCCTTTCCCCTTACCTCTTCATTTTAGCTGAAGAAATTTTAAGCCTTCACCTTCATAATCTCCAAACCCAAGGCCTAATCATCCCTCTCTCTACTGTCCCCTCTACTCCCTGCCACCTTCTTTATGCAGACGACATCCTCATCTTCATGAAAGGGGCTGCCTCGAGTGTCCTTATCCTTCAAGACCTCCTGGAGATGTATCAGTCTGCTGCAGGCCAATTCTTCAACCTTCAAAAGAGCCAACTTCACTTAGGCAAGTGTGGTGTGAGAAGAAAAAGAAGGATCAGTTCTATCCTAGGAATTCAAGAAGCTTCTTCTACACTCAAATACCTGGGCTCCCCAATCTGCTTCGGGTCGCCTAAAAGGAGCCAATTTCTTCCCCTGCTAGATACAATTCTTTCCAAACTCTCAGCCTGGAAAGCCAACTCTCTGTCTTTTGCGGGACGCCTTATCTTGATTAAACATGTTATCTCCAGCCTGCCTCTTCATCTTGCTGCCTTTCTTCCTCTGCCTATCTCAATTTGCAAAGATATTGAGAAACACATGAGACTCTTTCTCTGGTCAAGCAAGGCCACCCAACGGAAGATGCACCACGTCAGTTGGGCTGTGATAACCCTTCCAAAGGCTGAAGGAGGCTTGGGTATCAGACGAATCTCGGATGTCAACAATGCTTCATTCATCAAATTAGGCTGGCAAGCATCTACCTCCAATTCCCTTTGGTCTGTTTGGTTCAAAAACAGGTATTTCAAATACAGACCTATATGGAGCCCTGACAACACCATCTATGGATCTTGCATTTGGAGGAAAATCCGCCGCTCTGCTTCCATCATCCACCATGGTAGCTACTGGATTCTTGGTAATGGACAGAGCATCAATGCTTGGCATGATTCATGGCATCCTGGCGATCCCATATCCACCCTATTTCCCCATCAGAATTTCCCCAGAGATCAACGTCTTTCTTCTCTGTATCAATCAGGATCCTGGGTTATCCCTGCCAATATACCCTCTAACATTCGCCAGCTAATTCATGCCCAACTCTCAGACCTCTCCCCCAACCAGGCTGTCAAAGACCTTCTCTACTGGAAACATTCCCCTGATGGCAACATTACCCAACGATCTGCATGGCAGTTAATCAGGCACAGAGCAGAGCCTCTTCACTGGCCCAATTTGGTTTGGAACCACATCTCTCCCCTTAGAATTAACTGCTTTGGATGGCGATTGATGCTCAACAAAACTCCATCTGAGATTAGGTTGAAACGCCTCGGCTTCTCCCTTGCTTCCAGATGCAGTATCTGTCATGCTGCTGAAGACTCTGTGGAGCATCTCTTCTTCTCTTGTGAACTGGCAAAATCAACCTGGCACTGGCTTCTGCAAGCAGCTGACATACACCCTCCTGGTAACCTCTCTGCCTCTGCTCTTTGGGCGATCCTCTCTCTAGGCAACGACTCCAATGGTTACAAATTCATGGCAGCCATCTTCATCACCATCCTTTTTTATCTGTGGAAGGCCAGAACCGAAGCAGTTTTTGATGACAGAAGACCCTCATTCCACATCACCCAAGCCAACATCTCTGCAGCGATCTCCTTCTCCCTGAAGCAGATTTCGAAGCCCTTCGTTAGCTCTCAACTGAAGGCCCTCTTTGCCGCCATGAGTATCGACATCAATCCATGATCGGCCTTCTGCTTCTCCATCCTCTCCGGCGCTTCTTGTCTCTGGCGATTTCCTCTGATCAGTCTCTCTTTCCCCTCTTTTCTTTTCTGTTCTTCTCTTTTCTCTTCTCTCTGTTTTGTTCTTTGGTTTTCTCTTTGGGCTCCTCTTAGGTGCCTTGTATTTTTTTCTCCCCCACCCCCCCCCCCCCCCCGCCCCCCCCCCCCCCCCCCCCCCCCTCTTCTCTCAATACAATTTTACCCTTATAGCAAAAAAAAAGGGAGGGTTTTTTTTTGCAAATAGATATCCTTTTGGTAAGGTTTTAAATATTTAAAGAAACTACATGTCAGAGATATTTTTGGCAACTCCATATATTGTCTCTGAGCACTGGCATGAGGCTTTTTTACAAATGCAAATGGAGGGTTTTTCCAAACATGGACCCTTTTGTCAGGGTATTAAATATATAAAGAAACAATAACTTCATGTCAGGAATTTTTTTTTAAATAAAAATAAATTCTCTGAGCAATGGCCTCAAGGAAAAAATTATAGAAACGAGAAAAGTCCATGTATGTCAGGGATGGTTCTTGCCCATCCATCCAATTTTAATGCAAAAAAAAAAATAGCAACACTAAAAAAATGTTTTCATAATTCTAATGTTGATCTTTTATCGGGTCCATTGGGACCCACTATCATGCCACCTAGATGTGCAAACATGAAGCCATGGGCCAGGTTATTTGTGGCTGCGATTTTAACAAACTGGATGGACGGTGGGACCCAAACGCAGCCCGGTCAAGAACGTTTTTTACACCTTCTTGACGATGCATTGATTTTTTTCCACTTTTGATTTTCAGATCTACTGTTAACTATCATCATACCATCAAGTCTCTAAGAAAAGAAGGACCTCCCAAATCACAATAGAATTTGGAAAAATTAAGGATGGATCTTTATTCCTATTTGCAAATCGTCCGAGCAAGAAATACATCATCTCATAGAATAAAGTAATCTTTTCTCCTACTCCATACAAGAATCTGAAAATATATTATTTTTTCATTTCATGCTTATGTTTGAGAAATATAATAATTTCTTTATGAAATCCAATTTTAAAAAATAAAGGATAATAATCTTAGCGCATGGATTATAAATTTACAATACCACTGTATACAAAGAAGCTAGAATCTCATTTATTCTTAGTTGGGGCCTAACATAAGTGTGACCATATCCACTCCGATCACATGGATTATGATACAAATGCACAAGAACAAGCTTTAGCCTAATTTATCCTTGGTGGAGCCCAAATAAATTTGATTAAATCCACTCTTATCACATGGATTGTAATCCCACTGTAAATGAACAAGCTAACACCTGATTTAACCTTAGTGGGAACCACATAAGTGTTATTAAAAGCCACTATAATAACATGGATTGTATACCTCTGTATAGGAAAAAGCTAAAACCTGATTCATCCTTAATAGGACCCAAATAATCGTGATAAAAATCCACTCTCATCACACTGATTGTGATACCTCTGTACAGGAACAAGCCCAAATCCCACCCTGAGTTTGAGCATTCAAACAGTTGACTTGATCATGTCTGTTAAACATACTAACATCTTTAAACATAATCAATCCAAACTATCAAATAGGATCTTACCCCATGAAATTCGTATATACCCGAAACTGGGCCACAGCACATTTAGTCAACTATAGTGCTATTTTTTTACTATGTTATGTGATATGTTAGCATCTTCTGTGCACGTTCTAAGGGAAAGCCTTTAACTATTACGCTTTGATCTTACCCCATGAAATTCGTATATACCTTAAACTGGGCCACAGCACATTTAGTCAACTATAGTGCTATTTTTTTACTATGTTATGTGATATGTTAGCATCTTCTGTGCACGTTCTAAGGGAAAGCCTTTAACTATTAGCACTTGGGAGTAGGGATTCTATTAGGCTTTGACATAATACAATCTTAGAGTGTATTCTCACAAATTAAACCTACTTGCTTTATTATTTCGTTTTATTGTTAACATGTCTTTCATTAAGTTTTTTCTAATTATTGGATTAGCAACCAGATTTAAGGACACGCAAGTTCAATAATAAAAAAAATTATTAAAAATATATCGTACTAGACTGTACATTTGATAGTTCCGTTGTCCGTGCATAGACTGTGCATTTGGTGGTTCCCTTGTCCGTGCATAGCACGGGATTTTACTAGTAGATATAGATATAGATGTATGCAGTGTTTGCATTTTTAGTAATTTTTTTACCACAACACAAACACACACGGACAACCACCCACACACGCACAGAAAAGATTTTTTTAAAAAAAAGAGGAGAAAAGGAGAGGGGAAAAAGAAGGAAAAGTTGGTTGAACATTAAAGATATTTACTTAAAGATACAAAACAAAGCATACAAACATTAAGTAAAAGATTTTTTGCGATATTAGAAAAAATTCAAAATCAAAGATCTAGATCTTTCCATATATTAAATCCAAAGGTTACTGAAAAGAAAAGAAATGATGAAAATGGTTAGGAAAAGAAGCCCTTTAAACACCAATAATTTGATAAAAAAAATTGTACATTAAAAAAAGGAAAAAAAAAAATCTTTGAAAGAAGATAATATACCTAAAATGTAGATGGATTGGACTGATTGGTGTTAAAAACCTTTTAGAAGACTCCATGATTGAAATCTTAACCCGCATTTCCGAAATCATGACTAAAATAAACCATCTTTTGTAATGATCTAATAAAAGAATATCAACAGAAATTATTTATGAAAAAGACATAAGGATCATAGAAGTCATGATGTAATTCTGGTTTTAGAGAGCTTTTAAAGGTGGACAAAATGCATTTAAATCATTTAATTTTTTTTTCTTTTTGCATTCTAGATGCGGAGATGCATATCAGAAATTATCTATAAGTGGATGAATTCTTATTTTCAATGAAAAATACAAATTCCTATTTTCACATCAAGGTACACAGAGTATTATTAAAGACAATCTAGAATGTCGTTTCACATCATTAAAAATAATTGACCATTTGACCTATTTTTACCATCTCAATATAATTTAGATTAAATATTATTTAAAAATTATATTATATTTAATATTATAAATTATATTGCCCGTGTTAAACACTGGCGTATTTTACTAGTTTTAATATGATAGCTAGCTCTATCTCTATCTCCCTGTTTGGTAAAGGAAAACTGAAATCGAGCAGTGATGCTCCACACATGTGATACATGTCCAACGAGCAGATACTATTTGATGTGAAGTTCTCTGGAATGGGACCTGTGTGGTCATGGTACATCACAGTCCTCATTAATAACAAATCGTGCCCCATCGCTGCAGAGGTTTTTTTTTTTTCCTTTTTTTTTGCTAAAAGGTTAGTGTATATTGAAGGAAGAGAACTGAGCAAAAACCCCCAAAACAGAGACAAAACAGATACAAGAGCCAGAACAGGGGAACTAAACTAACCAAACAAACAAACTTAACAAACATAAAGCTAATTAACCACACCTAATAGGACTAGGATGGGGTGAACAGGCAAAGGATGTCTCAAAGCTGGCTAGGAGCAAACCAAACCTTTCATACGATCCAAGAAGAGTAGAGTAGAAAATTGGTGATATTAACTGTATGTCAATTGATGGTGATCAGTTAAATGAGTTCGAGTGGCAGCCTTTTTTTGTAGGTGCTTCCCATCACCAAAACAGAAACATGTCCTAACCACCTGATCTACATGTTTGAAACCCTCCTTTCCGACCTCCACAATCTCATGAGATGTAGGGAGTAAACTTGAGCAGTTTCTGAAGAAAATTATGAAGACAACCTTTCTTTTTCAGAAATTCCACCCAATCTTTAGGGAAAAGCATTCAAATTTATCCAAGAAAGAAAGAAATTATTCAAATTCAAAGTTAATCTTACTCAAACCTAGTATATATTATCTCTCAATATCTCTAACAGTTTCTTCAGTGTTTAAACAATTTGTCGCGACTATTTTATTTCCAAGGCAGTTATTGTATTTTAAGAAAATGTATTATGCGTGATTTTTTTTTCAAGTATGTTCGATCAAGGCCATATTCCTCTAGATGAATGGATGGGAGTGGTAACAAGAGATAAATATTATAGGATTAATATGCCTTAATTAATATGTTTTTATTTTGTTTTTAAATTTATATATATGTCAGAGTATGTCACCCTAGTTGGAGCCCGTCCTAATACGAAAGGGACGTATGTGTTTGTTTAACAAAGTAAATTTGTTTCCACTGGATAAACAACTTCATTCAAATTAAAGCAACATAGACTCTTTTCGATGTTAAAAATTTGAAATGGATTTAATGTAAACATATTTAGATCCATCTCGGTCCTAAGTAGATTCATATCAGCCAATCTATCATGATCTATAATCATCACCCAATGCGGGTCCCTCCAAAGCAGGTCCTGGGAGGGTCCAGACTGGAAAAATACCTAATTAACTTTCGGCAATTGTAAGGTCCCGAAACTCCAATTGTGTATTAGCTTAGTTAATTGCTTTGTTAGTCAATTAAGTTATTGTAAGAGCCAAATAAGTACGAGTTAATGTTAGAAACGTGTGTGGGTAGTTTTGTCGAGATTCGCATACGTTAGACCATAGTAGAGATAGTGTGTAATTTTCAAAAAGTTTGAGAGGTTTTTTTTCGTAATTTTAGATTTTTGGATTTAGGCACTATGCATACATATATGTTTTAATTTCATTAACTTCGGTCTTTTGTATCATCTTGATCCGAGCCCTACATCATCATCAAAAGTGGACCAAAGTCTTATTGTGTTAAAATCTTTTGACTACCACGGCCTGACTGGTTTTGCTCTCTCTTTCTTCGCAACCTGGGTCCAGAAACATGGGAGTCGCAACCTGTGCCCACAATATAAATCCGTCGCCTTTGATGGTCCAGGCCAGGTTTTGATGGGAACACAGTTATTATGAGCCCAATTTGTTGTTCTTGGTTTGCTTGACCTAGAAATCAGATTTGGTGATTCAACTGAGCAGTGTATTGTTAGCTTTCGGCTTTACGATTGGTCTATTAGCCCATGACTGAAGTATGGTGGGCCGAGGTTAACTTGCCTTGTAGGTGGAAATTACTGACCTGACCTGCCGGTCAAACCCTCTCCCGACCTGTGACTCTGGGTTTATGTTAATCTTATCTAAATTCTAGGTTGGGTTTTGGTTCAAAACTTGAAGCTGATTAATGAATAGGTTGGAATAAGATTCAGCCCGTACTTAAGATTCATTCTACCAACCTGACGCAAACCAACTCATTGCATGTTATTAAAAAAAAAAACAGAAAAACTCATTGCATGCCATCACAAGAATCAAAACTGATAATTTAGGGTTTTGGTTGACCCACTTTGTTTAAATGTTTGATTAGGGTTTGACATTTTCAACTCAACGTACTCATGGATTGGCCAAGCTTGGGTTAGGCCCATACTGTCTCTGACCAGCAACCTGTCCATTGCGACCAGTAGTTCTTGGGCCTCGGCACCGCCCAGGTGTACGTAAATCAAACATATCCGAACAGGATCTTGTGACTTGTGAGAGAGTAGACGATGAGAAAAATGGAGCAGTACTCAACGATGGAAACTTGGGCAACTTGGGCCCAAAATTATTATGGGCCCTTTATTACCGTGCTTGCTTACTTAGGTGTATGGAAATTGAACCACTCATGTATCCCGGCAATGGATTTCAAACATAGCCCATCTGTCGTTTAGTCTACATGCATGTCACCCACACTCATATTAGTTAAGCCTTGCTTATTGTAAAGTCTCTCTCGTAAGCCTCCTTATTGTAAAGCCTCCTTACTTAGAGTGTGTTTGGTTCAGCCTCTTAAAAATCAAATGTGCTTTTTTAAAAGTAGTTTTTAAAAATCTACTTCTTTCAGAGCATCTTTTTAGGAGAAAATGTTGTTTAATTAGCTCAACTTTTGTACTTACTTTTTAATAAAAAAAAATATTAAGGTTGTTTGGTTAGACATATAGAAAGCGGCTTTAGAATATAACTAGTGGAACCCTACACTTGCACCAAACACTCAGTTTTACTAAGAAATTCTTTAAAAAATAAAGCTCTTAAAAAATTTAGTAGAAGCTGAAATACATTTAAAAATAAAAAATCAACAGAAAATGAGTGATTGTAAATTGCAAGGCTCGTGCAATGTCCAAATACAGCTGACACTACTTTTTTCTTATATATTTAAAAACAATAAAACGATGATATAGTGAGAAAAATGAGATCTCAAAAGACAATCGATATGGAATTTATATAACGTTTTGCACATTATCCAACTTGTGATTATTCTTCCAACAAGGGTATCAATCAAGATCAATACAACTATTATGTCATAAGTGAAAAAAATAATACTAAGTGATGCCCACATCTTGCAGCTTATTAGGCATATATATATATATCATAATACAAAGTGGGGCCCACATCTTGTATTTTATTGGGCAAGTATGTAGTGAAAAATAATAATACTAAGTGGGGCCCACATCTTGCACTTTATTGGGCAGGTGTGTAGTGAAAAAGTACTATACTTTACTCTCTTTTATATGAGGGTATAGATATAGATATAGATATAGAGATAGAGAAATAATAATAATAATGTATAGATTATATTATTATTATATTAGTGGGGTTTTGTAGGCACTTTAAATACTTCGCCATCAGCTTAAAAATCAGTTTAAAAGTCGCGATAAAAGGTATTAGCTAGCTTACTACTTTTGTTATTATTGCCGGTGGCCAATTGATGGTTGTGTTATAATTCAAATACCAAATTGACTACACACGAGATAATTAACATTCTCTTTTCTTCTTTTTTTTACCTGAAACAATGCTATTTGTGCAAATAGTTTCTATTTATTTATTTATTTTTATTTTTATTTGTTGGTGGAACTAAAAGATACTTGAGTGATAGTTGTATTTGAGATTTGAGAGTTAAGAACATCAGAGGGCTCCTAGAGGTTTCCAAAAGATATGAGATTATTTTCTTTGTATGGATGTAACCCTTTATTATTACTTTTTAAATATTAACCCTTTAATATTTTGTACACCTAACCTTAAGTATTTGTAATTTGATGTTCCTTCAGTTGCATATTATTTAAATAAAAAAGATATTATTATTATTATATTATAATATTTGAGAGTGGGCCCCACAATGGTGAGTAAAAAAGTTTGCATTATAATTTTTGGGGGTGGGCCCCACAATGATGTAGTGAAAAAGTATGCATTATAATATTTGAGGTCCTTCTCATAATAATATATTATTATATTATACTATAATATTTGGGGGTGGGCCCCGCAAAGGTGTAATGAAAAAGTTTACAATTTCGCATAATAATATATTATTATTTTATATTATAATATTTGGGGGTGGGCCCATAATGATTTTCAATTTTTGGACATGTGGCCTGTAACTTTTCAAATTTTCTTTTGCTTCCTCAAAAGAACATTTAAAACAAAATAAAAAACTGTGGATCTAAAGAGGTCAGGTTGGGTCGACCAGTTTGCATACAATTCGGGTTCAGAATTCAGATAGAAGATGATTTAACCATTTCACAATCAGGTAGTGTTCAGGTTGAAACTTGAAACTGTTGAGTCAACCCAACCCAAACCTGACCTGACCTATTGCCGCCACTAATGTAACCATAGCTACTAAGAGTAAAACACCAGATGATTTCTTGCAAGTTGCAATATATACAGATCTTAGGATAAAGGAGTTCTAATATTAGAGGCAACCAAAGAGTTATGATGAAAAAGATGGCCAAATATTAATGAACTAAATGAACTTAACAGATAAAAAAACGAACACACCCAAGTCACGTACATTTTAAGGAAAATGTTAGAATGCTTTCAGTCAGAACTATTTCTTTAATAAGTTTTACGGTATTGAAATTTTCTTTTAATGAAAAAAATATTTTTCTTCACTTAACAAAGAAGATCACCTTGAAAAAAATTATAGAAAATAGCTTCTACCCAACTAGCCAAACAAGATTTTCATTTATTTGGCTAGTTGTTCATTCACTAGGAAGGTTCTTTTACAGCGTTCACTGACTCAATAGCTAAAACCAGTCAACTTAGAAGGTTGGAAAAAGACTCAAAAAGAATTTTAAATAATGGAAAATTATAAATTTACTATTTCATCAAAAGAGGGCCATCAAACAGTGCATGATTGATTCCATAAAAAAAAAACCCATTTATATAAAACTAAGATGCAGAGCAAAAGGAACTAGGCAATTACCTTTTGAGTTGTAGTACTGAATCTCAATATCAACATCCTGTTCCTCAGGTTCCTCCTCAGAGTACTCGAATCCATAATCCTCCATATCTGCATCTAAAGTGCCATGAAAATAGTTTTCCAACTCATTAAAAAAATGTGAACTTATTCTTTTGTCAATGTGAAAAATCTTATAAAACTAAAGATCAGTAAATACCAGTGAACCTATCAAGAATGGAAAAGGAAAGATTGTTTTGCACTACAACCAAACTAATTCAAAGCCAAATTCCATTATAGACATAACATTATGCAAATTAACTACAATCAATAGTGAATCACTTTAAAAGATATGGATACTGTCCTACTATATTCAACCTCTTCCATAAATCCAACACGCAAAACCGCACACACCAAAAACCCAACTCCTCCAGAACCTTGAGATGACTGACTAATGTCATAAATGACGCAAAAAAGGGGGTTCACACTGGTCATGATAATGTAGTTCTAACAATCCGTGCAGCTCGAACGGAATGGACTATAATCATCATCCATTCCTCAAAAACACCCATCCTGAAGCAATCTCAAACGATCCAATACCGAACCCTAATTTCAGCATACATCAATCGAGACTTCAATCATGCAACAAAAATTAGATATAGTATCTTAAACTATGATTTTCAAACCCTAATTCAGCTTCATCAATATGGAGAAAAATCACTTTTCTGTTAAAACAAAAATTATCATAGATTCTGCACCAGTATCCATGAATCTACCAACTGGGGAGAAAACAACGAGCCCAAACATCATCATCATCAATCAGCATAACATAATACAATCGTTTGGTTCTCCAAGATCACAAAAAAATCCCAGGAAAAATTAAAATCTCAGAAACCCTAGATTCTGCACCAGATGGAGGAAAATAAGAAGATGGGAGTTTTACGTACCGGAAACCATGGTTTTCGAGCCCTAGTTCTGATGCAGAGCCTGGAGAAGGAGATTTTAGGGTTTTCGAAAGGAGACCGGCATCCACGACTGCGCAAAGAGAGATTTCATGGGCGACACGCGGAGATGCCAAAGAGACGAAAAGAGATGCCGGCCGCTGAGAAGATGCTGGCCATTTGGTCACTGGCAGTGGGTCGGGATCTGTGGCGTTGGGTCGAAAGGCAGGGTTGTAACGCCCCAATTCAGGATACTAAGAAAAACGTCAAAGTACCGAGATTAGCGCCCTACTTCCCAGAAAATCCGAGAACTTCCAAGATCGTAAGTCGCAGTGAGGTCTAATTTAAAACTTTTTGAACAATATAATAACAACAGTTAATTTGCGGAGACATAAGGAATATAGCGGAAGCAATATCAGAGATTGCGGAAGCATCAACATATATATCAAATGTGAATGGGCTGAAGTCCAGCCTAAAGTGTCAAGTGATAAAAATCGAAGTTAATTACATATTTGACTAACTACCCAACTTACTATAAAAATCAAAATCCCAAATAACAGACACTCAAGCCCCTGCCACTAGTACTGGCTCTCCACCCTCCGGCTCGACCTCTTGGTCGGCTGGTACCCATCCGTAGTCACCTACTACAGGCGCCTCTACGAGTGCGTACGCATCGCCCTCGAACTCGAGGTCAAGACCTAAGCACCAAGAGTGGATCAGATCTAAAGATCTGGCAAGTCACAGTATGTAGATAATAAATGATGTATGCATCAAAATGAGTAGAGACAGTAATGAAGTCAAGAGAATAGCAATGGTACAGATCCTAGGCAGTAGAACAAGATATACAATGTAGAATCAAAATAAGCATAATAATAAACCTACACAAAATGGCACACTCACACAAGCTGGATATCGCAGGATATTATGCCGCGGCCCTCCCATACTGAACACAGTCGCGGCGGGAAAAATCTCACAGTGCTGGGGATTATATAGCCCTGCAAATAACATCATCCATCAACACACACTAAGACCGGACCCGCTATCACACCGTCCGTCTCCAACAATGCTCATCATGATAGCCACACAACACTCTCAATAGCTCCTACTAGTGATTATCAGTCCAACTGGCTGAGCTTAGATCATCTGAGTGAATGTCTATGCCGACTCAGGAAACAATGAAGGTCTGTGTCTGTCTAGGCTTTGCCTTGCGTGAACAATGTCCTAACAGAGTCCCTAAGAGGTCCAAGTATCCATGGATCATAATCCAGGTCCAAGTCCAGTCAATGGATCCATACCAAGGCCCATCAAATACATGCATGGCTTGGTCTATAACAGTCCATATGAGATACAAGTTCATGTTCAATGACATATGATCCATTTATACCCAGGATGAGTCACAAGCCCATACAATCTAACCTCTCCAGTTTAGGGTAATCCACATCCAAACGTAGGCCATAAAAGGGCCCGCCTAGCCATAGAAACGGGTCAATGTTCACCCAATCATATTACCGGGTCACCTCTAAGTAGTCCTAGGTTCAGGTCATTCATTTTCCATTTAATTAACTGGTATAAGCAATAATAAGGACAATAGAGTGACAGTAATAATATGAGGGAGATGAATCTCCAAGTACAAGGATCAATGGGAGATATCAACAGTCCAACCTAAGTAAATGATCCACTTTCATATTCAGGTCTATCTCAGGTAATTCGATCTTTAAGTAAAACCACAGAATACTATGTTTGGTGCTCAGAAGTTATGTGCATCACTGGTAACGTATAAAGGTCGAATCATCTTAGATTACAAAACCTGGACCTTAATTAGTGGACCCCACGAGTCAAGGCTGAGCCACACCATTGACTCGTGGTTGGCACAGTGATGGAAGTCTATTTGGATGGTCAATGGGCCCCATACATGATTACAACAATAGAAATTAGAATCTGGGAAGTGTCACTGTACACAGTGTACTCAGCCGACCTCCTGGCCTGGGCGGTCAGCTCGGCACACTGGGATTAGAGAAACAAACACCCTGCAGGCAATGCCTAATTGCCCAGAAGTTCCTGTGGGCCCGGCTAACCCCTTGGCCTGGGAAGTTGGCCGTGCACACTGAAAGCTCTGGCTAAAAGGGGATGTCCCAGGTTCTAGTCTCCTTTGTTGGAAACCCGCTTTTTCGGAATCCAACTTGGAGTTCGGCTAAGCACTCGAGCTCAATTGAACACTCAGCTCGGTCACCCAGCTCAGCTCGGCAAAGCACCTAGCTCAGTTCGGTCAGCCAACTAAGTTCAGTAAAGCATTGAGCTCGATTAGGCATTGAGGTCGGTCAAGCGCTGAGCTCGGTAAAGCGCTGAGCTCGGTCAAGCACGGAGCCCGGTCTGGCACTGAACTCGGTAAAACACTGAGCTCGGCCATAACACTGGGCTCGGCCAAGACACTGAGCTCGGCCTAAACACTGAGCTCGGCCTAAACGCGGATCTCAATCTGAGCATTGTACTCGGCAGAATACTGAGTTCGATCAACACTGAGCTTTACAACACTGAGCTTGGCCAGTGCGGAGCTCGGTAGTGCTGAGCTCGGCAGTGCTGAGGTCGGTGGTATTGAGCTCCGTAGTGATGAGCTCGGCAGTGCTGAGCTTGGCCAGTGCGGAGCTCGGCCATCAAGGCACAGAGACAGAGACGCTCTGCAACTCCAGAATTCTGGTTTCCTTCTTCAACTAGAGTTCAACCAATTTCATCCAAACTCCACAAAACACCCAGAAATAAGAAGAGCACTCCAATATACCCCCAACCATCCAAACCACGGGCCATTGATCTTCCAAATGAGATCAACCCATCCATCAATGGCCGGTCGTCCATGAAAACATGCTCGAAGGTAAATCTAGCAGTCCTAACATCATCTAAATAGAAATACAGATAATCAAAGACAGTAAACATACATTCTATATAAAATAAGCATATTGCACTTGCCTTGATCAATTGCAAGAAGGAAATGAAAGAGAAAACAGAGATCCAATCCGGTAAAAGACAGTCCCAGCTCTATGTATCCCAAACACACGATCAGCCCCAAAATCTCTGATCTGTAGAGATTTCTACTCCTACACCCATTTCCACAAGAAAACTTCTATAAGGAACGAGATCCATAGAGAGAGAGAGAAATTTTCCTAATGGAATTGAACTAGAAGAGGGTATTCACCTGATTTGAAGGAAGATGAAGAGATGACTGATGTGGAGAGAAAGAAATCCCAATATAAGTTGCAATAACAGGTCGGCAGTGGCTTTCTTCTTCTTAGAATCCATACAGAGAGAATGAGAGAGGGGAGATGAGAGGGAGATGGGAAATTGGAAGGAAAATGGGGAAGGAAGAGAAAAAGAAGGAAATGAAAGAGATGAGCAGTACCCTTCGCTTGGAATGGGGGTTTGTTCATATAGGTTGGGTTTTAGGGCTAGGGACAAAAGTGCCTTTTTAGTTTAAATAGAATTAGGGTTAGGGCCAAGGGCATTTTGGTCTTTGGGTGGGTTCTAGAAGATTCTTTAGTGGACACCCCCTTATGGTAATTACTAATTTTTAGCTTGGGCTTCTAACAAACTAACTCACTCTAAAATTAACAAAAGACACCTATTGACTCTACTAATTACACAACTAGACTAATCCTAGGAAAATACATAATTACCCTTAACTAAACCCCATAATTAGTATAATTAAAAATATTTAGGCTAATACATAATATTCAAATTTAAATTGAGGGCCCACCAGGGGTGGGGCCTCACAAGGGTGCTTTGCCCCTTCTACGTGATTATCCACCGGTGACAAGGCAGGGGGGAGAGGGGGAGAGAGAGTGGGGAGAGGAGGATCGATTGATCGAGGGGGAAGAGAGAGGGAAGAGAAGGGGGAAAGAGGGAATTCAGTGGACGATTTTGTGGTTTGGGGTGTGGTAATGAGATTTGGGCGGCATTTTTCGATTTCATTCAGCGATCGATTTCATTTCCGCGTTAACGACTTTTAAGGGCCGTCCGCAGTTTTGACGTAGTAAGAAAACGTGGGGCGTTAAGCGGTTGCCCGCATTTAGATATGGCAGCGAAACAAAAACGCTGGGAATAATTAAATAGCTTTTGCGTCTAATTAAATCACCGCAATAATAATTAAAATCGCCGTAGAAAATGGAATGGTCACAAAAATTTCGTAACTTTACAACGGTATATATTTCGCCGCAAAAAAATACCTTTAACTGCGATTTCTTTTCCGGAGTTTATTAAATCGCCCCAAAAGCCCTTTTTTCTTGTAGTGATATGATCGTATATATCAAACTAAGTACGACATGTTTTGTAGCGCCCTCCGATGCAAGAGACAATTTTGAAATGTTATCTATTAAATACATAATAGATGTAGCATAAGGTGTGAGTTTGCTTTCCACTTTTTATATATGAAACACACTGTCCCAAACTTGGCCCGTGTTTTCGTTGGCTTGTTGGGTTAAAGGCCCCAAAGTCGTTTGCATTTGGAGGTCCAAATCATGCTTTTTTTTTTTTAC
Organism: Litsea cubeba; assembly: GCA_012931725.1. NCBI lineage: Eukaryota > Viridiplantae > Streptophyta > Magnoliopsida > Laurales > Lauraceae > Litsea > Litsea cubeba. The sequence goes on from CM022949.1 coordinate 16,805,732, forward strand.
ATAACCGATGATGGATGACTATAAATACTGTTTTTTTTTTCTTTCCAAATGAAAGATCTATTAAAGTTGGCTTTTAGGGCACGTTTGGTAAACGTAGAAGAATCCACTGTTTAGAGGATTATCTCCATCTCCAAAGAACCAATACATCCTCAAGAAGGATTCCCAATGAAAGTTCTATGTTTGGATGGAGGGAGGTTTCCTACAAATTGTAGAAAGTATTATCCAATGGTCACAAACATTTTTATAAAAAATTTCAAAATCCATGAAAAATCAAGACCTCAACTTTCACCTCAAAGGAGTTTGTGGTCATCTAGAGAATTTGTCCGGTTCAGATCGTGCAAGGGGGACCACAGGAATAAAAAATTAATATTTTAGTACCTGAATTTTTTTTTTTTTTGCAAATATCTCAAAATATGGTAAGAATCAACGGTTGAAATTTGATCAACTAGACGTGTTTGATCTTTCAGAGTCAACTACCGGTTCAGATCATCATTTTGGGGCCCAAAAAAACCAAAAAATTGGGAAGAATGGACTGGTTTTAATCTCCCTTTTGGCCCACAGAATCTCAGAAATTGCTATCTAACGGTTTGGATAGTTTTGCAAATATCTCACGATCTAAGATAAATCAACGGCTTGTGAGATGGCCGTTTTGGACCTTCTTAACACTATTAGTGGTTCAAATCTTGATTGTGGGCCCATAGAAAACGCAAAAATGGGTATCCTTTATTACTAACGCCTAAAATACTGTAGCTCTACAAATCCACAGGCGTACGGACTCATCTGTTCCGTGACGGGGCATTCTATTATAACAATAAAAAAAAAGAGTGGATATCTCCTTTCCATCCTCTCCAAATCCATGTAAATCCAAAAAAGAAAAATCCGTGCGATCTCAAATTTTGGCAAAGAAGACCGTTGCCAAAAGTCACCTTAGAATTTTTCTTATTTCGGGTCACATGCTTCCACTCGTAATTTGGCGCGTGGCTTGTTGGTTTCTCCAGAAGCTCCGCATGGACTTGCAGTACTGCGCACGGCGTTGGACAATTTGTCCTTTCCTCAGGTAAAGTAGGAAACTTCTGCCATAAGAGTTTGGCTGTGTGTAGAAAATGAGTCCTGACATGCTTTTAGGCGGATGAGCTTGACCGCCTCCCTCAGTCATCAGGAGCCCGACTTCTTGTACCGTGCAAATAAGTTTGATCAATGGGTGTTAATTTCTGCACCCATTCTAGGAAAGGTGGATGTAGGACCTACTTTGACGTTGTATACCACACAGTACACACTTTAGAATCTCAGATTGAAGAAATAATAAAAAAAAAGATTATTTCCACCATGGCACAGCAATCACCATGATGTGGTGATACCCAAGCAACCATAATGTCCTGATTGTTGGGACTCAAAACATGGAAAAGGAAGATGGAATCTTTTTAATCATATATTATCTCTTATCAATCCATTTTGAGTGGGCCTCATCAAATAGATGTACTTTATTTTTATTTTTTAATTACTCTCTAACAATGAACCTAATTTTAAAAAATAAGAAAAATTAATTTATATATTAATATTTTACAATCTATTTTTTAATATTCAAAAAATTTATCTTTTAGTTTTATGAAAAGATTTATTTTTAAAGGATGAATCAAATGATTAGTATATGTTGAATAAAAAAAAAGTATATCAACTTGATGGTGGGTCCCACTCCTCTTGGGCTGTAATTTGGCATGGAAGTAGTAAAGGAAATTGTGACTTCATGTGGTTTAAATTTTAATCTAAGTCCCATTGACGGATTTAATTAGACTAGGCATAGGATCCTATAAACACCATTGAGTGGTGCTCGGACCCACAAATCCGCAAAACCAAATTGCTCATCGATCGGAGTGCAGATGAGCATGATATGGCCGGTCAAAGTTTCTGTTGACTGTAGACCTGGCCCGCCTTGTGTCAGCAGTACAGGAGCCTACGTCACTCTCTGATTTTTCGCTGACGTCACGATGATGTCATTAGGGCTGTCAAAATTAACCGCGAAAACCGAACCGCCCGACCGAACCGACCGTTTGGCCGGTTTATAGATTTTTTTTAAAACAAAACCGATCGAACGGTTTTTGTAAATTTTTCTTTTTTCAAACGGTCGGTTTTTATAATTATGTGGAAACTGTTCGGTTAAAACCGAACCGACCGAACAAATTACTACTTGATGGCCCGCCCACTTTTTTTTCTCTAGAAAATAGCTTTTGGCTATTTGTCTTGGTATGTAATTGTATGTAATGGCGGTTTTTTATTGTTATTTTTAATGGTGAGGGCTTGTGTGTTCTATCTTTTATTTTACTTCTTTGGAAGATTTTTGTATTTTTCTATATAATAGTATCTCTTGTAATCAATAAGAGGCTTTCTGTGGAGAATACCATGTAGTCAGTTTCATTATTTTTCTCATTTTTCTTTTAGCTGTACTGTAAATTGACAGTTAAGCATTTTCAATTACTGAGTGGATTAATATATCATTGAGACTAATCAGACCATTTTAAACGATCATATCTTATCACTTTTGATGTTCCCCTGATATGCATGGCACGGCAGTTACAGTATTTTATGTCCATGCTTCATTAGCCAGGCACTAGTATTTGGTAACATTGTGGTCTCTTATGCCTTTGAGACATAGCTATGAGATTTTTGAAAATTTTATTATTGAAGCCCAACAAAATTAGGCGCAGCCCATTAACCGAAAACCGACCGAAACCGACCGAACCGAAATGTCGGTTTCCAATGTCCAGTATATATACTTTGGTCGGTTTTGGTTATTGTAAAATTGTAAAACCGAAAGTTTCGGCCCGGGTGTCATATGTCGTAAAACCGACCGAAAACCGACCGCTTATAGCCCTAGATGTCATTGATGAGCCTTGAAATGGCGCGCGTCCCGAGACAAAAAAGGCCACAGCAGCACACATGCTTCGTCCTTAAAAAAAAACTGATGAAAATTGCGGATTTCGGGCCATAGCTGTTTGTCTTAGTTTTCACAAATATGCATGGGCAACTATCCGGTATAACGTAATAGAAAAGTTGCATACATTAAGGACACAGTATGTTGCAATATTTGATAGTGATGACTAGTTGACTCATGTTTACAACTCACTGAACTTTTTTACATTAGATAGAGGAGCAGTGGACTGTCAAAGCTTAGCAATGCGTCCATCCAACGCTTCCATACGGCTAAGTTCTTGCCGTTAAAAATATCAGCCTTAGCAAGATGATGCAATGCTGATTTGGAAGACATAATTACTATTGAATTTAAAAAGAAGTTCAGATACCACTGACCGTTAAAGGAGAAAAATCACCCTTTTTTCTGAACTAGTGCAAGTTCTCTCTCATTAAAATTCAAAAAACAAGGATTAAAAAAAGAAAAACATGACACATATCAAATTATCTCTCACTACATGTGGATGTGGGTTTCACTCTCCTTGTGTGTGGGTTCTCTTTTTTTATAATTTGAGATTTCACTTTACAAGTGAATTACCCAAATAAGCCGAACGGTTTGGTTACCAAAAAAGGATTCGAGAAAATGCGGGCTCCTTAGGGTGAGATGGGTTGGTGTCCATGTAGATGTTGTGGCGGGTTTGAGGTTAGATGGGCCTAAACCATCTATTTATCCATACCAATCATTGCTAGATTGTAGTATTTAACATTGAGAAGGCAGAAGAAGAACACAGAGATACTCCCAAGAGAAACACAGAAGGAAATGAAGTAAAATCTCCACATAGTGGGACCTGCCGAGCTCACCGACCTGCCGAGCTCCCAACATCCCAGCCATGTACGAGATGCACTTCGGCATCCCCATGTGAGTCCACCATAATTTGTTTTAAATATCCAAGACCTTTTCTCTTTTTTTTTTTATTTATTTATTTAGTGCCTTTCAAAGGTAGTCAAATTGTCTTTTGATGTCGCAATATATAGTTTCTATATCTCTTAATGTGTTTGATGTCGCAAAGAAAAAAATCCGAGGCTGTGTGGATCACAGGAGTGCTACTTCAAAGTGTGACCCACATGTAATCTAGCAGCCGTTCTCCATGGAAATCTCCAAATTCTACTCTAATAAGAGCCGGTCCCATTCTATCCCAAGATTGTTATTCAAATAAAACCATGTCAACTAACTATCTTAATTAATCTCATTGGTTTGAAAAAAAAAACTCTAATTAAAGTAGAATTTCCGCTGATCTTATTGGTTTGAAAAAAAAAACTTTAATTGAAGTAAAACTTGAGTACACCCGAAATGCCAAAAATACATTTATTTTGTACTGTTTAAATGTTGAGCTAATTATGGAGTTCCACTTTATATTTATGAGACGAATAAGAATGAAATGTTCCTCTTTTTGATGAAAATAAGATTTTGTATAATGTAGGATCCTTTAGTTTCACAAACTAATGTTATATTTTTTTTTATCATCTATCGGAGCTCAGATGACCCAGATATCGTGTGACAAAATTCAAAAATCAGAGGTGACTGCAATAGGTCCAAAAAATTTCTGACCGTTGGATTCCAGATTTGTTACTGCTACTGGGTAATGCTTGTCATCACGAATCCAAATGACCAAACTGCTCATCGATTGAAGTCCAGATGAACAAGTTACGGCCGGTCAGATTTTCTGTAGCCCAAGGTTGGGCCCGCCTTGCATCAGTTTCTGCCTCGCAATGACGTCACTCTAACCACACTCCGTTCAGCCCTATTGCGCAAACACATAGAGTTGTACAAGCTTTGATGCTGGCGGAAGACTACATGCGTATGACCACCTGCTTTGACCTCGGCTGCAAAGTGTCTAATTGCTGTACCAGAGTCCTTAAATAAAAATTGCATAGACGAGAGGCTGGATACATTCCACTTTAGGAATCTTTCGCTAATTTACCGAAAAAGTCATGGATGGTCAAAGTTTATATGGACCGATGGAGCGGGATCTGTGCTTGCATTAGCAATTGCATTGAACTGATGTCATTGTACCAGCCTCAACAGATTATCTGTAGTGGGCCGGGCTGACCACGGGTCGGGTCAACGTGGCCTGGGCTGAAGAATTGGTTTGCACTAGAGATCTCTGGCGTGTGTCACGAGGTTGGAAAAAAGGTGAGCAATGATTTTGATTTTTAAAAGAAAAGGACTGATGCTAGACTTGATAGGGATATAGACTGGGTGTAGACAAGGTGTAAATAGCAACACCCAATGAAGAATGGCCAGGGACGTCCTCTTTTCATGAGTACCTGTGAAGTACATTAGAGTAGGGTTGTAGAGTGGGTGCATATAACAAATAGGGTGGGTGCATTTATCCCGACCCTTGACCAATTTGAGTACAAAACACATATTCTTCTTATCAGTGTCTGCCATAATGACCAGAGTCATGTCACAAAAACCCATCTTTCAAATTCATGTCAAGATCATGTCACATAAATCCATCTCTCAAATCCATACCACAAAAACCCACCAAACCCATTCATCAAAATTATGCCACAGAAACGACCGAACCCAAGAACCAGGACCCCCACCTTCAAAGACCCTATTGATGGGTCATTGAAAAAAGAAAAGAAAAGGAGAGAGATCAAGAAGAGATTGTTTCTTCCTTTATCCCCTCTTTTCTCTTCCTTATTCCCACTCCTCATCTCGTATGGGATCTCCTTTCCACCGTCTTCTAGCGAAATAAGTTTTATTGAAAGGATTTTCGGTGTCAATGAAACACCGTCTGAGGGTAATTTCGTCATAGAAAATACCTTCTGCCTCTTTATTTTTAAGAGCCAAAAGCTCTATTTTTCATTTGTCCGGCGTTGGAGCATTTGATTTTCAGAGGATCTGCCTCTAAATGTCTAAAGCGGACAGAGGGCAAAATCATGTACCAAACGCTCTAATTTTCTAAACATTTATCCACTTTAGACATTTAGAGAAGTACATGCTAGAAATAGTGATGCCAAATATGGGCTAAGATCTTGAGTATTGAAGAGGGCCAACAAGCCTTATCCTTGTTGACTAGGATCTAATGAACGTTACCTTTTATCATGAGTTCTACTATTACCACATTATATATTATATATATTAAAGCAAAGGGAGATGAGGGCTGTAAGGGGTGCCACATCATCCCTAAAAAGTCTTTCTTTCAGAAAAATACTTATAAAATCACAAAAAGCATTGGGTTTAATGTGGGCCACTATACTCATTCCAAACAAGTCTCCTCCCTTAAAATCTCAATCCAAACAAATCTCCTCAAATCCCCTCTATTAATCTTAGGAATAGTTATAATCTTAATTCTAATCTCTTAAATCTAGATCACACTATTATTTCTAGCAACAAAACTCCTTGTATTTGTTCTCCCTAAAATCTCGATCGATAACTCTCATTTTAAAGTAAACCTTATCTCATTTTCCTTACAAGATTAGAATAAACTCCATTTAATACTTTCATGGTGTTGGTAGTCGGAGAGAATGGGTCGGACTAAATTATCATGATCTGAGAATAGATCAATCATCCACATAAAATAGAAACAACAGATGAATTTGTGGGGACCACTTTGATCTCCCGATTGATAGACACCTTCAAAAGGCACCACCATCCAACTTGGCCCATCAAACCAACGGCACAGATGATGCAACACCCAACAGAAGGGACTATACCAATATGGAGTTGTATCAAGACCATGAGTTTCATGACCAAGACCATTAATTACAAGGTGAAATCCAACATTCAACGAACAGAAAATAATGGACTCTAATGATCAATTATATTTTTTATTAAAATACATATTAAAAATACATTTCATTTCTAATTATATATACATGAAATAATATAAGGGTTGATATGAGACCTACCTTTAATAATTGTTATAGACAAGGCCACCTTTAAACACATCATTGTGCACCATAATGAATTAGGATAAGAGGCCCACTTTTAAATATTACATCATGTGACCCCACCAATGCTCCTTGGAACACCATATCAACAAGGGTCTACTGACCAAATATTCAATTGGACACACCTTTAGATATTTGGATATGGGCATATCTTTAGATGTTACATCATGTCACCCCACTAAGGATCCTCAGAATGACACATTAGCAAGGTTCCACTGTCCAATTGGATACACCTTGAAGAAATTAGGATATGAGGCCCACCGTTAGATGTTACATCATGTGACCCCACCAAATTATTATTATTTTTATTAAAGTTATATATATAATAAATATTATTTACTTATTTATTTATATAAAATCTGTTCTTTTCCGATAATATCTCATAAAAGCATCACATATTTCATCATATTTTTTTAACCCGGGCACCATACCTCTTCATTTAATTCTGTAAGTTTACGCTTGTGGGGCTACCCCTGGTCCATCCAAATTGACCAAACACACGACCTCCCTAAATTGTACATGTCCACTAGCTTTTGGTCAGATCCGGATTTACTGGACCGTTGGATCGACTTTGAACCGATCCAAATGGATGGTTGACCATTAAACTTTTAAGTCTAAATGGAGATGGTAGAAACCACAATTGAGACTAATTTTTTGCAAAGAGAAGGGTCACATGGAGTCCTTGAAATCCCCATATCACCACCCCCATGTGGATCGCCAGGTGGGCCCCACCACAAAATTGAACTTACATTATCCTAAACTTTAGCTTAGGAGAGCTACCCCTATATAGACACATATTCATACTTGTGTAATGGTCAATATCTTTAAATTCAAATGGTCCTTATGTTATGTTAGTTTACTTCTCATTTTATATTTATTTTCATTACATGTTAAAAGATTCTAATATTCAAAGATAATAAATTTCTTTCTTTTAAATTTATTTTATCTTAATAATATTTTAAAATAATTCTTAAATTCTTAATATATTTTTAGTCTGAGCGTTTGTTGCTAGTCATTTTTATAATGCAATCAAGTTTGTGAATGTGTTGTAGCTGATTTCATTGCCACTTACAAACATTTCTTAACACCTTTTAAGAATGTGATTATTTTTCATTGCAGCAATATGGTTGCACCAAATAGCAACACTTTTGAATACTCAAGACCATGTCCTTTTCTTAAAATGCAAAAAAAAAAAAAAAAGGAAAAAAAAGAGAGAAAGAAATGACCAGTCCAAAATATATGATCATCAGCATAATCACGATAGAAACTTACATCCCTGGTCCACCCATCAACGGCCCCGATACCTGCCCGAACCTGATTACAATTTTTATGATTATTTTGAGGAAGGAGGGAGAGAGAGAGATCTCTAGAGAGAGCCTCCGCTGTCCGCTCACACTCCATTCTCAGCAGAAGTCAAGACATGTTGCGCGTTCAAATGGAGGTTTGGTGGGTGAGACATCCACTGTCCACACATCTAGATTAGACATTTATTTTCTAATCTTTTAATTAGACAGTATCCAAAGAGTAACCCGTACATAACTATGATATGTGCCGACTGCTGAGCTGAGAGTCGGGCGTGAGAAATAATTAAGTAGATGCCACTAGGCCCAGCAGTAGCAAGCAATACAGGGACCATGATCATATGCCACGTGGCACGATTCTAGCTTCGAGAGGGGTTTTCATGGCGAGAATGAAGGAGAAACCCTCACTGAGATTAGGCTCCTCGCCCTCCACAGCATTTGACCAGTGGAAAGCGTTGACCAGGTTGGAGACTACGAATGGGAGCTGAAGCTTCCCTACCTCCATACCCGCACAGGCTCTCATTCCAGCCCCAAAGGGCAGGAACGAGTACTGCCCTCTCTTCCCTAAGAACTCCTTCGATGACTCCATGAACCGTTCCGGCTTGAACCGGTCCGGTCCATCCCACACCTTGGGGTCGTAATGCAGAGCGTAGAGGTTCACCATAACGGGCGTCCCCTCAGCCACATGCAGTCCGTCCAACGTAGTATCTCTTGCAGCCTTGTGCAGTACAGCAAGTGGTGCAATGGGTTTCATCCGCATCGTCTCCTTCACAACAGCCTGCAGATATTCCAGCTTTCCAACCTCTTCTACCTTCACTATCCCCTCCTCAGTGCAGGTGGCATGGTCTCTTATCTCTTGGTAGAGCTTCTCTTGCGCCTCCTGGTTGTGCACCAGCAGCCCAAGTGCCCACATGGTCGTCGACCCTGTGCTGTCCAATCCAAGGAGAAACACCTCGAAGATGTTCGAGATGGTTACTTCTCTCGGGAAGTTCTGTGAGAGGAGGAAGTGAGCGTAACAGTTGGGAGGTAGAGGGGAAGCGAGGTGGGGTCCTATACACTCCTCAACACGGAGCTTCAGTTTCTCCATCTGCATGATGGCGCGTTTGACGCTAGGGAGGAAGCGGGCGGGCGGGAAGGTGTCAAGGATGCGACCGTCGTCGCTATACTTCAAGGATTCATCGACCATAACGTCCATGGTGGCTTCAAAGTCCTCGTCACTGAAATCAGAGCCGAAGCAGAGGCGGGCGAGGAGCTTAATGGTGGCTCGCCGGATGTGGTGGAAGGGCTTGACGACCCCTCCATTTAAATTGGCTTCCTTGATCATGTTGTTGATCATCTGTGCCATGTCGGATTCCTGGAGGGGCGCCTGGGCGGAGAGGGAGAGTGGGCCTATAGCGCCATTTTGGAGGCCACGACGGAGGCTATGCCAGTGGGGACCGGCGTCGGAGCTGAGAATGGTGCGGTAGTCGGCGGTGCTAGACTTTCCTATAGAGGTGATCTCGCGGGCGGCGTAGTCAGGGGACTTGGAGACTAGGACCTCCCAGACCAAGTTATGGTCGCTGACTATAATAGTAGGTTGCCTGGTGCCGAACCAGACGGTCATGAGAGGGCCATAGACTTGGGCTAGTTTGTTGATGGCGACGTGGAACGGATCACCCCCTTTGAGGATTTGGTGCATGTTGCCTATGAGAGGCAGTCTGGGTGGGCCAGGAGGCCATTGGGTTGGCTTGCCACTGCGCCGCTGGCGTCTCCCAAAGGCTATCAGCACTGCAGCTGCGAAGCCAATGACAATAGCAGTCCATATGGCCTCCATATCTTTCTCAATTTCTCTGTGGGTGTGCTCTCACTTTGTTTTTGCGGCTTGTGTTGCTACACTTTTGGGACCTATTTATAGGCAACAATCGGCCCATATGACACGTTTTCTACCCTTCTAGAAATGGGAACGCGGACTACTCTCTGATTTTGTTAAATTTCTAATCCTCAATCTACGATAATACTCAATAATAACGGCAACAAGTTATTTCACTTCTAGATGACTAATGGTAAGGAAAATCGACACAATTTGAAAGGGACATTAAAAAGAAGAGGATTTAACGGGAAAAACCCTCATAAATAAGGTATTATTGAAATTGGCTCCAGTAAAAAAGATCATACTGATTGGGCCCTAAATCCACGTTTTTTTTTTCTTTTTTTTTTCTTTTAACGCAATAATCGATATCGACTATCCATGTGTGTCTACTGAAGACCGAAACCCCTTTATTCCCATTCGTATTCTTCCACTTTTCCCTCTTTGCCCCTTTCATCTCTTCCTCTCTCGCTTGTTCCGTAAGATCTCGGTCCAGCTTTTATTATTATTTTTTAATATTTTATTATATTTTAATTAGAATATTAGTATTATTTTAATTGAATGTATTTTAATTATTTAAGTGGTTAGGATTAAGTGGGGCACACGTTATATTAGATGTGTGGATTGGTGAGTTGGGTTAATCGGTAGATGACCTGACCCGTATATTGACCCAACCCAATGACTTAAGCCCAATACTCTCTTAACCTAATCCATTCTTTTAAATAAACGCACGTCCTTAACTCTCCCCACTAATCTCTGCAACTCCTCCCGGTTCTTCTTCCTCGTCTTCTTCCTCTTTCAATTTCCCAAGCCTCTGCAACTTTAGGATCCAACCATCAGAACCAAGATCCGAAGATACCATCATTCCTAATGCAGCTTTCATATCTCAGGTAACCATCTCCTCAAACCATTAGAAGTAAATCTATACTCTTGGGTTATTTTTTTCTTCTTTCTAATGTTAGGTTTTGGGTAGGGTTATAATAGATCTGCTCATCTGGGCATTTCTTTCCTATCTCTTATGTCAGATTGGCGATAGAATTGTGATCGAGCGCCCCGGTTATCTCAGATTGGGTATTGGTTAGGATCTGTTGCATTTTCTTCAAACCCGGTGAAAGGCAAGTACCTAAATATAATTTGTGAATTTAATGCTTGTGTTTCTCGTTGATTCAAGTGTTAATGCATGTAGGAACCCCTTTTATGCCTTTTCTTGTGGTATTATTGTGAATTTGTGATGTTATTTTGCTTTGCGATGAGATTGGAGGTTTGGGGGTAATTTGGTTTAATTTATTGATTCTGCGTTACTGTTACAGTAACCTCGACCTTCGGTTGACCATAAGCACACTTTGTTTGGATTCCAAAACCCCTCTTCAACAATTGAAATTCTGTAACATAAGAATATCACTGTAGATAATAAAACATGGAAATTGGATGCAACTCAAACTCTCCAGACCTGTGCACATCATACCTGAATCGGAATCATCACACAGATCATGTTTGGGGCTGATCCGTGATTTTGATCATGGGACCCAGGTGTGCCACCACTTGCAGATCGGGTCCCCACATCAGATAGGGGATTGGGTCCCATCTAACCACTCATCTAAGGGTTTACACAGTTTGGGCGTCAATCATCAAATGAGGTTTTATTTTGGATATCAGGCAGTGGTGGGGTCCACTAGCTGATTGGATCACAAATCTAGTCCACACATCCGTCCGTACATGGCTGGACGATATTGTTTGTGAAGGTGATCTGGGGTTTCTGATCTGTGGGGTCACTATTCTAAACTTCCTGTTGTCACAGGCGTGGAGCATTTTTTTTAAGAATGGGTTCTGTGTTTGTATGGCTTTGACTTGTTTGTATTGGAAGGAGATAAAATGATGACATGGGATGACCTGGTTACCTGATAAGGATGGGAATAAAGTAGATGAAGTGATGACATGGGATGATGTAATCCCTTGTGACTTTTAGTCTAGTGAAATTACTTACATTGCCCCTTTTTATTTATAGAAATTTGAAGAAAGGGCCTTAGATGTTTTATAAATACAAATTAATTTTTAACTGATATCTTTGATTTTTCATGGGTTAATATTATATTTTTATACCTTATTAATTAGATCTTCGGACCTGAGTAAATACCGACTGGGCATGCGGTATCTTACTAACATGGGGTTTAGTGCTTCATATAACCTCGGGGAAATCCTAGTAGACTTGAGTTCAATCCATCTCTACTGGAAAACCCTTAATTGGGTCTATGCACCATTGATGGAGAAGAAATGCATTGATCTTTTATCTATTAGAGATTCATGTGGTTGTTGGGCACGAGACCTTATATCTGACCTTAGGGTTGGCTTGTGATTATTCTTTGATCTTCGCATGCATACATATATATGTTGGTCTATTAGCTGCATACCCTATATTGATTGGATATGGACCGTGATGTGGCTTGGCAATCGATTGAGAAATTGAAGAGGTTTATTCGAATGATATCGATATTGATTGTGGGTTGTTGTGCAGCCAGCCCTTCACTTTGACTTAGGTTTCTATGTCCTTCACTTTGACTTAGGTTTCTATGTCAGAGCATTATAGATCACTAGGTTTATTCTATTATGATATGTATATATATGTACATCGATTGAGTCATAATTGAACGACTGCAGTTGTAATTGGACGACTGATCACCGATGTGAACGGACACTGTAATATCCACATTGATTGTTTGACTGGTATTCCGGATTATCGATCGGTTTATGACCGCCGACGTGATTTAGATAGTTAGGGCTGACCATCCAAAGCAGTGACATTGCTTCTGTGTGATTATTGTATTGCTCTATTGTATAGATTGGATTTAGGTTATGCGTTCTTTTCATCGTTGTCATATTGTTATTCTCTTATGATTATTATATGTCATTACTCACATTGATCTTGTATTTTAATTGTAAATTATGCTGTCATACCTGCTGTTTACTTTATTTATTTGTGCATAGGTACCGATCCCTACCCTACCGAGGAGACGGAGGAGGATCAATCGTTTCAAGCGTTTGAGCCAACTGACGAACCCGAGTGGAATGCCGGAGACGGTTTTGAAGCCGTCTGAGCCTGCATGAAAGTGACGTCATCTTAGCAACCCTCTAGATGAACTTTCTTTAATAATATACATTTCCTTAGTAATTATTTTATTCATTCTACAACTTTAATTATTATGTCTACAGTTGACTATTACATCTGAGAAATGAGTTACTTGATTTTCCATTGTTAACATGTCTTGCACCATCTTATATACATGCCCTCTGGCCAGGGCCGGCCCAAGGGGCAGGCGGGAGAGGCCGCCGCCTTGGGCCCCCAATAATTACAAAATTTTTAGTGCCCCATATTATTTTATGTATTTGTATATATATGTGTAAATATTTAGTCTAATATGTAAATTGAAAGGCCCAAATTAATAACACATGTGTGTAAATATTTAGCCCAATAAATAAATTAAAAGGCCCAAATTTAAAGCCCACCTTATTTAAAATAACCATTATTTAAAAAGTCAAACTTAAGGCCCACCACCATACCACCATAAGATAAGACTTTAAAAGTCAAACATGGGCCCACCACCAAAAGATAAGACTACCAAACTTTTCAGCTTTCCTCATTTCTTGTGAGCCTCAGAAAAGAAGTCTATAGGGCTTTTCTTTTGGAATGGTGTGTGCTGTGCTGCTGCGCCGGTTCTTCTCTCTGGTAAAGTAAATTTTTTTTGTTCTTTTTTTAAAGTTAAAAATAGTTATTTGTAAATCGCAAATCTGATATCTTAATTTTCAGTTTTTTAATTTTCTTTTCTGCATCGATTCCTTTCTTTTACAGTTTGATTAAATTTTTTTTTGTTTTGGTTTCATTAACTAAATTTATTTTTATAAAAATTTTTTGTGTCCTTTTGTTTCTAAATTAGAATTAGTTATATGAAATTTAGAATGTCATTTGTATATTTTTTAAATCAATTTTTTTCCAAATATGTTGCATCGATTCCTCCCTTTCACATTTTGATTAAAGTTATTATTATTATTTTTGTTTCATTAACTATAGCCTCCCTCGATATGTAGGCAGGCCTAAAGTTATCTGGATGCAACACTTTTTTGTAATAAAAAATATCAATTTTTTGTTAGAAAATTGTAATGAATTAAATTTTTTTTTTTAAATAATTATATAAGGGCCCCATTTTTTAGAGGTCGCCTTGGGCCCCCTAAACATCGGGGCCGGCCCTGCCTCTGGCACTCGTGTTGTGCAATGTACTTACCATTGCAGTGGTCGATGCCTACTTTCAGATAATAGGGTTCTTTATTGTTCAATACCGATTGCGATTGCGACCATCATATTCTTTTGCACTGCCCATTTTTATGCAGGCTATTGGTAAGAAGCCAGACGTGGCATCTTACCTGACAAGCAAGCCACCTTTAGAAGGACCAATGCCATGAGCTTTCACGCCATTTGTCCAACTTGGAATGCAGCAGCACACTTGACATTATACCTTTAAGCAGTGTTCAATTCCCCGAGCAGATGAACCCATCCAAGGTGTTAAATGGACTTAATGTTTTGGATGATGAGGAGAAAATGAGGAAATGGGGGTAGAAAAACTTTCCACGCAGTTCTAATGCATTGCTTGTTCTGTGGAATTCCAACTTTTTATCCGGGACCTGGAAGCTGGGCTCTCTTTTCCATATGTTTTTTCTTCACACTTAATAGACCAAGCCACTGAAATTTGTTTATGCACCAAGGAAGAAGGTAAAAAAAAAAATTAAAAAAAAAATTGAAGAAACAATTGTGAGATACCAAAATTGGCCTTCAAATGATCTCCACTCTAATGGAAAAATGAATAAGAAGTGAGAAATGAGTAGTCATCCCCCTATTCTAGTAATTCAAATCCTAAAAATATGAGAGTTGTATTGACATCCCTATCTAATGTACATCATCCCTTACCTATTTAACAATATCCTTTGGTAGAGCTCTTTAGTAGAGCTCATTTGACAATGAATTCGTAATAAATAATGGACAAGTTGCAACGTTTGATGTCATGTTCAGGTGATGATTTCGGTGAATTTCTTAGCAATTATCAGTGGTGGCAAACGATTCAGGTTAGTTGCTGTTGAAAGGGGCAATTAATTATATTGCATCTTTGTCAGTTCAGCTCGGCTTGACTATGCTCAGGTTTGGTGTTAACCAGAGCTAGACCCTCTTTGGCATGAGCTCATCTCTTTGGGGGAGGCTTTGCTTGACAGCTGTACATATAAATATTATATTCCATGTTGGGACCTTCTATAAGTAATATACTTATCTATTATATAAGTTTTATATGTAGAAATATTGGTGGAAGATCAACTTGAGCACTTTAGGTCTCAGGTATACTGAATTTGAAGTGTGTATATCCGGACGAGGTAGGCCCTGTAATCCGAATTTTACTCATTGCTTGAAGAAGTATTATATTTCAGTACTTTAGTCGCCTCCATCACAAATTTAGCCAATGCTTTTAGACTGTTGGGGGCATTTGGCAGAATATAGTAAAAAAGAAATAAGTGATTTTTAAGAAATCTTCAAAGATATAAGTAGTATAACATTTTTGCTATTATTCAATTAGGAATTATGACTTAAAATCTTTACGTGTCCAAAATTACTATTATTATTATTATTATTATTATTATTATTATTGCTGCTGCTGCTGTTAAATTACTGAAACGAGATTATTATTATTAAATTTGAAAACCTTCTTAACATGCTATGATTTTATCAGAAAAGGACAAACAGTAATACCTGATCGCGTCTGGCTGGCAGTGGTAGAAAAGTGTTGCCCTGAAGACGGCACTTGTACAAGGACTGAGATTTATTACTCATTTCATGCATTCGACCATCCATCACCAACCACAAGAACTAAAAGGGCACTAAAAACACCCCTCCCTTTCGGCAACCTTCCTTTCCTTATCTGATATAGTTTCAAATTGATATCTGAGTGACCATTTTTGTCCTATAGTTGAGGACAGCCGGGCCATAGAAACGCTGCTTGTGTGAAGAATAAGGACACTGCTGCATATTCGTCCTACACAAGTAAGGTACGTGTTCATCTTTGTGTAGAGTGTAGACTCCATTTCCCCTCTCAACATTCAAATACATGAGAGTACTTATTCTTCAATTTTCATTGATTTGGCTACCTCGTCCTATTTATATATAGGTTGGTGATGGTCTTGCCATTTTTGTCTCTGGAGAGCTCTAGCTTAAAGGTGATATCTGAAAATAACAAACAAACAAACAAAAGAAAAAACGGAAAGGTTATTTTCATGAAAGAAACTCCTCTTGTTTTGGCATATTGGAATTTGGAAGTCCAAGTGATCCTGTTGAAAAGAAAACTTAAAAGGAATTCATGGATAAGTTCATCCCTAAGTATGTGAAGGACCAATGGAAGAGAGATTTCCAAAACTTGGTGCACGGTGACATGTCAATACAGCAGTATGAGTAGCAGCTCACTAGATTGGCTAAGTATGCTCCTACATTAGTCGTTCCTGAGGAAGAGAAAATCCGTCGTTTTCTTGATGGGTTATCAGCTGAAATCTATATGATGATTGGAGACAATCAACGCCCGACATTCCAAGAGATGGTAAAGAGTGCATATTGGGCTGCGGGTGCACTAAGGAAGAAGTCAGCAGAAAGACAGGCCAAATTTCAGCTGCATCAGTTGAGGCAATCTTCTAGCCAAGGCAACCCGAAGAAACCAAAGTTTCAAGGTCAACCCTCGATTAGTCAGAACCAACAGGAGGAATCACATATTAGAGCAATGTTACAGAGAGACTGGAGCATGTCTTCACTGTGGGCAGCTTGGACATAGAGTCCGATATTGTCCCAAAAATGACGGTCAGACGGTGACATCTCAGGCAGTTGGACCTCATGCGCCTTCGCAGCAGTATTGGAGGACCGCACCTCAGCAGGGACCACAGTAAACAGGACAACAATTTCCTTAGGCACAGCAGCAGCAACAGTTTAGGGCTCATCAGAATTAACAGTTTAGGAGACAAGCTCCACAGCAGCAGAGGCAACTTCAGGGTCAACAGAGACCACTTGGGCCAGCGCAAGGACAACATAACCAACCATAGCAGGGCAGGATGTATGCTTTTACCCATGAGGATGCAAATGCTTCGGCGGGCGTCATAGAAGGTACCGTTCTAATCTCAGTGAAGAAACAGTACCCACATCACCTTCTAGAGTTATACTAGTTATTTGGAGGACCAAATCTCCTGGGGGGGGGGGGGGGAATGTAAGATCTCAATCCCGCTTTTATTATTTTTTTAATATTTTATTATATTTTAATTAAAATATTAGTATTATTTTAATTGAATGTATTTTAGTTATTTAAGTGGTTAGGATTAAATGGGGCACACGTTAGATTAGATGTGTGGATTGGTGAGTTGGGTTAATGGGTAGATGACTTGACCCGTAGTTTGACCCAACCCAATGACTTAAGCCCAATACTCTCTTAACCTAATCCCTTCTTTTAAATAAACGCACGTCCTTATCTCTCCCCACTAATCTCTACAACTCCTCCCTGTTCTTCTTCCTCATCAACTTCCCAAGCCTCTGCAACTTTAGGATCCAACCATCAGAATCAAGATCCGAGGATACCATAATTCCTAATGCAGCTTTCATATCTCAAGTAACCATCTCCTCAAACCATTAGAAGTAAATCTATACTCTTGGGTTATCTTCTTCCTCTTTCCAATGTTAGGTTTTGGGTAGGATTATAATAGATCTGCTCATCTGGGCATTTCTTTCCTATCTCTTACGTCAGATTGGCGATAGGATTGTGATCGAGCGCCCCGGTTATCTCGGATTGGGTATTGGTTAGGATCTGTTGCATTTTTTTCAAACCCCGGTGAAAGGCAAGTACCTAAACATAATTTGTGAATTTAATACTTGTGTTTCTCGTTGATTCAAGTGTTAATGCATGTAGGAACCCCTTTTTAGGCCTTTTCTTGTGGTATTATTGTGATGTTATTTTGCTTTGCGATGAGATTGGAGGTTTGGGGGTAATTTGGTTTAATTTATTGATTCTGCGTTACTGTTGCAGTAACCTCGACCTTCGGTTGACCATAAGCACACTTTGTTTGGATTCCAAAACCCCTCTTCAACAATTGAAATTTTGTAACATAAGAATATCACTGTAGACAATAAAACATGGAAATTGGATGCAACTCAAACTCTCCAGACCTGTGCACATCATACCTGAACCGGAAACATGACACAGATCATGTTTGGGGCTGATTCGTGATTTTGATCATGGGACCCAGGTGGGCCACCACTTGGAGATCGGTTCGCCACATCAGATAGGGGACCCAGGGGTGAACCTAACGGTGGTAGACCATGTGGGGATTGGGTCCCATCTGACCACTCATCTAAGGGTTTACACAGTTTGGGGCGTCAATCATCAAATGAGGTTTTTTTTTTTTGATATCAGGCAGTGGTGGGGTCCACTAGCTGATTGGATCACAAATCTAGTCCACACATCCGTCCGTACATGGCTGGACGACATTGTTTGTGAAGGTGATCTGGGGGTTCTGATCTGTGGGGTCACTATTATAAGCTTCCTGTTGTCACAGGCGTGGAGCATTTTTTTTTAGAATGGGTTCTGTGTTTGTATGGCTTTGACTTGTTTGTATTGGAAGGAGATAAATGATGACATGGGATGACCTGGTTACCTGATAAGGATGGGAATAAAGTAGATGAAGTGATGACATGGGATGATGTAATCCCATGTGACTTTTAGTCTGGTGAAATTATTTACATTGCCCCTTTTTATTTATGGAAATTTGAAGAAAGGGCCTTAGTTGTTTTATAAATATAAATTAATTTTTAATTGGTATCTTTGATTTTTCATGGGTTAATATTATATTTTTATACCTTATTAATTAGATCTTCGGACCTGAGTAAATACCAACTGGGCATGCGGTATCTTACTAACATGGGGTTAGTGCTTCATATAACATCGGGAAAATCCTATTAGACTTGAGTTCAATCCATCCCTATTGAAAAATCCTTAATTGGGTCTATGCACCATTGATGGAGATTGAATGCATTGATCTTTTATCTATTAGAGATTCATGTGGTTGTTGGGCACGAGACCTTATGTCTGACCTTATGGTTGGCTTGTGATTATTCTTTGATCTTCGCATGCATACATATATATGTTGGTCTATTAGCTGCATACCCTATATATATTGATTGGATATGGACCGTGATGTGGCTTGGCGCAATCGATTGAGAAATTGTAGAGGTTTATTCGAATGATATCGATATTGATTGTGGATTGTTGTGCAGCCAGCCCTTCACTTTGACTTAGGTTTCTATGTCAGAGCATTACAGATCACTAGGTTTATTCTATTATGATATGTATATATATGTACATCGATTGGGTCATAATTGAACGACTGCAGTTGTAATTGGACGGCTGATCACCGATGTGAACGGATACTGTAATATCCGCATTGATTGTTTGACCGGTATTCCGGATTATCGATCGGCTTATGACCGCCGACGTGATTTAGATAGTTAGGGCTGACCACCCAAAGCAGTGGCATTGCTTCTGTGTGATTATTGTATTGCTCTATTGTGTAGATTAGATTTAGGTTATACGTTATTTTCATCGTTGTCATATTGTTATTCTCTTATGATTATTATATGTCATTACTCACATTGATCTTGTATTTTAATTATAAATTATGCTTTCGTACTTGCTGTTTACTTTTTTTATTGGTGCATAGGTACCGATCCCTACCCTACCGAGGAGATGGAGGAGGATCAATCGTTTCAAACATTTGAGCCAACTGACGAACCCGAGTAGAATGCCGGAGACGGTTTTGGAGCCGTCTGAGCCTGCATGAGAGTGACGTCATCTTAGCAATCCTCTAGATGAACTTTCTTTAATAATATATATTTCCTTAGTAATTGTTTTATTCATTCTACAACTTCAATTATTAATGTTTATTTGATTTTCGTGTTGGATCTTATTTACGGTCATTGAATACCAATTGAATGAAGCTTCCTTTGCATTTAATGAAATTTTATTTGGACTCACCACGGTTTGTGATGTTATGTGGGTCCACTTTTGGAAGCTTGTGTTGTGTTAAACACAGGAATTTGAATTTATTTTAATTTTTCACGTTTTTCCCCAATTCTTATTTTGGGGACGTGACATGTTCTCTCTTGCTTTCTGCAACTGATATCAAATCACAATCTTTGATTAGGAGGAAGAAGGAAAGAGAAAGAATGTGGGTGTGTGCAGATGAGATGCACGGAGATGGAGGAGGGCGGAGTGCAGCAGTGAAGGAGGGGGAAAAGAGAAAAGAAGAGGAAGAAAGAAAGAGAAAAAAACGAAAGAGAGGGAGAAAGAAGAAAGAAATACAGGACGTGTGCATTGGCATAGAGTGCAGTGGGTGGCAAAGGGCAATGTAGGGAGAAAGGAGAAGAAGAGGGGGAATGAAGAAAGAAAGAAAGGAAAAGGAGGAGAGCCATCTCGGTGGGGTATGTAGGTAGGTGTGCAGTAGCCCATCACGGCTCATCTCCTTTATCTCATCTTCACCATCGTAGGACGCAGACGACAGACCTCTCCCTCCTTCTCCTTTGTCCTCTCCGGCCAGGCAACCCTCTGCTCCTTCATCCTTTCCATCTCCCTGCCATCAATCTCCATCTTACCCTATCTGTAGCCCTCACGCATCTCCCTTATCTCCACGCGGCCCATCATCATCTCTTCTTCATCTCCATCTCCACGAGGAATGGAATGCAAGTTCGGAGTCCTCAAACTGATCATTTAACTATATTCATATCAAGCTGGAGGGGTTTTCAAAATAAAGCCCTTGAGAGAGAGAAGTAAGAAATTTAGAGAAGACCTAGAAGAGAAATACAGTGGAATCTTGTATGAAATTTGAAGAAGCAATGAGCCACAAATATGTGTTGGATAGTTTCCATGAAGGTGTTCGATGAAATGACAAAGAGAAAGGAGAATGAAATTTCACGCTCATTTGTCTTATTTTTCTCATGGGAAAGAAGTTTGCTGCTGTTGTGGGGTTTGTCATTCCTTGATTTTGCTCACTAGGAGATATTGGAGGAGAGGAATTAGAGAACATGGGTGGGGTTTTCATTCATTGATTTTTGTAATTTTCAAACAGATTTCATTTATGTATTTTTTGAAATGTAAGGTCAAGACACAATGAACTTGTAATGTTGTGAATTGTTTCCCCCTATTTGAGATGTTTGAAATGTGTTTGAAACGTTTGAAATGTGTTTGAGATGTCCGAACTCTTGAGCTTTTGAAATGTCTAAGTGAACGGCCGAAACCTTCCCCACCAAAAGTCTCTACTATGACGTGCAAAGATGAAATTGGTATTGGTTGAATCGGTAGAAGCATTTTTTGGAAGGGGGATGCAAGAGTTAATTCGAACTCCTCTTTGGTTAGTGTTAATATTTGGTGTTAATGTGATAGAAGATTCAACTGTCTGGACAATGTAATCTCCACATAGAAGAAATTTTTTGAAAGGGGGATGCCACGTGTTAATGTTTCATGCCCATTTTGATTGGTGTTAATATTTGGTTTTAATATGATTGAAAGAAGATGTAGCCATGATGGGCTTGCACATTTTGTTGAAGCATTTTTTGGAAGGGCATAAGTGCCAAGCATACTTTTTTCCTTTTGTAAGGATCGCCCTTTTTGGGGGTTATATGTTGTTGAGAACTTATCTATGATAATAAAATGGTTGTTTGTATTGTCCTGTTATTAATATTTTTATTTTTTCCACTTTTAATACCGAAAATGATTAGCTAACCTCATCTAGTAAGTTATAGTATTATAACATAGTCAATATCAACTATGACTGTGTTTTTTTATGTTTCAGCTAAATAGTCGATATCGACTATGACTATGTTTTTTATGTTTCAGCTAAGTATCCGATATCGACTATGACTGTGTTTTTTATGATTAGCTAAATAGTCGATATCGACTGTGACAATAGTCGATATCGACTATGACTGTGTCTTTTAGGCTTCAGCTAAATAGTCGATATCGACCATGACTGTGTTTTTTATGCTTCAGTTAAATAGTCGATATCGACTATTGGTCAAGTTAAACAAACTAGACAATGGTATATTCTATTGTACTAAACATTATTCTAAATATATTGGTACATTCCATTCATACATTCAATCCTTCCTCAAACATAATTTATACACAAATTTAACACTTCTAATTCATATTCAAATCAATCTTCTTCTCCAATCCATCATTCATCTTATATACACAATGAAACTTGAAGAATATAGTTGAATCAAAACTACAACTAAACTCAAAGAAAACCAACTTCATTAGCATATAAACATAAATCATTGCTTATACTTGCTGTAAGTGCACAAAAATTCACGGACCCGGGGGGGTGGTGTTCTTGCGACTCACTGAGGAGGACGAAGGCTGAGGCTCCCCGTCTCCTCGTTGATGATGGAAGAACCGATGCCTGAGAACCTGGAAGAGGGAGAAGAAACAGGTCAGAGGACCCTGGCTGTGGGCAGCGCAGGGCTCTCCGATGCCTAAGTCAGTATGTGTACTGGACAGTAGGAGGAGATTTTGGGGGAGAAGGTGATACCAGTGTGGTTCTCTCGGACGGGAGAGAAAGAGACCCCCTTTACTGTTCTGGTTTGGCCCCTTTTATAGAGGAGGAGAGGGAGATAGTTGACTTTGGAGAGAGAGGAGGCTGGAGACAATGAGGTGGTTAGCCATCCCATCACAGCCCACTCTGGCGTCTGTGGACGCCGATCTGTCAGGAAGCATGGGCGGCATGGGAGGCTCTGTCTGTCAGAGAGTATAGGCGTGCCCTTGTCTTGTCGCGCGTGCTCTAGCGTGCTTAAGTGTCCAAGGGGGGACAGCTGTCAACCCCTGCCTTGGCTAGCCCTGGCATCCCGACCGAGGTTGGGGAGCCGAGGTCGGGGATGACCCTGACTTGGCTAGAGACCTCGTGGAGATGCCGAAGTGGAGATGCCGAAGTGGAGGAACGTGATGAAGTCCCTAGCCGAGCTGGGGACGACCTGGCCGAGGTGGAGCTCTGCTGAGGTGGAGTTGTGCAAGGAGCCGAGCTGAGTCTCTGGCCGAAGTGGGAGCACTTGGCCGAGCTGGTGGATGTTAATGCGAGCCTTGCCGAGATGGCCTAGCGGGCGCCGGAGCGCGAGATGGAGTATCAGGCCAGTCTTCCGGTGAGTTCGGAAATATCCCCACACAATAGCCCCCCAGCTTCTAAGCTCAATAGACCGCTCTTTTGAGGTTAGAAGGTAAGTATCATGGAGGATGACTGGCTGGCAATGGACCAGAGCTAGAGGTTGGCATTACTGCTAAGCTGTAACAGGGTGCTTCTGCCGAGCTGGAGAGTCACACGATTGCCGAGCTGGAGAATGGGTACCGAGATGCGCTCATGGAGATCCCACTGGCTCGTCACCAGGGGCCTGTGCCGGACATCTGGCGCGTGGCCGAGATGCGCCTGCCGCACGCGATGGAGATCCCACTGGCTCGTCACCAGGGGCCTGTGCCGGGCATCTGGCGCGTGGCCGAGATGCGCCTGCCGCACGCAATGGAGATCCCACTGGCTCTTCACCAGGGGCCGGTGCCGGGCATCTGGCGCGTGGCCGAGATGCGCTTGCCGCACGCAATGGAGATCCCACTGGCTCGTCACCAGGGGCCTGTGCCGGGCATCTGGCGCGTGGCCGAGATGCGCCTGCCGCACGCAATGGAGATCCCACTGGCTCGTCACCAGGGGCCTGTGCCGGTCATCTGGCGCGTGGCCGAGATGCGCCTGCCGCACGCAATGGAGATCCCACTGGCTCTTCACCAGGGGCCTGTGCCGGGCATCTGGCGCGTGGCCGAGATGCGCCTGCCGCACGCAGTGGAGATCCCACTGGCTCGTCACCAGGGGTACGTGGCTCTGGACGACTAGCGGCGGCAGAGGACCGTGCGATCAAGGCTGACAGCAGAGGACCGTGCCGTCGAAATGACAGTAGAGGGTCGTACGATCAAAGCCGACAGTAGAGGGTCGTACCGATGTCGTCGCAGCTGACGGCGCCATCGAAGCTGACAGTAGAGGACCGTGCCGCCAGAAGTGACGGTAGAGGGTCGTGCGATCAAAGCTGACGGGCGGTCGAAGCTGAAAGATGATTGGAGGCTTCAGCAGCCCCCCGAGCTGGAGGAGGCTTCTGTCATGGAGGCGTCCGCCGAGATGGACGCTGCTGCGGAGCTGGAGGCATCCGCCGAGATGGAGGCGTCCGCCGAGATGGACGCTGCCGCGGAGCTGGAGGCATCCGCCGAGATGGAGGCGTCCGCCGAGATGGACGCTGCCGCGGAGCTGGAGGCATCCGCCGAGATAGAGGCGTCCGCCGAGACGGACGCTGCCTGTTGATTGTCGTCGAAATGCTTCTGGGCCCGGGCTTCGTCTGCTTCTTGCCTGACGAACTGGTTTACCCTGGTCATCAGCGCTGCCATAGAGACCACAGGGTGCATGACCAGGTCCCTTCGTAGCTCGTTGCCTGGTAGGAGGGCTTGCTGGAAAGACAGGATCGTCATTGCATCTGAAGTGTCCTCGATCTGGCTGTAGACAGTCCAGAACCTTTTGGCGAACTGCGTGACGCTCTCGGTCTGTTTCATTCTAAGGGCCATCAGGTCGGCGGATGACCTGGGGACGACCTTGTGGGCTTGGAACTTCGTCATGAAGGAATTCCGGAGCTGCTGCCAACTTTTGATTGATCCTTGGGGGAGTGCGCAGAACCACTTTAGGGGGAGGTCCCCGAGGCTGGAAGAGAAGATTCTGCAGTTCAGGTGGCCTGCCTCGCCCCACACCGACATCCTCTGAGTGAAGTGCCGGAGGTGTGCTGCTGGATCCGAGGTTCCGTCGTAAACGACGAACCTCGGGATTTTGAAGTCTTCGGGAAGGGGGAAGCTCCTGATCTCTGGAGAGAGGGGAGATGTGCCGAGACCGTCAGAGTTCAGCCGAACTCGAGCGAAACCGGCAGCCTCCAAGTTTTGTCGTACTGCTTGCTCGATGCGTCGATCAAGCCACTTTCTGATGTCGTGGTTGTTGCCCGGAGCTTGGTTGCTTCTGTTGTCCTTCAGGGTGCGCTTTTTGGAAGGTGGGGTCGAGGTCGAACCCTTAGAGGATGAACCCGACTGAGTACCCTGCTGTTGGGCGCTCGCTGGATTAGATCTTGCTCTTGACCTTTCCCGGTGGGGGACCGTCGGCAGCTGTGTCGACAGTGTCAGCGGTTCCTTTCCCTTTCTGGTTCTCCGAGGCATGGTGTTTGGGAAGATGGCTTTTTGTAGCGTTTCCCACAGACGGCGCCAATTGTAAGTGCACAAAAATTCACGGACCCGGGGGGTGGTGTTCTTGCGACTCACTGAGGAGGACGAAGGCTGAGGCTCCCCGTCTCCTCGTTGATGATGGAAGAACCGATGCCTGAGAACCTGGAAGAGGGAGAAGAAACAGGTCAGAGGACCCTGGCTGTGGGCAGCGCTGGGCTCTCCGATGCCTAAGTCAGTATGTGTACTGGACAGTAGGAGGAGATTTTGGGGGAGAAGGTGATACCAGTGTGGTTCTCTCGGACGGGAGAGAAAGAGACCCCCTTTACTGTTCTGGTTTGGCCCCTTTTATAGAAGAGGAGAGGGAGATAGTTGACTTTGGAGAGAGAGGAGGCTGGAGACAATGAGGTGGTTAGCCGTCCCATCACAGCCCACTCTGGCGTCTGTGGACGCCGATCTGTCAGGAAGCATGGGCGGCATGGGAGGCTCTGTCTGTCAGAGAGTATAGGCGTGCCCTTGTCTTGTCGCGCGTGCTCTAGCATGCTTAAGTGTCCAAGGGGGGACAGCTGTCAACCCCTGCCTTGGCTAGCCCTGGCATCCCGACCGAGGTTGGGGAGCCGAGGTCGGGGATGACCCTGACTTCGCTAGAGACCTCGTGGAGATGCCGAAGTGGAGATGCCGAAGTGGAGGAACGTGATGAAGTCCCTAGCCGAGCTGGGGACGACCTAGCCGAGGTGGAGCTCTGCTGAGGTGGAGTTGTGCAAGGAGCCGAGCTGAGTCTCTGGCCGAAGTGGGAGCACTTGGCCGAGCTGGTGGATGTTGATGCGAGCCTTGCCGAGATGGCCTAGCGGGCGCCGGAGCGCGAGATGGAGCATCAGGCCAGTCTTCCGGTGAGTTCGGAAATATCCCCACACACTTGCCTTTAACTTGATTCTACACAAAAATCCTTTTGTTAGCTTGAGCCTTAACCTTAAGACAAAGAAATCTAAAGTATTATTTGAACTTCAAGAAGATTGAAGAAGACCAGTTCCTCTTCAAAAATCACTTGCAACTCCTTTCCAAGTACTAGATCAAGAAAATGGAAGGGTTGTGAGTTCAGCTGGTCTGTGCTGGGACATTTAAATGAATGACATTTGGTTCCTTCTTAACTCTGTTAATAGAACTTTTACATTCAGCCCCCACTTTCTACACTTATTTCAACTTTAAGGCAAATTAAAACCCACTTGCTTCATCTTAAGTCAAATACAATTAAGTATATTATGAAAATTGATGTACTCGTCGAGATACATACGATGGTATCAAGTTTCACCAAATTCAACGAAATACGCTAAAATCCATATTTACGGAAAACTCCCTAATTTCATCAAATTGAGTTTAAACTCAACTCAATCACGCCAATTACTTCTTTATACTTAATCCACTATTCCAAGATTAACTTAACTCATTTTGACCACTAATCACATTTTAATCGACTAATCATACTTAAGACGTATTAATCTCAATTAAATAAAGTTAATCTTGATTAACTCGGGACGGAATGTAACACTCAGAGACTAAGACCTCCCAGGCCAAGTCATGGTCGCTGACCTATGATGGTGGGTTGCCTGGCGCCGAGCCTGACGGTCATGAGAGGGCCATGGACTTGGGCCAGCTTGGTGAGGGCAATGTGCTCTAGCGATTTGGTGCATGTTGCGGAAGTTTGGGTGGGCCAGGGGCCATTGGTTGGGCCTGCCATCGGGCCGTTGGCGTCGCCTAAAGGCCATCAGCACTGCCAGCCATGCTACATCTTGCTAGACTGGGAGCTATTTATAGGCAAGATTCGGCTAATAGGACATGTTCCTTCTCCATTCCACAACCTGTGCCAGTCTTCAATTCCTAGCCGCCGACGTGGACTCGTCTTATACTCTTAGTAGGCCACCCTCGTTGTTGGACCACCAATCAAGGATTAGGGGGAGAAGAATTTTGAAAGCAGGTCAAACGAGAAATTTCCCTGCACTCCATTTTTTTATTTTATTTATTCAAAAATATTTTCAAATTAATGTAAAAGAAAAAAAATTATACAATTTATTTTCTGGTTATTCTTTAATTTAATGGAAAGGTTTAAAATAAACCAACATATCATCAAATACATATGATGCAAACGTGCAGGAGAAGATGTGAACGGTGCACCCAAATAAATCCAAGAAATTCAAACATTCTGGTGAGAGAATTCAAACATTTCGACTAATAGAGAGAGAGAGAAAAACTCAAATAAAAGAAAAAAAAAAGCTTCTGCGATTTAATTTATGGTCATTTTTTTTATTTAATGGAAATGTATAAAATATGGGTTTTGACATATTGGTCATCCCCAAATATAATTTTTAAATTTTATAAATAAAATTCAGATAATGTCACTAAAGTCGCTTGACTCTAATCAATATTTTTTCCTAAGCATTTTTCCCCCATTTCCAATGATATGATGGAAACGGTGTATGTCAAAAAAACTCATAAACCCCATAGTATCATGGGAATGTCCCATGATATTATGATTCATTTAAATTGACCACTCATTCATAATCCCTTTATAGGCACTGAATCCCATGAATTTTGTATGGATTCGGATGAATCAAACCTTTGAATTGATGGTCAATTTTTTCTTCTTTGATATAAAGCTATTAAACTTGTGGACCATAGATGAAGGGATTAAATGTATTAGATTAACTTCAAATTTAATATGTAAGTTAATCCCACTTGGATCTTTATGTTGTCTTTATTCCATGACCAGTGAGGTCTTACGATGGACCCCAATAGACAGTTCGTACCTAAATTGTAAAGAGGTCCTGTAAATATGGATACTAATATGTGGTTCCAATAAACCAACCTATCATCAATACGCAGCAGTGTTAAAAGGCTTTAGCCGACACTATCTGTAATCATGTTTTAAGAGAATGCAGCGTTTGCTGGATCACTACTCTTGACAGGCTAATCGGTCTAAATTTTATTTTCTACCCCTATGTGCCCATTTTCCGCTCTCTATTAGAGATGCGAACGTGTAAAAGAAGATGTTAGCCAAATACATTCAGAGAGTTCAAACATTCCGACTGAGAGAGAGAGAGAGATAGATAGATAGCAGGGGTGGCCCTGGGGACAGCCCACACAGGCGGTAGGCTGGGGCCCCAAATTTTGGCCCAAAATGGGGGCCCCCAAGACTAACAGTTAGGAAATAAATCTCAGTAGTTAAGAAAAAAAAAAACCTTAGATCTGATATTTCGTTGCCTCACATCAGCATTCCTAATTTCCAATGCCATGACAGCAGTAATGGATTTTTATCTCCTTGATTCCAGCAATGAGTTATGAGGCTCTTCGCGTTTCAAAGCTAAATCGCCTCCTCAAGAGTCATGACCCAAATCCCATCTTTAAACGCTTCTTCCTCTTCCTCTAACACCTGCTATTCTCAGATTCTCTCTCTCGGCCCTTCAAGTTTGAACTTATGTTATATCCATTGCCTTTGCCTATCCAGGTATGTCTTCTGCTTCCTAAGGTCTCTGTTTTTCTTAGAATCCAAATTTATTTGAGATGTAATGCACAGATAAGTTATGTTTTTGACCTTTTGTTTCATGGACGGTTGAGATTTTTTTGATAAATGGTTGTGTCTGTGAATTTATATGTAGACTAGGTTGCACATGTAATTACTTTTAATGGCCGACACCCATGGTATGCTTGAACAGTTGAACATTATATAAATATATAATGTGGCTTCCACTTTGCAGCCAGCTTTACAATCCTACCCTCTATATTTACATGTAGTTGATTTTGAACATAGAGATCTAGAAAAAATCAAATGTTTTATGAAGTCCAAATATTTTAGTCTTAAAGCAAGATATGTAATGAGACAACTATTAACACCAACTATAAATCATTTGAAGTCACGATATAATTGTTTTCCAAATGCATGGGTTGTATACAGAATTTTGTTGACTATACCAGTTACCGTTGCATTTGCAGAAAGAAGATTTTCAAAGCTAAAGTTGATTAAATCTTACCTTCGATCAACCATGTCCCAAGAAAGATTAAATGGATTAGCTATGTTATATATTGAAAAGTCTTTGGTAGAAAAGCTTGATTATGAAGACTTAATTAGTGATTTCGCAGGTAGAAATGCAAGAAGACTAGTAGTTTTTCAGTAGTGCTTAGTTTTTGTAATTGAATTTTAGTGATAATTGGTTAACGTGAAACACAATTCTGATTCGGTAAGAGTAGGTAAGGATTTTAGACTTAATTTTCGATCAAATAATAAAAAAAATTGTCTTTTATTTTTTTTATCAATAATTGGTGGGTATACGGGTAGGGCCACACTTTAGGAACTCGCCTAGGGCCCCCGAAAACTCAGGGCCGCCCCTGATAGATAGAGGGCCCTCTCAAAGAAGCATGGCCTGTCTCTAACGATGACGTCTCTCACTATTCTGCATGTGATACGTGTACTCAGAATCTGAAGAAGATATTTTATAGTATAACAAGACCAAGACTGATGCATTGACGTTAGATTCAGATTCATGCTGAAACTGTTACCGCCACCAAAGTCATTCTTGACTCCATTAATTGGACTCCGACTTGAGTTTAAGCACTGCAATCCTTTTTAAATATAAACTTCATATCATGCCAGTGCAAAGTTTTTATTTATTTATTCTTAACCCACTTTTAAACAAGTCGTGTTAGGGTCAACCTATTCTTAGGACATAATTCCCCGAATCTATTTAAATGGTTTGAGGTAGGGCCAACCCATATATCCACGGTAGTTTAATATTTTGGTACTTAGAATAATCTATTTTATATATATTTTACATGGGAAGAGAGCTTTTTAGGCCGCTGTTTAACCCCAAATATAATTTTAATATTTGAAATGAAATGGGTTTGGGCCAATCTCACAGGTTGACTCACATGGAATGTGGATTATAAGGATTAGGTCGCCTCAGGTGCAGTTGTTGTAACTTGACTTGTTTGAAAAATGAGTTGGCTGGATTGGACTTTAACCCGTGAATGCCCCTTGTAAACCAGACTCATTTGCCACTCCTCTTGTACTAGTTTTCCAAAAGCACCAAATGGAAATTCCAGATATGTCAAGCCCAGACTTACTGCTATAAACTAAAAATAAATGCCCTTATGTTATAAACTGTGTAATAGGTTAATGGCCCACTTTCAAATTGATCCTTATTAAACACTTAAATTCTTTTTCATATTTTTATTCACTTATAACTAATCAGTTTGAATGCCAGGGGCGGAACTACCCCAGAAACTTGGAAAAAAAAAAACCATGATTGAAAAAGAAGTCAAATATTTTTTACATTAGCCCTCAAGAAAATTAGAAAATCCCATGTGTTAATAGAAAATTTTAGTTTTTAAATAGTCCCCCCCCCCCCCGAAGTTTTTTGTTAATTAGCGCAGCCCCGCAAGGCAAATTTCCTGGTAATGCCGCTCTTGAATGTGGTCCAACCCTTATATTAGAGTTTTGTTAATTAGCGCCGCCCCCCAAGGCAAATTTCCTGGTAATGCCCCTCTTGAATGTGGTCCAACCCTTATATTAGAGTGAAATCGAACAAAGGCCCATTAAAGACATGAAATAATTTTGATTAATTTAGATTTTTTACAAGTGACCTGATGTGCTAAAGTGCCTCACAAATTTCCTGTAAGTGCAAGCGACAACGGATATGAATCAAGCTAACGCTAAAGTGTTCCGTTACTTGAACACTAGGTCTATCTTGCGAGGCCCTTTCGTAGTTGTTAAGCTCATTTCATTTTTCCACCTCTTCTTCTTCACCACAGCCATAGTCGTCACCATCATTATTGACTCTTTTTTTTTCATCATTGTCATGGTCATGGCCATCACCATCATCATTGCCATTTTCTTCTTCTGATTCATTTTTGTTGTGGAAAAGGGTGACTTCCAAGTTCCAAGTCCTCCAGAGGAGACTTTTGAATAATGAACGGGTTTGGGAGTGGGGCGAGTTGGGCCGAGTTTAAAGGGGATGGGCCTCGGCGACTTTAGTCGGAACTCTAAAAATAATGAGCCCAAGCCAAAATTACTTAAATTTTAATGGCTATGATATTTCCCAATATATATATCTAAAATATTTCGTTGAAATTCTAAATTAGCCGAAACTTTTAAGATTTAAGGCTAACTGAAATGGAAACCAAAATTAAATTGATTAACTATTGGTCCTTTTCACCCATTTGCCTGCATGCACTAGGTTGAAGGATGCACATTCATGCACAGATGAATTGATCTTCAATTGATTTTGATCATAAGTATCTCATAATGGGAATTATAACCATTGGATTCTTCTTTAACAATCATACACACGTCCGTTCGAGCCGCACCAGCTAACTGAAAGCGAGCGCGGCAAGTATAAACTCTGGATGGTTGGATGTGGGTTGTGAATTAGGACAATGCCAAACGTCAACTCAATTGAACATTTACCAACCAAATAAGAATTCCGGGCAGCTAGGTAAAAACTGATGTTCAGGTAACGATCGAACTGTTCTTAGACTAATTAATGTACTTAGAAGTTGATATTAGTTGGCAAGATTGAAAATAGACCCATGTGCCGATCGAGTAAACTTTTGTGTAATACATGAGCTCATGAGAGGGTACACATTTTTTCTTAAAATAGACTTGGGGCATTGAAAATTTTATCAAAATTGATTTTTTTTTGCATGGAAATCATTCCTCGGAATAGACTATAATTCCGCTTCTCCAAGCTAAATTTTGATTGGCAATATTGAAATTAAGCCTTTATGTCCTTTTAAATTAAATTGAATTTTTTTGCATGGAAATCAATCCTCGGAATAGACTATAATTCCGCTTCTCCAAGCTAAATATTGATTGGCAAGATTGAAATTAAGCCTTTATGTCCTTTTAAATTATATGAAGAGTAAAGTTCGTGTAGTACATGAGCTCAAGAGAGGCTACACATTTTCCTTGGAATAGAATTTGGACATTAAACATTTTATTAAAAATTGATTTTTTCGCATTGAGATTATTCCTTGGAAAACCTATAATACCGCTTCTCTAAGATGATATATATATATGGGAGATGCTCCTATGAGAGATATCTTTTACCTTATATGAGAGATAGGGGTGGTGGCCCTTACATTTAATTTATTAGCATTGGATATGAATGTGAGGGCCCCCACCCAATCTCTCATTTAAGGTGAGAGATATCTCTTATAAGAGCATCTCCATATATATATATATATATATATATAGCACAAAATGGATGTTGTAGAGAGAAGAATATCGTTGTGGATGTGTGGTAAAATTAGGACATGTCCAACGTAAGCCAGGCCAGTAACGACGCTGGTAAGGAAAAGTTTGACCATAAAGGTTGATGGCCTACCAAGGAATAAGGGGTAGGCCAAAGATGACGTAGATGGATGTGGTAAAAGTGGATATGAAGAAGTGTGGCATATCTGAGAATTTGACCCAAGATAGATTGGAATAGAGAAATAGAATTTGTATAGTCGATCCAACATATTTAGGAGAAGGCTTTGATGATATATATATATTTGGGTAATATTCAGGTGGGAACTGCTCTAACATATTATGTGAGATCTTTTTTCTGCGGCCCAATTGTGGGCCCCATTTGGGGATGGGACCAGGGGGATGGAAAGATCTATGTGAGACCACCGCAAGTATCAAGTTTGACTCCAAACCCATGCCCCTAACCCTTTCATCCGTGGCCCACCAGTTTAATGGCTTCATATTAAAAAAAAAAAACAATCAACCCTCGATCTAACGGTTCAGTCCATTCAGATGTATGCCAATCCTTGGGATTTGTGACTATCAGGGGCTTCCCTATTGATTGCTAGGTTTGGATGGGTTGCTAGTTGGGCCCCGCAAAAAAATTCTCATATAATAGGTGAGAACTAGTTTTCACTTGAATATTTCCCTAGATATATATATATATATAGAGACATTCATGTGCATCCATACCTCACAATTGGCCGAGGGACAAACTTGGTAGGGCCCACTTAGAGCCCCACTTATTACGAGACTTAGGGGGAATGGAAATAGACATTTTGGATGGACCATATATATTTCCCTTATATATAGGAGGAGTTATCAAGTGCACACCGTGCGCATCTTGCGCACCAAGGGTGGGGCCCACCTGATCGTCCATCTGAATGGACCACACACACAACCCCCTGCATTTCACATGGGGCCCACCTTTGCACCCATCCGATGTACTGTACACCGTTGGATCGACTGCACACCCATCCGAATGGACTGTACACCGTTAAACTTGTGGGGCCCAGATGGAGGTGATGATGATTAGGGATGGGGCTGATTTTTTGCAGAGATGAAGGGCAAGGACAGATTTTTCAAATCCCCATGCTCCCAATCCGAGGTGAGGCCCCATGTGGGCCTCACATTGAGGTGCGCACTCTGATCCAGTGCGCAACTACTCTATATGTATAAACTGCTATAAGGGAGATTTGTGCTTAGCAAAAGGGGGAAATTTATTTCTCTCTCAGCTGATATTGGTTGGCAAGATTGAAAATAAACATTTGTGTAATCTTAAGTTTGTGTAATACGTGAGCTCATGAGAGGGAGCTCATTTTCCTTGGAATAGACTTTGGACATTAAAGATTTTATTAAAATTGGGATTTTTGCATAGATAGCTCTACTTCAACAATTACTAACAAGAATCTTGCTAAATAAAATAATAATCTCAGAGCGTGGCATCTGGTCAATTCCCTTATCCGCAATTCTGTCCTTTGGAGACTGTTTCAACCATTACTCAGGGTAATGCTTGGAGAATTCTAAATCATCTACCTACTGAACTTCACGAGTTTCTTCAAAGAGCCCTCAACATTACTCTCATAAAGGAACCTACTGCTGATCTTTTAAGTTTGACAGGAGGAAGTTCAGGCAACGTATTCATAATTTCTTCGGCTAGCTATTCATACTAAAACCTTAAGACATTAGTAGAGGCAGCGGAAATGGAAATACTTTTCAGCACTCCCCTTGGGTGGAGCCCACTCCTCAATATTCCCCCTCGGGTGGAACCTGTGCACTTTTGGCGACACAAATTTCTTCATTTAGCCATTCCTACCAAAACCTTAAGGCGTTAATAGTGGCAGTGAAAATACTTTTCAATATTCCCCTCAGGTGGAGCCCACTCCTCAATACCTCTCACTCTCTGCAGCGTGACATCTGGTGTGTCCTAGAGCTTTCATCAATTCCCTGGGCAGATTTCGTTTGGAATTGCTTCATAAGCGCAAGGTTAGCTTGCTTCAGCTGACGTCTCCTTCATAGAAAAAGTCCAACAGAAATGTGGGCAAAAATCCAAAGGAATGAATCTTGCTTCTAGATGTCCTATCTGTTTAAGTAGTGAAGAATCTGACCTCCACCTCTTTTTTAGATGTTCTGTAGCTTACGCTATATGGTCTTGGCGCTTCTCTCTGCGATTGGTTCCTCCCCTTATTCTTCTTTCTCTGCTGGAATAATTTGGCCAACTCTTTCTTCGGACAGTGATAGTTTTGACTGGTTCCTCCCCTTATTCTTCTTTCTCTGCTGGAATAATTTGTCCAACTCTTTCTTCGGACAGTGATAGTTTTGGAAGAAAGTGTGCAGCTGCTATTTTTTTCCATGTCATCTCAATCTTGTAGCTCATCAGAAATGACTCCAAGCCTCTTTTTCCAAAGCAAAGTCAATCCTAGTTGTCCGCCTAAGGGAGATTTTAAGCACCCTCCTTGCTTGCGTTCCAAGCAGTTCCCTACACCTAGACATTAACTCTTTTGGAGTTATCTCCCTCTGATTTTTCTGAGCCAATTTGGCAACTCTACTAATAGATCAGTCAAGTGAAGTAAAATTGATTTTGAAGAAAGAATAAAATTGATTTTATTTTTAGTTGTTTGTTATTGAATCTTTTTGACTTTTTGTATGGGAAAGTGAAATTTTTTATATTTTAGTTGATAAATGTGGTTGCTTTTTTACTTTTTTTGAAAATGATGGAAGGAGTTTTGATTTAAAGTGCTTTTAATATGACATCTTGTCTGAAGAATGGAGGCTTTACTTGACTTTTATTATGTTAGTAAAGTGCCAAACTAGCTTGATGCCTTCAAAGGTGGTTCCGCAGTGAGGTGGGGAGTAGGGGTTGGTCAATTTCTTTTTCTTTTTAGAGAGTTACTTAATAGCTGTCCTTCTGAAGTTTTCTTTCAGCCTTTGTTTGTTCTCTCTTTTTTTATATCTCTGGTTTTTGTTACGGCTGTCCTGTATAGCAGTCTGTTGTCTTTGCTGGGGGCTTTTGTTCAGCCCATGTTTCTTCTTCTTTCTTCCTCTGAGAGTCTAGGATTCGAGATCTCAAGATTGGTCCACTCAATAAATCAACCCACTGGTGTGTAAAAAATAATAATCTACGCAGCGGAAATAAAATCACAAGCACACACCATAAGGACACCAAATTTAATGTGGAAAACCCAAACCGGGTAAAAAACCACCGATCCGTACTGGATCTAATCAAACTATGAATCTCGCAATTACAAGAAACCCAGATTTCTTCCCTAGAAATCCCCTATCTAAAGACTGAAGTTGCCT
The DNA here is from genome assembly GCA_012931725.1 of Litsea cubeba. Taxonomy (NCBI): domain Eukaryota; kingdom Viridiplantae; phylum Streptophyta; class Magnoliopsida; order Laurales; family Lauraceae; genus Litsea; species Litsea cubeba. Next base: position 16,841,654 of record CM022949.1, read on the forward strand.
TGTGTCGCATCACGCTTCAACGACATCACACCGTTGATTGCAACAGATCCAACGCTTGACTCCTCAAATCTTCTACGCAAGAAGATGATCTTCTCCAAGGGATGCAGAAGAAACTTGTCTCTCTAGAGTACTTTGCAGCACAACTCTTCAAAAATCTCTAGAAAAAATTTCTCTCAATTTGATCACAAATTCAGAACTTGAGAGATGATCTGTGTCTTTTTGGGTTGTGAGAAACACCCAATATATAGCACAAAATTCGTGCTTAAGACTCCTTGAAATATTCCACTTAGAATAAGAGTCCTTTTTCCAACACTTAAAAAAGAGTCCTGAACAGACTGGGCTCTGCGCGTACCCTCGCTATAGCGAGGATCATCCTCGCTATAGCGAGGCATGATTCTGCCACTTGACGAATTCCTTCTTCTTCAGCCCCTTTTGTTGACTTCTGTCAAGATGGGACTGTACGTCACCAATTATATTCTAACAATCTCCCCCTTTTGGCAATTCTTGGACAAATCTCCTAGAACAATACAATAAGATCTACCCAAAATAAAAACCCAAAATACAATGAATTTTTAAACAAAAAAATCAGCACTGTAGATCTTGAATTGCCTTAGCTTGTAGAACTCTTATGGGCTTCATTCTTCTCCCCCTGAATTTGTCCATAATTGACAAATAAAAATAATCATGCAGCTTCCGTCAATCTGGATGCAGTAGCTCCCCCTTGATTTTGACTCCCCCTCAATTTGATCTTCGTATCAGCATTGGGGATGGAGACTTGACCTCCTTGATCAGGGCTTTTTATGATTAGCCACCCACACTTTTATAGTTGGAACTTTCAGCACAGTATGAGCAAACTCCTTAGGCAAATCAGATTTTCTAACCCAAATTGGAGTAGTCTTGGGTGGAGAAAAATTCTTCCGCCATTGCTTGGTCTTTGGTAGACTTTGCAGCTTCTTGCAATGGGGACGAATGTGTCCTTTCTTTCCACATGGTGACAAGTGGATGCGTACAGTGCGTGACACATTCTGTTTCTTGAAACTACTCGACACATTATATAAAAGTGCAGTATCTGGAGTAGCATGTGCAACACTAGAAACAAAAATTATTTTACCTTTAGCATTTGAAGTGGATGCACCATGATCATAACCGAGACCGCTTCTGTCAAACTGAGACTTCTGACTACACAAGATATTTGTAAGAGTCTTCGAACCAGTGTTCATCTTGTTTAGTGAAGCTTGTTTCACTTCTAACTCAGACAGAGTGATCTTCAGTCGTCCTTGCAAATCTTCTTTTTCAGATTTCACAATCACTATCTCTTCCTTCAGATTCACTATCTCTTGTTCAGCTTTTTCAAGTTTTTGACTCTCAGTGGTCAAATTTTCATCCGTGCAGATCTTCTGACTTTCCAAGAGATGAACCTTTTCAAGTGCTTGCTCTAATTCAATTTTCAATGCAGAAGTTTCTTCTTGAGCAGCTTTAAACTTGATAGAGATCTTGTAGCCATACTTGGACATCTTAACACAATCAGCATATGTTTTATGATACAATGCTTCAAAATCTTTCTCTTGATCTGACATCTCATCAGCATGATCTTCATCAGTATCATTGTCAGATAGAGAATTAACCATGAAAGCCACAAACTTGCCATTCACAGTTTCAGAAGTTTCAATTGAAGGATCTTGTTCTTCTTCTGATGACTGTTCCTCCCAAGTTGTGTTGAGAGCATTTCTCATTGCAACCTTTTTCTTGTTGGCACACTCACTAGCATAGTGACCATAGCCATGGCACTCAAAACACTTAGTTCCTTTTGCAGAATTCTTTTTCGCAAAATTAGAACTCTTCCACTTGACTTGTTTTGACTTCATGTAGTCCTTGAAGCAATTGAACATTTCAGTCAAATCATCTTCAGCCTCAGATTCAGAATCAGACGCAATTTTCTTTTCAGGCTTCTTTCTTGATTCTGAGTTAGCTTTCAAAGCAATACCTTTCTCTTTTGATTTTCCTTTATCCAAACGGTTTGCTTCAAATGTTTGAAGATTTCCAACCAACTGGTTTACTTTGAAGGTATCAAGATTTTTGTTTTCTTCAATAGCATCAACTTTAGAATCGAACCTCGAAGGTAGAGACAGCAGAATTTTCTTGACAATCTTGTTTTCTTGAATTTCCTCACCCAGATTGAAAACAGAATTGACAATATCATTCAATTTTGCATAAAATTCATCAAAGGTCTCATCTTCTTCCATCACGATGGTTTCAAATTCTTTAGTCAGCCTTTGCAATTTAAATTGCTTCACCGTGTCTGTACCCTCATACACTGTCTGTAAGACTTCCCACGCTTCTTTTGCAGTTTTGCAAGTGGAAATCCTACGGAACTCTTCAGCAGACACTCCATTTTATATACTATTCACTACCTTATTATTACAATTGGAGGTATGCTTCTCATCTTTAGTCCATTCAGCTTTAGGTTTAGGAACAGTTTGTCCACTAACCACAATTGTTGGTCTGGAGTAGCCCTCCTCAACAATATCCCAAACATCATCATCAATGGACTTAAGGAACCCAATCATCCTTTGCTTCCAATATGCATAATTAAAACCATCTAGCAAAGGGGGCTTAGTAGTTGATGTCCCTTCTCGATTGAACGCCATTTTCTAGAAATCTCTTTAGATCAAACACAGCAAATTAGTGTAACCCGCTCTGATACCAATTGAGAGTCTAGGATTCGAGATCTCTAGATTGCTCCACTCAATAAATCAACCCATTGGTATGCAAAAAATAATAATCTACGCAGCGGAAATAAAATCACAAGCACACACCACAAGGACACCAAATTTAAGGTGGAAAACCCAAACCGGATAAAAAACCACCGATCTGTACTGGATCTAATCAAACTATGAATCTCGCAATTACAAGAAACCCAGATTTCTTCCCTAGATATCCCCTATCTAAAGACTGAAGTTACCTTGTGTCGCATCACGCTTCAACGACATCACACCGTTGATTGCAACAGATCCAACGCTTGACTCCTCAAATCTTCTACGCAAGAAGATGATCTTCTACAAGGGATGCAGAAGAAACTTGTCTCTCTAGAGTACTTTGCAGCACAACTCTTCAAAAATCTCTAGAGAAAATTTCTCTCAATTTGATCACAAATTCAGAACTTGAGAGATGATCTGTGTCTTTTTGGGTTGTGAGAAACACCCAATATATAGCCCAAAATCCGTGCTTAAGACTCCTTGTAATTATCCACTTAGAATAAGAGTCCTTTTTCCAACACTTAAAAAAGAGTCCTGAATAGATTGGGCTCTGCGCGTACCCTCGCTATAGCGAGGATCATCCTCGCTCTGCCACTTGACGAATTCCTTCTTCTTCAGCCCCTTTTGTTGACTTCTGTCAAGATGAGACTGTACGTCACCAATTATATTCTAACATCCTCCTTAATACAATATTTTCCTTTCAGCAGAAAAAAAAAAAAAAGAGTTAATTAGGGTTCTTTATAACAAGGACTCCTGGGGTTTTTTGGGAATAGGGAAAATAGAAGGGGAGTGTATGAAAAAAGTCACCAAATCACATTGATTCAAGCTTAGTTTTTTTCCAACGGGAACGTTCTACATTTCGTGGAACTGAAATCCTAGCCTATTTCCATTCCAAGCACATGGAAATGGGATGACTGCAAATTTTCTATACTGTGTGGAATTCTACCTTATCACAGCCACCAGCATCAAGGTCTTGTCACTGTATTAATTTGGTCAGTTACATGTGAATTCCGTTTGATCTTTCCCATCTATTTTGGGCCAACTTTTGCTGAAATTTTTTTTTAGTATTCTTGGTCGATGATTAAACTTGTTTTAAATGCTAATTCCAACATGTGTCTTTTAAGAACCAAAATGCCTTTGATTTAATAGGCAGAAACTTATTTCTGAGAATGACAGTCCAAAAATAAAATTCAAACATTCTTTTGAAAGCAACAATACATCTCTATCCATCTCACTTAACACATCAGCTGGGTTTTGTTAGGATATGAATACTACGTACGGTAGGTCTCGCTAGTGGCGGACCTAGGATTTTCACTTGAGGGGGGCTGACAATATTAGTCAAATAAAAAAAAAATTCACATTACCAAAATCAATTGTGTTTTGTGTTCATCGCAGCAAGAGCATAATCAATTAAGACCATGGGTAAAGCAATGTGCAATCAAGTAAATTGTGTATTTGTGTCCATTCTTGTGATGTGAAAGTAATCTCAAGGGCCGGTTCGTTTGCATGAGAAATAGAGTGAAATAGAAATCAAATCAAACTCCATTACGAGAACCCATTTCAATAATGAGGATTTTTAGGAAAATCCCTCATTTTAAGAAAATCTTTCATAATCAAGAGAACCCCTTTCAAACATGGGGATTTTTAGAAGATGGTAGATTCGCGGAAATCCTTATTTCTAAGGTCACTATTTCTAAAAAATACTTTTGGAGACCCAGCACCTACCAAAACACCCCCTTACAACACCTAACAATTGTTTAAAACCGATACGCAAAAAGGGAGAGAGACCGCCATGCGCGTGATTTTGGGATTTCTTGAGAGAGAGAGAGAGAGAGAGAGAGAGAGTATTTTGTTCCATGGGGGCTAATGGGCTTTGCTCCTTGGGGGCTGGTCCAAGCAGCCCATATAACCTTAATGGGTTATTTTTCATATTTGTGGGGGCTCAAGCCCCCATGCAAGTATACATGGGTCCGCCCCTGGGTCTCGCTCACCACATCATCTAGGTTTGTGATGTGCGATGGACGGCATTGATTAGTATATAGGCTCCACTTGTTATCATCATCATCATAAAGTTAGAATATTGATCAGGAGTGGTAATTAAAAATTGAAGACCCAGGAATCGATCCATAGGCCTGTGTGATTCTAGGTGTCAACACCACTCGACCACCAAGTGTGTTAGCCATGTTTGGATTACTTTTAAGTTATTGGGTGAAGTCTACTCATGAATCTACTAGTGGGCTTCACTATGTTTCAATCATTTTTTTCCCCCGCCCAAGTCGCACAAAATGTATGTTTTATAAAACTGTTATTATTTGATGGACTTGAAATTTTACACATGAGTGGTCACGTCCAAATCCTCCAATCCTCAACCTCCCCCATGATTGGCGAGGCCCCTGGTGGGCCCTCACGTTCAGAGGGCTGTCTGTACGGGCAATCATTGGGAACCATGGTAAGATGGCACAGTCCTATTTTCCCTAGAAAATGATTTATCCTTTATTTTTCATATGGCTTATAGTAGGATTTGGGGGGATCGGATTGGATATTGGCTCAATCCATACTGGGACTAGAATTTATGTGTGTAACCTCAACCTCAAACTCAAACCTGGCTCAAATGAACCACGAAACCACCTGATCCCAGCTCAACTTCCGCATCAAATACATGAAAACTGAGTTTTCCGTAAAAAAACCACCTCCTTTTCTACAAAAATGGGATACACAAACGTGCCATTCTTGCTCCGTTTTGATCAACACTCACTTGAGGCAGCCCAGTTGATCACCCTTAGCAATACAAGCAGATATTGATCCTTTACCACTGGCACTACTCACACCGTAATAACCTTTGACAAATCCATGCCATTCCACACCAAACGCATCCCCCTAGTGAATTGGCCATCTTCCTAATTTGATATATATCTGTGTCCATTTAGCATTGTTCCATTTTAGCAAAAACAATTTCTCTCATAACAACAAACAGATTTATGGCTTTAAAGGTTAGGATTACATGATTGAGGTAATGTTTGGTTCATTCCCTGTCCTATGTGCCAACACGTCCCAATCATCCCCAACATGAGGTCTTACAGGAGGGGCTCACCCAAGTCGTTGAACAGAGCATGGTTTTACAGGAAAGAGCCCACCCAAGTCCTTGAGCAGAGCCCAATTATCCAGTTAATTTGTTCTCGAACCTATCAATAACTAGAACTCGGGTCCAGTAACATGGGCCTCGGAACTGTAGCCCATGACATAATTCTATCGATTTTTGTGGTTCGGGGCAGGTTTTGCTGGGAACGCTAGCTTGAGCCCAGTTTTGGCTATTGGAATAGGAGATTGACTCTGTAGGCCACCTGGCCTAGCTGTCTGTGCTTTCCGGTTCTATTCAGCCACGAGCTCGAATTCATTGATTCTGGTTTGCTGGATCTTGACCCCAGATTTAAAGATTATGTTTGCATTGTATTTTAGGTCCTCAAACCATGTAGTCCATGAACTTTAGCCCAGTAAAGCATTATGGTGGGTCGAGGTCAAATGGTACTGGCAGGGGTGGAAATTAATGACCTGACCTGCCAGCCAAACCCGTCCAAATCTGTGATTCGGGGACCTACTCTAAGTCAATAACTCGGCTAGTAGAGCTAATTCCAAGGAAGGAGAAACCCCCTCTGTCTGTCTCTCATTTCATTTCATTATTTCCTTTATAGATGTAAAATCATTAGGGTAATATCAAAGACAATAAAAAAAAAAAAGGTAATGAACCCATCGAAGGTAAAATACTAATGTGCCATTGGACAAGTTTACTTCTTGGGTCTATTTTAGATTATTTGGAAAAGTTTATATGAGTTTGGATTTTAACTCTTTTTTAAAGAGGGATATTTTCAATAAATCAACTTTCTTTGGGACAAGTTTGCCAATGTAGTACAATTTTAACATAGGACACATTCGATCATATAACTTTTACTATATATATATGACAAATTTGTTTTTATTAGTGAAATCATATTTACTTGTACAAAGTTCTATGTGAAAAGCTCTATTTCAAGGAGATTTACTATTGAATCAACTCTATTCCAAACACATGTGTGCATGTGTTTCCAAACATGTCCAAACTAATGAGAAGAATGGAACAGCTAATAAAGAAACTCAAGCATCTCGGGCCTAGAATTATAGTGGGCCACCTTGCATTACCCATGGTATGGATCGACATTAAGGATTCGGTCCATCGCTGCATCAGGCTACTTTGTGTGTGTCAATGTTGGCAAGCACCAATCCATACACCTAATAGAAGAACGCTGACACACTTCAAACATGCATTGAAATAGAACTACTAATCTTGATACTCCTTTGCCCAAAAAATAAAAAAACTTTGATACTCATACCCCAGCAGTGGATCTCAATTGAAGGTACCCCAGCAGTGGATCTCAATTGAAGGTACCCCAGCTGATGCTATGCCTACACGCATGTGATCCACAGTCCACACTCATTTTATAGATAAAGCCTCAGAGTGATTGTAAAGTCGCCTTACGTTAGGCATTAATCAATCAGAACTTTTCCTCCAACCCTCTTTTTGCTTGAGATTGGCGTTGTACAGTAGATAGAATTGCCAGGAAAGATAAAGAGATGGGTCTTTCTGGCAATGGTGCTTATCTAACAGTCAAAATTCCTGTGAAGCTTGGAATAAGAGAAAGCAAAGCTATCTTAACGGGTCCTTCTCTCTCTTTTGATAGAGAGGGTAATTGAAGTACGGTAAGGCAAAGGTTCACTTTCCCGTGGGGTGTGGGGGAAGGATAGAAACGTTTCAGAGCCAAAAAAGCATTACCCTCCTGTGTGCGCATTTCGTTGTCATCATGCAACATGTTACAACTCCACTACTGATTACATCCTTCTCAGAAGCTTCTCTATTTCTTCTTTCCAGGTCAAGCACTACCATGTGCCATCTTACACTACTCCTCTCCAAATCAATAATGGCAGCGAAACCATTTTGTCTTGGCACTGTGGCCCGTGCTCAATTTTCACTTTAATCGGAATTGGACGGACCTACCATTGGATTGATTGCATGTTTGGATGTGATCAACCAGTCAATGAGGACTACTACTGAGAGGAATTACTCACATGTTCATATACTACATTAAGACAGTGGGGCCCATTCAGATAAAGGAAGATTTGGATCAGTAATGAAACTGTGATTCACCTTAAAGCACATATTATAGCGGGGTTAATTTCAGTGTGGTTTGATAGACTTCCGTACTAATTTTGTCACTCTTTTGTTTTATTGGCTTAAAGGCAAATTGTATTAAAAAGAGAAAGGGAAAAGCTAGCTAAGCTAGCCCCAAATATAGAGGAATACCAAAAAGGAGAACAGAAAAGAAAAGAAAAAAGCCCAACTAGAAATTACAAATGAAAAGTCACTCCCAAAAAATGACAAATGTTAGAGAGGAGGAGAATTATTTGAACCCCCTAAGTTAGCTATGGACAAGATTATCTAATCTTTAATCAACCTCTTTGCTCTAGCAGAAGAAGGAACAACTCCATTAAAGACTGTATCATTTCTTTGGAGCCAAATTGAATAAGTTACAGTAAAAAAAATGGTAGTGCAGATTAGCTTCTCTAAAAATGTTTTGCTTGAAGCTAAAGCCGAGTTGAAGGGATAGGCTGAAGAGGATAATTTAGCATATTAAGCATCCAACACTAGAGATCTGCAGAGAATGGGCAGAGGAAGAGCGGGTGGAGATCATCTTCAGAACTATTGAGGCATAGGGAGCAATGGGAAGCAAGATTAACACTAATTTTTTGAGCCCAATGTTCAGTTGGAGGTTTCCTGTGAAGCAGACACCACGTAAAACATGATATTTTAGGGTTCATGGTAGAATTCCATGATTAGCGTCGACCAAGTCTTTGGAGAGGCTCTTGAAAAAAATACTTCCTTGATAGGATGAGTTTCATTTTATTTATTCATAAACGTAAATCATAGGGATCATAGCCATTAGATAAAGTGGAATTACTTTACATGATTAATTGAAGAGCCCAATGAGTATCAAATTTGCATGAATTGTTTGCACTTTCAGGTTAGCCAAAAGGCTTACCCATTCCAAAAAACAATCCCACTTCAGGTTATAAATTGAGAATTCTAAGGGAATGGTTTAGATGATCTCTCACTGGATTGAGATAATTTCCCTAGTGTCTGAGATTCTCGTATGGACAGCCCAAACTAAAAGAGGAGGTTATGAATTAGACGCCACCAAATATCACCTTCATAAGACATCTTTAGATGTCTGCTGAGAGGAAAAAGTTTTGAGAAATTCACATTGATTTTTTAACATCTATTTTGAGACCTTTGGATCTAATGGCTAAGAATAACTCATAACAAAGTCTAGCTAGTTTCAATACACACACAAATCCTTTCAATCTAATGTCTAAGAATAGCATTTGATGAAGTTCAAATTTAGATTGATGACTTACTCTACAACCCCCACCTGTCACATGTCACCAAACCAGATCGGCCACCATTTTGATCACATAAGTGACTTCATCACACCTATGAGAAAACTAGTGTTATTAGTTTCTACATATGAGAATTTCAAAAAAAACGAATCAGACACTTCTATTTTATAATGTCTTGTGCCGGAATCTCAGGCCAACATGTCGCAAATCTACTACAAGTCCCTACTCCCAATACAATGTTCCATGGTCCTTTTGTGAAACTTCATTTTTTTTCTGTTTTTTTTTTTAATTTATTTAAGATGAAAATGCATGAGATACTCAAGTTGTATGAAATTTAGACAAATACCCAAACTTTCAACTCCAGAGAAACATATCAAATGATTATAAATCCTTACGTAAACATCACGAAATTCAGGACAATCTAACTTCCTTATAGTTGCATCTTAAATCTTCATCCATTGATTTGTCTGTCTGTATATATGAGAAGAAGAAGTGATCTTAAGATTCAAGAAAGTTAAAATGAACTTCGTATAAACCTCAATAGAAGTGTAGTAGAAGAGATATATGTCTTACACCAATAGAGAGAGAAAAAAAAAAGTATGGAAAGAAGAAGGGGTGGAGTTATGGAGCTTTCTTTTCTCATTACTCCCACCAAAACCCTACAAGCATTAATCTATATACACAAAACACAGAGATTCCAAGTGACTGCTCAAGCCCTATAAAAACTAAACAACAAACAAACAAAATGATAAAAGAAAAAAAAAGGAAAAACAAAATAAAAATAAGAAAGAAACAACCTAGAAATGCTTGAATGGATAGAAAGAATCTAGGAACATGGAGAAGATGGCATTAGATTCAAACCCAAGTCCTCTTTCCTCATTAGAAACCGACGTCTGTGCGTCTCAACATCCCTTGATGGTGACAACGGTTCCGGGTGCAATCTCTTCTTCGATTGAAGTGGAATTCCAAAGAGCATAGTTTGATTGCAGCTGCTGCTGTGGGGTTCTTCAACCATGGTTGCAGAGCTGCTAGAAGTGATCGTAGAGTTCAACGTGTTCTTAACCTGATCATATTTTGGGAGACTTTGATGGAACCCAAGAAGCCGCTGTAGAGGTTTCTGCACTGTAGAGGTAACGTTTCCAGGATTTGAGATGATCAGAGAAGATGGGTAGGCAGTGCTTGGAGGGACCGGCCTCACATGATTCTGTACCATGTAAATGATGTCGTTGTAGAGCTTCTTCATGTGAGCAAGCTCCAAAAGAAGCATGGAGTTTCTCCTCCGAAGCCTTACATTTTCTTCATTGAGCGCCGTGATGGAGCCTTCCCCGGCTAAAATTGGAGATGACTCGCACCAATTCGCTTGATCATCTGAACTGGGTGGTGAGATTTTAGCTCCCCCAGTAAATGTAAAGAAGCAGGATACACCCGAACCATCGATGCAAGGTTGGTGATGGTGTTGGTGGTTATGACTCATAGAAACCTGAGGTAAAGGTGACTTCCTTCGATGGATCTCGCACAACAGATGCTTTGCTCCCTTTCTGAAGAACTCATTTGCAAACTCCCATCTGTCTGGGACAATCTTCCTAAATCCCTATTTCAAATTACCAATTGTGTATTGTTTTCAACAAAGAAAAAAAAATTAAAGAAAATCAAATGAAGATGGAGATGGAGATGGTGGGGTAACTATTTAGGCATCGTATACTTATAAAGACAATTGGATTTTAGACTTGGGTGCATCATTTCATATTTGCCCCGATAAAGAAAACATCACAACAAGCATCAAAACACAAAAAGTAACTTACATAGGTGTTGAGTTGTCGAACAAAGCTGGAGAAGTTGTTGTGCTTGAAGTAGTTAGGGAGGAGGTCGCGGGAGAATTCGGGGGGTCGCCATACGACGAAGGTGGTGTCATCTTCACCCCAAGATACAATGTGATCTGTGGATGGGTCATCAACCAGTTGGTAGGTCTTTGTGAGAAATGGGGCTGGAACTGGCTTGTGGGTGTCCAAGGAGAGAATGCAGTTATCTAGCATAATAGCCATGGAAATGGAAATGGAAAACCAAAGGAATATTTGCTGGTGAAGATAAAAATAGGGTTTTTCTCAATAGAAATGAAGAAGATGGTTCTGTTGGTAAGGAGTGAGGAGAGGATTGGAGAATGACTAATCTATTATAGTCTATAGGGACTTGCTTTTGTAGTGTTACATTGTTTATCTATCGATTGTACCTTGGTTTTCTAGTGCGAGAATATGTGTCTGTCTGTCTTCTGTCTAGGGTTTCTCTTTTTAAAGAAGGGAGTTTCAAGACAAGTCCGTGACTCGACTACACTCATGACTCGATCCCTGTCCCACACAAACCGAAGGCGGTGTGTAACGGTATCAGTTGAAAACATTGAGCGCAAGTATCGTTTTCGTGAAAATATCGGTTTATTTAACTAGGGGTGTTAATTATCCAGATATATTTGTTGGAAATAAATCATTTGAAAACGGAAAATCATAAACTAAGTAGAAGCAATTGTAATTTACTGTTAGAAGCATTTTTAGAGTTTTCATATTTTTGCGCCTTTAATATTCTAGTTTTCTTGCAATCTTAGTAAAATATTTTCACTTTGAAGTGCGCGGTGTTATTGAAAAGATCGTTTTTGGTTTGTGGAATTTTAAAAGATTTTGATCATATTTATGGTCTATGCATGAAAATATATATATGAGACGACCACCAATTGATTCTTTTTTCAGGTTGTGTGAGTGACTTACAATGAGATTAGATGAGAATATGATAAAGATTCTCTTAAATTAAGGCCCTTATAAAATTAAGCTGCCTCCATTATTTGGTTATGAATCAGATATGAGAAATTAGAATATGGGTCCTTTTTTGACAAATAATTATTAGATATGAGTCCGGATCTTGTATAATCCATTCACCTCATTGTATTATATTTTTCAAAAAAGAAATATATATATATATAGAAAAGTATATTCTCTCTTTTGGGGGTCTTTTGTGACATATATACTTGCCATTCTAGGGGGGAAACAAAGGAAACCAATTTATGAAATTATATCTGTACTATACATCAAAATGTCACCTATAATATAAATTAATCTCACTTTTATAAAATTAGATTGAGAACCGATCATGCCTGAATAATAAAACCAAAATCAGATTGAGACGGATCAAATGAGAGGTGCATGGTTTGCTGGCTGGATTGTTCTTGTCACAAGAAGGGTTCATGATCAGCTACATTGTCTGATGAAAGTTTTAAAAAATAATAAGAAACTTCTTGAGTTAGCGGTATGAGTTCGGCCCTCTATTAGATTGATAATGTGTGATGGATGAGTTTTGTGTTTTACAATTGATCTATTTAATGATAGGTTCAATTTTTATTGGAGCAAAATTTTTTTAAAGTCGACGAACAAGAGGATCGCACTGTTTAAATTTTAATCATTGGGACATAATGAGAAGCCTTAATCGATTTCTCATGATTCTCAACTTCAAAGGATCCGTAACCAACAATTTATACGTTCTCCAAGCTGCTCTGTTTCTATCTCCAAAATAGTGGCCCATCTATGACTGATTGAGTGGCTCCCTCCCCTTGGTGAATTAGCACCATCCAACTACTACGCACCTTTAGATTTCACCACCAAAGGTTTGCACATGACTTAAGGCCTCTTAGAGTTAAGGGTTAGAATCATCTGATAAAACTGATATTAGAAATCTAACTATCTTTCAGTTCTGTTAGTTGCCAAGCATGAATGAAGTGGGACGTTTTTCTTCTTTTTATCTTGGCTCGGCTGGATGATTTATTCCGGCTCACGTGAAACCGTGGACTAGTTGGGCAGCTTTCTTGTTATCTTCCAAGGAGAAATTCATGCCACATATCTAACTAAGTTGTTTGGATAAATGATAGGGTGGGACATGAATCACAAACCAATCTAAATACCATCAATGAGAAATGATGAGTAATTATTCGACGAAGATACTCCATATAATATTATCATCATTCAAATGATATTAATGATGAAGTATGATAAAATCAAAAGTAGCAGCCCCCTTCCTCATCATTGCAAATTCCTCAAATCACCTTCTCATCCTCATTTCCATTAGAGTTTTAAGTAAAAAAGCAATTCCAATAGTAATCCTATAATCAACTGCTGGCCCAAGAAGCAAGTTCCCAACAGTGGGGTTTGTGCACGCGCGGCGTGCGAGAGAGACAGTTGTGCATGTATAGTGAAATAGCAGAGATTAGGGAGGCCCATCTCCCTGTCCGCATCTCCTGGGAACCTACACCAGAGAGCATCTCCTCCTATTTGCTACAGCACACAAACTGAAGAAGATTCTATTCTAGTCACACACATACACATCTCTCTCTCTCTCTCTCTCTCTCTCTCTCTCTCTCTCTCTCTCTCTCTCTCTCTGTAAATGTAGTTGTCTTCCAGAACACTAGGTCACATGGCCTTGGCCAACAACTTTCAGAAATAATAGTAATCATAAAGCGGGCAAACAGGAATCGAGTTCTGTTGGAGAGTCTACTACGTAGTGTTGGAGAGTCGACTTCGAGAAAAGCACCTAAAACAGAGGTTAATATCTAATAGGTATTCAAAGTTAGATTACTTCCGAGGTATATTATTAAGTAAAGAAGCGAAGGGAATCCGCCCTATTGTTTACAGGGCACTCTCCAATGTTCTCTATTCTGTCTTTTTGCTGTATCCCTTTTTGAATCTTTCTCCTACTTAAGATTAGGTAGAAACATACCGACAATATGATCGCTGAGACTCTCTGGCAATACACCAGCAAATTTTTATACGTTCCTATAAAAACTAGGTGAAGTTAGGCATTTATGGAGGCAGCATATACTGCACCATGATTTGTTAATAGACCTAATTTGAGATTCGTGTAATTATTAATTACTTTGAGATTGAATCTTATAGGAATTCAAAATTAAAAGATTATTTAAGACTGTTAAGGATTAGAATAAGATGATGAGATTGGTCTTTTCTCTCATCCTTATTTATGATGGGAACTTTCAATCACTCCACCTCCATTGTTATAAAGGAATGAATCTAATTAAGTGGACTGCATGACCTGTGACAATGGAATAGGCAACCATCTTATGTTTGATGTCCATCTCATTGCCATACTTTGGATGGTTAGAAATAACTAACGGGATTGACCATTGGCAGATGCCTTATCTATAGCAATCAAGCTCAAATTTAGGCTTACTCGAAGACCAAAAATGAACAGGCTTTCTAGTGAGCCAAGTGACATGTCCAAAAAATAGAAACTCACTAGAGGTTTAAAAAAGATTTCTTCATAATGAAGTCAAAATAAAATGGGTGGTCATGACCATCCAAGCATGGGATAGGTTCAGGCCACCCCATCTTAACCGTGAAACGTGTATTTGGAATTAGGAATAATGAGTCTGGATTTCTTGTTTCGTTGAAATAAGGAGATACTGATTCGTCCTATAAAATCATGCCAACCTTATAAAATCTTTTCTTTTCTTTTCTCATTCCAAGGAGAGTGATTAATTAGTATGAGATTTTATACAGTTGGCATAATTTGATAGGACGAAACAGTATCAGCGAAACAATCGATCCAGACTCGAAAATAATTTTGTATGTACTATTGAGATTATGGCCGTCAGTTTGGCTTAAGGTGGCCGAGTACGTAGCTAGCTTGGCCTGCAAAAGTCCGGCAAAATGAGGGTTTTTTCTTTTTTTTTAAGCCCAATGATAGGATAAAGCATAAGTTTTGCAAGGCCACAAATTAAAGGATCGGGCTAGGACACCACCAAGCCTGGCTAGGCCCAATCTACTCATATTTATTGTTATAATATATATAAATATGTTAAAATATATTAAATTATTACTAATATAGCCATTTTTCACACCTTTTGTATGTGGTTCATTTTACAATGTTTATCTTAACCACATGTGTAAATGTATTAAATGAGTTTTCATAATTATATTAAATATGGATATTTTTCAATCACATGCATTCAATTCCATCCAAACAACCAAGTCCGTTGTTATGCTGCTTTTTTTAACTCACAATTTATATTATTTTATTATTTTTATGTAATAATTATTTTTTTACTCCGATGTTGGCCAACCGACTAAAAAAACCTTTTATTTTAACTCCTCCATATGACTTATTGCTTATTGCATTGCCTTGTAGTCATAAGCCTAGATAAAGGAAAAGATTAGTGTCTTATTGGCATTCATTACATGATAGCAGTAGGGCTGGCCCTGGGGCCCCAAATTTTGGCCCAAAATGGGGGCCCCCCAAGACTAACAGTTAGGAAAGAAATCTCAGTAGTTAAAAAAAAAAAACCTCAAATCCGATATTTCGTTGCCCCACATCAGCATTCCTAATTTCCAATGCCATGACAGCAGTAATGGATTTTATCTCCTTGATTCCAGCAATGAGTTATGAGGCTTCGCGTTTCAAAGCTAAATCGCCTCCTCAAGAGTTATGACCCAAATCCCATCTTTAAACGCTTCTTCCTCTTCTTCTAACACCTGCTATTCTCAGATTCTCTCTCTCGGTCCTTCAAGTTTGAACTTATGTTATATCCATTGCCTTTGCCTACCCAGGTATGTCTTCTACTTCTTAAGGTCTCTGTTTTCTTAAAATCCAAATTTTTTTGAGATGTAATGCACAGATTAGTTATGTTTTTGACCTTTTGTTTCATGGACGGTTGAGATTTTTTTGATAAATGGTCGTGTCTGTGGATTTATATGTAGACTAGATTGCACATGTAATTACTTTTAATGTCCGACACCCATGGTATGCTTGAACAGTTGAACATTATATAAATATATAATGTGGCTTCCGCTTTGTATCCAGCCTTACAATCCTACCCTCTATATTTACATGTAGTTGATTTTGAACATAGAGATCTAGAAAAAATCAAATGTTTTATGAAGTCCAGATATTTTAGTCTTAAAGCAAGATATGTAATGAGACAACTATTAACACCAACTATAAATTATTTGAAGTCAGGGGATAATTATTTTCCAAATGCATGGGTTGTATACAGAATTCTGTTAACTATACTAGTTATCGTTGCATCTGCAGAAAGAAGCTTTCAAAGCTAAAATTGATCAAATCTTACCTTCGATCAACCATGTCCCAAGAAAGATTAAATGGATTAGCTATGTTATCTATTGAAAAGTCTTTGGTAGAAAAGCTTGATTATGAAGACTTAATTAGTGATTTCGCAGCTAGAAATGCAAGAAGACTAATAGTTTTTCAGTAGTGCTTAGCTTTTGTAATTAAGTTTTAGTGTTAATTGGTTAATGTGAAACATAATTCTGATTCGGTAAGAGTAGGTAAGGAGTTTAGACTTAATTTTCGATCAAATAAAAAAAATTTGTCTTTTATTTTTTTATCATTTATTGGTGGGTATACGGGTAGGGCCACACTTTAGGAACTCGCCTAGGGCCCCCGAAAACTCAGGGCCGCCCCTGGATAGCAGTGTAAAATAAAATTGATTTTCTTCTCTTCAACCCTAGGCCCTACCTGGACCAGGAGGGTAGGTTAAAGACCTGGGCAGTGGGAACTCTCATAAGGCTTTAATGTGCCCTAACCCTATCTGAATATGTTGAGGGTAGGGTAAGGACAGTGCTCGAATATCCGAAGGGTACATTGATAGGGCTAAACCAGCCCCCAGCTGGGCCATTTGACGGCCCTAGTGAGGATAAATATCATCCATATATATGCATGGAGGGATAGATTTGGAACATGCTAACAATTTGGCTAATTAATTCATAAGAGCCAGCGAAGGAGGGATGGGAAATAAACACCAATCAACGTCTGATGTACAGACCCCTGCACTCATGCATGTTGTGCGAGAAATTCTCTTTTGAAAGCCATTGTTCCCTACTTTATTCGACAGATTATTCCATTTTTATCAGAAAAGGCAGGGTAGAGTGACTTAGAGAAGAGGAAAGAGATGTAATGCTTCCCAATGGTTTTTGTTTCCCAGCAAATGTTCAATCAACTTTACAGAAAAAGGAGGAGCCTTGAATGATTATCCAGTAATGCTTTTCTCTGTTGAAAATAAAGTACACCATAGTTGGATGTGATTTTAGCATGAGAGAATAGGAATTAGCAGGTGAACGTCTTTGAGTTGTATTCATGAGAGACAGAAAAGCAGCTTCTCCCAAAAGAGTCTTTTCCAGCCAAAGATCATCAGTTAGTGGCTTCCTTTGCATTCAATCAAAACAGGTGGCACAGCATTAATGAATAAAGGGAGCTAGATTTAGCCTATGGAGATTTTGCATTAAAAGGAGAGAAGGAGATGTCTTCTCTCTCTCTCTCCCCATAATCCCCTTTTGTTTAAAGCCAATTCTTTCCAGAAAAACGAGGGGAGCCCTTTTGACAGGCCGCACAATGGATATAGCCAGGGTATTGAATATCCAAGTTACTTACAACTTACAACTCAAGAATATGCAGATATAACTTTTTAGAGTGAGTTTGAATATACACTCTGGTGTGGACCAATAGGCCCAATGATCATTCTAGAACATCTGAGTCCAAAACTTAGAGAAATCTGTGAAACTATCCCAGTAAATTCATTGGTAGGGGCCACCTCTAAAATTCAAGCCGCACGGAATTACAAGCTCCTTATTCATTGATGTTGAGAGAGTTTTCTATTCAATCAAAATTGGATTCATTGTCAAATTGAAGCACATGATTGGAGTAAAAATATAAAGGGGTAAAAATCACTCGTTTCACACATGATCCGTTCGATGGGACAAATTCACCATTTCACTAGTGAATAGCATTTGTTTCTTAATAAGAGTTTGGGCTAGTGTGAGAAAACTAAAGGAAGGCATAAAATATGCTCATACTAAGAAATGAAATGGGAGTATACTAGATAAGTTTATGCCCATGACCCGGGTGCACTTCATCTAGGCTTAATAGGCTTACCTTGGTTTACAAAAACCCAGTTTACTTTTATTTGCTTTAAAATACAAATAAATTTCATCTCTTTAGCTGTTCAATAATAGGTGGAATCATGTTAGAGTTTGCTTCCTTTAAGTATTGTTTATATTTAGGCATTAATTATAAAATGCCAACACAATCAATGGAAAAGAGGAGCTTCAAAATTATTACTTTAATTTGATATATATCATTATAAAGGATTTCTTTCTTTTTAATTAAGCATTTGGCTTGGCTCTTAAGTTGTCGATCGTTGATGATGTCTTTACTGATATGAACAGATGTCATCGACCCAATCAACAACAGATCCGCGATCTAAAAGGAATCCCATCCCCCAGGGTTTGCATCAATGTTGTTCTTAATTAGTAGAGGCAACATAAATGCTTTTCAATACTGTTCCTCGAGTTGAGCCCATTCCTCAATATTCTCCCTCAAGTGGAACCTAGTCTATACACTTTTGGTGGCATACATAATTTTTAGCGCTGAGTCGTTCCTCCTGGGATTCCAACTCATGATCGGTTGGCTCTAATACCATATTAGATTTTCTCTTACTAATCTTTCCTACGAAGACCACAAAGGTGCTTGGTAAGGCGAATTGACATCGAAGTAGCACTTGGTCATTAAAGAAAATGCCGAAGAAGATTCTGTATCTACTTCTTAATTGAGAGGGTATACCTTAATTGTAACCATTTAAAAATTATGGTGATAACAGATGATAGGTAACTTGCATTCTTAATTATACCTTCAGCGATTTATTATCTGACTGCTCACTTTATAATCTGCTGTAGTTGACAACATTTTCACTTTTTTCATGTTAGTGGCAGATGCTCCAAGATCTAGACAAACCAATTCAGGTTGTAATTCTTAGATTCCAAAGACAAGATATGAGAGCCTTTGTCTTTGGAGAATATCTCAAGAAGTCAGGACAAATTGAAAATCCAATATGTGAACAGAGAAACATGTTAGATTTTTTTAATCTGGGGCTATATTCACTACTGTTGTGCCACTAAGCTTAACGATTTGTGCAGCTAATTTGATTTGGATAACAGTATATCTAATCTATCAAGTACAATGTCATCTACAATTGCATTCCTAGCTATGGGTGACAAATGGGTCAGATCGGGTCAAAACAGGTTGGGTTGACCTGGGTTCTCTAGAAGTAAAGGTCAACCCATATCTGACCCCCCTTTTTTTTAAAAAACAGGTCAGATAACCGAACCCACATTTGCGCATTAACCTGACCAGACGAGAATAACCTGCATCCATGATATGTCTACCATTTAACTCAAACTAAACATACTCAACTTATAGATGTTAGGCCCAAGCCCAATTCATTTATCAGTATTGAGGTTAAATTTGAGTTCAGCTGTAGGCCACAAAAGGCCAAAAGTAAGAAAAAAACAATTAAACCATGCTACCATTTAAATTGATTTAGATTCGTGGGTCGATGCCTGACTCATTAAATGAGTTATAAGGGTCAACCCTAACTCGGCCTGTTTTACTGTGAGTTAGATTTATTTTATCCATAACCGACCCATATGGTATGCGGGTCAGATTTATGGGTCAGATACAATTCGGGCTTACAGGTGGGATCAGGTTTTTTTTTTCAATCCCTTGTCCCTTGCTAATGAATCATTATTACTGACACCTCATGTAATCCATATCAACTGTGCTATTGGACATCTACAAAGGGGAGGATAAGTACACCTGGATAAGTTACAGGCTAGGCACATCAATAAGTTAAAAGTGAAATATGCCAGGTGAGTATAGGAGGATAAGGACATGTATCTCATTAAAGGGTGGATGATGGAATGGTATAAAGGTGAATGAATGTCAATAAAGTGTGGAATTGGGTTGTAAATTTGTTTAGAAGGGAGACATAAAAGGCTGTTGAAGCACATGCTCATCACATTCTTTCCTTCACCCTTTTTATTCTCTTCCAAATGAAATGATATTAAAGATATGTGTGGAACAGGGTCCCACACTTCCAAGGCTGATATATTCCTCAATACAATACAAGGGATTGAAGGATCAGGACTTGCCTCCCATCATCCACACCATCATTACATGCTTATGTAATCTGCTTTTCATCTGGTACTTTGAAATCACAGTTTAAAATAGTATTGACTGGTAGAATATCAGTAAATGTCCACAATGCAGGCCATTGAGATTTGAGAATCATCTAACTCCCTACAAATGATTAGACATGTTGGCCAGAGCAATAGATCAATTAGGGCATCTTTGTCAATCCTTATCATGGAGTGGTTTTTCTGTTATTGTTAGTATACAAATAGATGTTTCTGTCAACTTTCATAGATACACATATGGATCAAATCAAGGAAGCACCCTGCTTAAAGCTAAATAAGCACTTTGATTGGGCTCACATGGATGTACGAGGATCATGGAGGAGGGGAATGGAACAGTCTCAGTAAGTTGGAGTATTCTTATATTGATAATTCAAATCAAGTTATTCATAGTTATTATTTTATTACCAACTTAAAAGTTTTAATTAACTATTTTGGAGGGGAATTTGAATTGTAGTTTCCTAATATATAGATGATCTTTCATTCATTTTAAAATTAAAAAAAAAAGGCTTGCTTACCTAAAGAAAAATGTGATTACCTATTCTCGCCTATGCTACAATAACTTTGCATCCAAAAACTAAGCAATATATAAGTCAAAGCTACATGGGGGTGGATTGAGTCAAACGAATTGAAAACCTGATCCCCAAAATCGAAAATTTGTTATAAATTTTTTAGATTTTTTTGTATATTTTCGATTACAAATTATATTACATGTGCTGACCACGGGCATGTTTTGCCAGAAAAACTATTATTTAATATTTTTTTTGGTAGAGAGGAAGTTGTGAGTTTAATGAACAGATTAGGTCATCAAAGTGGGGCCTATTGTGCAAAATCTTGATGTATTAATGAACAATTATTAATTAGTAGATAACAGATTTTATCAATCCACTGCACAGCATGGTTCCTAAAACTTTAAAAGGAAGCTAGGGAGAAAGATTAGAAAGACTCGATCGAAGACGACATTGGGAATTTAGGACATTCGTCTATTATAAAGAGCCCTCATCAGTCATCATTATTGAAAGCATGAAAAATGCAAGTAGATTTCTAGAAAGAAGCACCACCGAATTCATCAAAATCAACAACATGACAAAAGGAACTATTGCTCAGGCTGATGAAAAGATATTAGTGGGAATAATGTTGGGGAGAAAGAGATGTCACCAGTCACCACACCAAAGTCGTGATCAATTATGTGCTGAAATACAAAAGCTAATCCGGCAGCTCTGAAAGGAATGCTTATTTTAATTATGCTGCCTAATAATATGGGTCGATCGTTTGTTATCACTCACTAATTACAAGTGTAAACTATATCCGTAATAGTTATGCATCTTTACGTTTTTTTGCGCTCATTTAGGCATGTGATATATAAATTAACTATGAAAGTGCTGTGTAAATAAATACAAGTTTTACACCAAAACTTTTGCATCCAAATAAATGTGAAACTCTTTCACATCTTCCACATGCAAAAGGCGCCAAAAAGTGCTTCAGACAGTGGTTGCATTTGGTTATGCAATTGGTTTCACATGTTAAATTATAGTTTTTGAGAAATTTGTGAAAAACGAACAAAATACTCGTTCACTTATAAAGCCGTTGGATGTACTTATTTACTCATGCGAAAATGATAATTTTCCTGTACATAATAATTTATTTGACATGTATAACGATTACATACGTAATATCTACAAACCCATTTTCCTATCTAGCTAAATCGTAAAAGGCAAACTACGGCAAAGAGAAATTAACTAGAGTCATTTTAATTAGAGCTGAGTTGAATGTATTGGCTTGTTGTGATGGCACCACTGTACAAAAGGTTTAAAACTTGATTTAGCAATCGAGCCACTGGGCCAAGTCGACTTGGAGAATTAAGCAAGTCTTGACAGCGTTTAAGGCAGAGAGAAGTATCTGTCCATGCAGGACCAACATGGTAAAAAAATGGGCTTTCAAAACTTTACTGCTTCGGTGGTGGACAGCCCAGATGAGGGTTTGTTTGGGTCGGCACGACCCGGCCTTCCACCTTACAGGTTCTGCACCTCAAAAGGTCAAGATTTGTACTTCATGTATTTAAAAAATATATATATTGTATAATAATTCCACTGAGCCATGGTGAGTCAAACCTTGGTCAACCTAGTCTTAATTGAGTCGACTAGGTCTTGGTCTAATCAAATCTAGTCAGGCCAACACAAAGGTCTCGGTTTTGTGTTCACTCTGAGTTGATTCGGCCAAATCTTACTAGTCACAGTTTTGAGACTGGTTGACAACATGGCTGCAATTGAGCCAGGCTGGCCAAGGCCTGGCGTATATTTGGACTGTGATTGACCTACATTGGGGCATGATGATTAAGTATGGGTTGATCATGGGCATAATAGTCTTGACCCCTAAGTCGAATCCCAAGGGTTGGGTAAAGGCTTATACCAAAAGAAAAAAATGGGTTGGGTAAAGGCCTATCTATATATTAGGCCCAATAACTAAAATGGGCGGAGTTTAGAGTCTACTTCCGTCAGGCGGCTGATTACAACCCTAGTGGACATTCTATTGCAATACATGGGTTTTGTTACTATTGTAAGTCTGGCATAGCCATAGGTGAGTTTGTATTTGGGTCCAAGCCATATGCATTAATTGGAGGACTCTGGAGCTTAATTGTAGCTCAATGAAAGGGTGTGGATCAGCCTTATTTTTGAGTTCTGGGTCTACTAAGGACATGGATTTGGTATGGGCTTGAAGTAATCAATGAAAAAAAAAAAAACTAGGTGGTCATAAGAATAAAAAAAAAAAAAGATTATAAGGGTGGTCATAAGAATGAATAAAGATTAATCACACTTAGTGGGTGTGCTTTGGTGTGGGCTATCATAAGAGTGGTCAAAAAATTAATAAATATTAATCACACCCGGTGGGACTCGAACCCACAATCGCCTGATTAGAAGTCAGACGCCTTATCCATTAGGCCACGGGTGCTGTTTTTTGTTTGTAATGATAAATTTCAAATATTTATTTTCTGATATATATATATTACTCAATTCATCTTGACCTACCTTTTTAAATAAAGGAACCCTCTCCTGTACATTATAGCCAGGAATCCACTAAATATTTCCCAATAATTTTACATAATTTGTTGCAGGTAGGGTAGGAGACACCAAAGCTATCATGACTATAATTAAGTAAAGTGGACATAGTTACTTAAGGAGATGGGGTACCATTTAAAAAAAAGGAGATGAGTTTTAAAAAATCCAAAAAAAAAAGAGAAAAAATAGAAATTATGGGGTTTGCACGTTTAGAATCTGGGCTCTCTCTCTCTCTCTCTCTCTTGATGGAACGAGAGTCTGCGCGGCGGGCCGGCGGCTGCCTTTTAGTGTGGTTTTAATTTCATTACACACGTTTGGTTTTCAGACATTAGACACTTTTACCAACTTTTCATGAAAGAAAAATATCGTGCTAATACTTGGCCTGGCCCAGGCCCGCACGGGACGAGACTATATGTAGACTCGTTCGATTTAGGGTTGGGATTGGACAGCTTCGGAAGGCCGCCTAATATTCGAGACGGAATTGAACAGCCCAAGTTCAGGCCCGGCTCGTCCCACTAACAGGCCTACCTATGAGTAGAGGAAAACATATGACGTTGGGCAGTAAAAAATGTTCTGTGGCTTCCATTCAAAATGTTAGATGTCTTAACCTTTTTCTAATTCATGGCATCAAGGGTTTTGTATTAGTGTTTGTATGCATAAACACGCTCACACATTAGATGATGATGATCATCATCATCAAAGCCTCATTTCGGACTATGTTGGAGCCAACTACATGAAATTTATTTCACCGTTATTAGATGTCTTAACCATTTACTAATTCGTGGCATCAAGGGTTTTTAGTGTTTGTATGCATAAACACACTCACACATTAGATGATCATCATCAAAACCTCATTTCGGACTATGTTGGAGTCAACTACATGAAATTTGTTTCACCGTTCTAATCTATCATGAGCCCAAATTTCAGATAGATTGCGATTCTTCATATCTATTCCTACTACTTCCATTCACATTCTCTTCGGCATAACCCTTTTTTTCTTTTGCATAGTTAAAAATTGGCCAAAAAATAAGAGGCTTTTCCTCACACTAGTGTTGGCCAACGTTTGACATGTCCAAACAATCGCAAACAAGTCTTTTTTTTAATTTATCACCTATTAATGTCATCCCTAAATGCTCTCTAATGTGTTCATTCAACAAGGGATTGCTCGGTTGGCACCCAAATGCCCAAGGATTGATTCCTGGGTATGATACTTTCCCCATGTTAGTGGGCTCTCCTTCCCACTATATGAGCAGGCTCTCCTTCCCACTATATGACCTTCCTCTTATAACTTGTGAGGTCTCCCTTTGGTCCTAGCAACACCCCTAGGGTTGGGAATCAAAAAGAAAAAATTTGCTCGTTTTTCATTCTATTTTCTTTAATTTTACCATACATCCATCTCAACATTCACATCTCTACTACACTCATCTATAGATGCTCGGACATGTTAGATAAAAACTAGATTAATGTGTTTGAATCACTTTTTCTTTTTGGTAAGATGTGTCCGAATCACTTGATGCTGGCAATCTACAAATTGAAAATATCAACCAAATCATGTTTATGAGAAATTAAAATGCAGATTTCTCATATCAGCTAAATCAAGTTTATGAGAAAGAAAAAAACGAAGTAAGATTTCTATTTTTTTTAAAGTAAGTTTTCTATTTCTTTTAACACATGTTGCCTGATGCACCATTTCTATTTTTGGATCTGGTGATCAAGACTCTAAATAATGCAGAATAAATTGGTAATGCGCAGCCAGGAGTACCAGCTTTTATTTCTAGCCCATAAAATGGGTTCACATAGGCCAGGGATGAAGGCCGGGTACTAGTATTAAGAGGTCAGATTGGGTGGGACTGTAATGGGCCTGGATTTGGGCCAATTAGGATTTCAGAGCCAGACTCCAAGTCCAAAGTCAACACCAACTTGGGGACCTGGATAGAGTCTGTGGGGAGCAGACCAAAACTGTACAGTATGTTGGCCCCATTTGGAAAGTCTAAAGGTTGAATCCACTGTTTATAATTCCATTTGCTTTTCGTGCGAACCCAAATTAGTCATAGATTAATGTGCAACTGGAAAGGTTGCCTTCATCTAAAATGCCAGCATATTTCCTTTTTGTCTCTTTATGCCAATTTTATACCTGTTTTTTGTTCTGGTTTCGATTAATAACTTTCTTACATTTTCAAGTATAGATGATAATGCCAGATGAAATGAATGTTAGTTGTTGATTGTTCTGAGAAATAGAACCCAAACACTTTCTGGGAGTTTGCTGTTGGCATGATTCGAATCTTCAAATTATGAATCAACTTTGGCATCCCATGAGATCTCAATCTAAAAAAGCAAACAAATTTTGAATAAATCTGAAAGTGTCATCAGAACTAGAGCAAGGAACCAACTAGTTTTGAAGTTCAATTCCAATTTCTGGTCGCGTAGTCTGGTCAGTGGCAACTTCTACATTTCAAGTTTGTTTTTTTTTTTTTTTTTTTAACCACAGTTGCATACACTATACGCCATAGAGAATCATCCCACAAGCAATAGGAGAAAGAGGCATTTCTTCCAATTCCTGGCCACTCTCATTAGAGCTCTCACTGAATTTTATTTGGAGCATCAAGGGTTTCTTGGTGGAGTGGAGCAACAGAGAATTGAATATTGTAAAGAAGGTAAATATACTCTATAACTCATTCTTTCCATATCAAACCTTTTTTACAATATTTAATATTATGAAAATGGT
Source organism: Litsea cubeba (assembly GCA_012931725.1). Lineage (NCBI taxonomy): Eukaryota > Viridiplantae > Streptophyta > Magnoliopsida > Laurales > Lauraceae > Litsea > Litsea cubeba. The sequence goes on from CM022949.1 coordinate 16,867,647, forward strand.
TCTGTAGAATCTGTGATTATATGAGAAGGTGAAGGGATTTGACAAAATCTCCTTCTGTCCTCAAGGAATATTTCAACATCTTGCATTTATCTTGGTTATGGTGGATACAAAGAGTGCAAGGTCTTAAATGTTGGTGGTGGAGACCTCCGTAAATCAACATTGTAACCACTTCTGTAATATCTACCAAAAAAGAAAAACATTTCTCTAATGCTCTTGTCGGCATAATGGATTTATCATCGATCACGAGATTGTCCGTGGATGCAGTCAATAGCGGTGAACCAAGTACATGCTTGTGTCCTTGCAATGGATTGGAGATGTGCCATGTTCACCATTTATTGCAAAGGATACTTATATTTTTCCCCCATGTCAGACTGTTCAATATTTGAATATCCTTCATGAAGTTACATATGGTGATTTAAGTGTCGAGAGATTGCAGAGAATGTAAAAGAAATTTCACTGCAAGTGTGTATTTTTTATCATTACTGAATCAACATTCAACAGTCTTTTGTTCTTTTATACACATGAGCATAGGTTTTTTGAAATTCAAAGGTTATGCAACAGTCCGTTGCAACATGCAACAGTCTGCAACAGCTCTTTAAAACAGTCCATCTCCTATTTCTCTGCATGGCACCTTGACATTGCAAAGTCACCCTGAGGTGGGCCACCTGTTTGGATAGTAATCTGTTAAACTGGGCACATATACTCTTTATCACAGCTGATCATCCTTTATCAATCCTGACATAGTGCATGATTGATAGTACATCAGTTCTTAGCCACTCCAAATGTATTTCCGAATTGATCCGTGTAAGAAACAGGTGAGAATTAAGGAGATGCACCCCAAACATTCCGCTTCAATTTCAGAGAAATTGATGTTTCGCATGCACTCCAATCTAGTGGCCCATTACAATGCATCAATCAAGTGCAACCTGGATAATTACTTACTTACAAAAATGCATACGCACAAAATTATGCATAGATAATTTATACATGTGGGTATAAGACAGAGAGACATAATCAATAACTGCAAGGACTAGGTGCTGAACAAGATGAAACACTGGACCCCACATGCTTGGATGAGGCCTGGTCACTGACTGCAGTGAGTCTTACCGGACCCCCACCAATCAAAATGTGATGGAATTTATGAGATTGAAAGGAGGAGAAATTACAGGGAGCCTTGCAAGAAGCATGGAGCTATAAAATAATCCGAGGTGATACATAATCCATGAACTTCTCAACTACTTGGACCTTTGCTGCATATAAAGACGTCTGAAACATGGAATTAATACGTAAAACTTCTTCAGTGTAAGAGAAACTGCACCCAGCAGTGAAAGTTGAACAGTGCACTTGAACCAGCTACTGTTACATCTAGAAAAGCGTTCCCAGGAATGGATAGAAAAGCTGCAGGACATAGGAGAATAATGGTTTGTTATCTTCCTTTTTGATTTTTGACACCTGTACAGTTTGATCAAGATTCCCACCGGCAAAGGATATTATGTTATTATATTTAATGGACTCAGTAAAGTCCCTTGTCTTCCCTTGTCTTAGGGTTTGCTGTTCTGACTCATGGCATGTGACACTGGTGTTTTAGGGTTTAGAAAGGAAGAACATGTATGTGTAAGAGTAAGAAAATGTACTCTCTCTCTCTCTCTCTCTCTCTCTCTCTCTCTCTGTCAGGGGGTTAGAACTGATGGACTTTCACTTTCAACCCTACCATTCCTACCTCTCTCTCTCTCTCTCTCTCTCTCTCTCTCTCTCTCTCTCTCTCTCTCTCTCTCTCTCTCTCTCTCTCGTAATGCTCCATGATGGAAAATCATAAAAGACAAGAAACGCTCTTGTTATATATAGGGGGAGAGGGTTCCAAATGGGTAGATAGGTGCGTGCCAATTTCATAGCTTGTCCACTTTTTTTCTTTCTTACTATACTCTTCTTTAATTCATCTGCAATTGTGATAAAACCCAAATCCACTTCTCCATCCCCGTCTTTCAGTTTCTCAGTCCCCGTCTTTCAGTTTCTCAGTCCTCTCTGCTTTACAGCTCTCTTCCTTTCTTATCTTACTTTCTTTTTGCCTTTTATCTTTGTGGGTTTTCTCAAAAGAGAGGGAGCATCCATGGAAGGGACCCTAATAAAATCTGCAACAGAGGATCAGATGGATATGATGATGATGATGCAGATGGACAAGCTACCCCAATTATCACAATTCCCTTTAAACAATGCACCACCCATCTTTGAATCACTCCCTGTAACTTCACCTGCACTGATCAATCCAACTTCTCCCCCCTTGCCTTTCATCTGTAACACCACTCAAGACCCTGCAACGCCAGTGATCTTGCGTGGTGCAAGCTCATCTTCATCTTCAGGGAATAAAGGGAGTTCGGTGGAGGCGATGAGGGAGATGATCTTTCGTATAGCTGCAATGCAGCCAATCCACATCGACCCGGAGTCGGTGAAGCCACCCAAGAGGAGGAACGTGAAGATCTCAAAGGACCCTCAGAGCGTGGCGGCAAGGCATAGGAGAGAGAGGATAAGCGAAAAGATAAGGATCCTCCAGAGGCTGGTTCCAGGGGGTACCAAGATGGACACGGCTTCGATGCTGGACGAGGCGATCCACTACGTGAAGTTCTTGAAGACTCAGGTGCAGTCGCTTGAGAGAGCGGCTGCCGACACAAGCAATGCTTTTGGATTGCCATCGGCTATATCTGGCATTGGTTACCCGTCGTCATCGATTGGAAAACATTATCATCAGTCTTCTGAGATTTTCAGCCCCGCGCAGCTGCTGAGTTGAAGCTCATTTAGCTTAATTCTAATCACTACATTAGCTGGTTATGATAGTTTAGTCTAATTGGGAACCTTCTAAAGTCTTAAAAGCTCATGTTTCATCGATTGCTTTGTCGTCAATGTTGTTATAATATAAATAAGATGTCAAATAGATAGAGACATTGACTGTTGTGCTAATTTCATCATCTCTCTCTCTCTCTCTCTCTATATATATATATATATATATAGTATTTGGAAAGTAATTAAGAGGAAAGGTGTGTTAGGTACTTGAATGAATTCTATTTTGGCAAAAACGTACCAGTGTTTGGCAAATCAAATACAATGGTAATCTCTCTTTAATTTGCATGGTTCTAAATAACAGAAGGTGAAAATGAAATTCATGTCATTTTCATGGGTACTATGGACTATCCCGGTTGAGGTATCATTTCGAATGGTAGGTGAAATGTCATTTACGTTTGTTTGTAAGTGAAATGCATGAGATTTCCACGTGAAAGTCTGACTGCCGGTGGATTTATTAGAGGATTCTACGCCTTGTCCTCATATGCTTTTATAACAGGACACCAAAGTAACTTCGAAGTCCATTTTTTCCCTTACAAGATAGTTAAATTCAGGAAATATTCATGTGCATCCATCCCTCACCATGTTAAACTCAGGAAATATTCATGTGCATCCATCCCTCACCATAACATGGTGAGGGACAATATATTAGGATTGACTTTATAATACATTTGAACCATCCACACATATGGAACCCCCTTAAGTACTGTAGACTCATCGAATTTTTGCCTTTCCAAATGGATTGGACCGTTCGATCGATGGTCAATTCTTTTTTCTTTAATATAAAGTCATTAAATTTATGGGCTATGGATGAAGGGGTTAGAGGCATGGGATTGACACCAAATTTGATATATGGTCTCATCCAAAGTGTCTCTTCTCATCCCCCACAAGTCTCATGATTAGTGGGTCCCTAGGTGAGCCCCATTAAGTTTGTCTCTCACCATATGGTGAGGGAAGGATGCATAGGAATATCCCCCGTTAAACTCACGCAGCACAGGACACTCCACTATATCCCTAGCCAGCTGAGCAAAGTCGGATAACGAAAGGGCTTATCCATCTAGATATATGCAAAAATTTTAAGTCCATTATAGGGTTATACCTTATAGGTGATCATGTGAATAATTTGATATATTTTATTAATATTTTTTTTGTAAATGACTAATTTAGCAAATAAAAGATGACAGTGATTTTCAGCATTTTAGATTTTAACTTTTAAGATATAATAAATGGCAAAGTTTGTGAAGAGCACTGGCCCTACGAAATAAAAGAGGTCTACAAACTATCCATACAAAACAAAAGGGATACAATGGGTTTACAAGGTATTTGATATAAGGATATAAAATGGACGATCAAAAGATAAAGGACAACGTCTTTATTTCTGATATTCATTTCATAGCATTAGATTGGACGTCTAACGGTTCTGATTAGGCTTTTTTTATATACATATGGCTAGATCCCAACCCTCTTGTATTTGTTGAGGTTTGCTCCGACAATATAACATGCACTCTTAACTAAGGTAAAATCCTAGCCTACCTAAACATTGTAAATGTGGCTCCCGAGCACTTACTTCTCATGTAAATAGGTTTTTTAAGAAAAAAAGTTTAAATTTTCACGTTTTTTAATTATTCCACTTACTATAGCTTTTTTGACATATGGCTGAGTTTGTGAGGCTCAATGGCCCTACCAGATATACAAAGATTTTGAAACTTCACCATATATGCAAAAAATCATAACCATTGAATGTCACCAATCGTTCAATCCAAACCCCAAGGCTCTCTATTTTATATGGCAAGGCAAATAACCCAACAAACTTTACCAAATACCATGTTTTAAAGTTGTAAAGAGTGGCATACTTAGTAGTGAAGGATCTAAATCATTCTAGGTAATGCACAAGTATATGATGTTTGCGGGAACCATTGTGCTTAGGGAGAAGGAAAAAGAGAAATTGAAAACACAATGGAAATCCAGTTTATTGCATTCTACAATGGCAAAAAAAATTATTTTAAAAAGCACAAAATGATAAAAAAATATATTTTAAAAAACATAAAATGACAAAAAAAAAAGATGCTATTGCTCCAAACTCCCTCCACTTTCTTTTTTTTTTTTTGATTTAACACTCAATTCTATTTCATTTTACTCCACCCTAAAAACAAACGAGCCCGCCATCTAATAAATTACATTGTTTAGGGCAAGGCTTTGAGTCCACCTTCTTAGCAATGTCAAAGCGAGTTTGGGATTTAGCCATTATATTAGTCATCCTAATTAAGAAGAAGTGTTCACCAATGAGTTCATTTGCGGTCCAGCTTTTAGGGCCCACGCTTACCTATTAGTGGGGGGAGGGCAGATGGAGAGGGCTCCTTATAGATAAGGTTAAACCAAAAGTTCAGTCCATCAAATTCTCGTAACCCTTTATTTAACAGCTTTAGATCTTAATGGCATTTCAACCGTAGATGTTTTTGAGATTCAATGCAATATTGATCAGGTGTTGGTTGGATGAGTGTAAAGGGCCATCAACACCCTTAGTGCTATTTATCTTCTCATCTATGCTTCATGGTTATGCTACTCTTTGCTTGTATTTAAAGTAGGGAAGTTACCTAATAGTAGTCCCTTGGTACTCCTAATCCCTTATGTCAACAATCCCAAGTCATTATAGAAAACCTTATTTGTTTTGGATTTCTTAAAGTCGAAGCCTTTTAATAGTAGTGTGTAAGTGTGTGTTTGTTTGTGTGGCTGTTATAACATGAAATCACAGAAGGGGCGTATATCTAACTAGATTAGTTTTTAACTACTCTTAGGTGGCCATCCACAAAACTCATTGCATTTAGAGGGGCCCGAAAACATAGCGCACTAGTCATGATAGAAGGAGAATGTTCTCCTACCAGCAAACAACATATTGGAGTTATGCTTGTGAGACCTAATGAGAGGAGGGCAAATGGAAAGGTCTTTTATGGATGAGGGGGAGCCCAAGAAACAATCCCATCAGATTATCATAGCCCTTAATTTAAGTGTAGATTTTTTTAAGATTCAATCCAATGGTGAGTGAAGGTTCAATGAGTGTAAAAATCAAGCTTATAAAGAATCATGGGATGACAAAATTATCAAAGTGGTTGCACTCATCAAAAGTAGGCCCAAGTCAGGCCCGTAGAGCTGGACTACACGTGCAGCATAGAACTTTTTCATGAATGGAAAGGATTCATACTCTAATTTGTCTTTTGAACTCCTTTTGTCAAATGGTCAATGTCATATGTGGCTCTGGCAGAAGGCCCCATGTCTTGAAATAGTAGTGCCTACCTCAAAAAAAATCTCTTGGAGGTTTTTGATCGATATCCTTACGGCAAGAAACCTAATTAATCACATCATAAATCATATTTATTTTAAACCTAATCTAAGATATTAACAAATCATTATTATCATCACATAACCTTCTTGACATGTTGCATATGTTATTCACATGGTCTTTCTAAGTATCATACAGCTGGTTATATTGAATAGAACTCCTTAATCTTCGTGACCAAAAAAGAGAAACCTCCTTAATCTCTAAAACAAACGATTGATGTATCATAAAAAAATATATATATATCGTGCTCATTTGAGTTTATCGGAGTTTAATTCACAAGAGTAAAATTGTCATGATCTCTCCCAAAAACATATGTATGAAGAAAAGAAAGAATGAGATTGTGAGACTTAAATGTGTGTTAATAAGGGATGTTTACAGATGGATATATATTAGATCATAGGATTTTTAAATAATATGCCAGTAGTGGATTAAAAAAATTGGGGGATGAGAGAAGGATCGATTGCGGAAGCAAAACAGGAAGATGTCAAAGCCACAGGCGACCTGATCACAGGATCGAAGTTGGCCATAGTTTTGATGCCATGTGAAAACTTCAGAGATTACATTTTATAAGCCCCTTGTTAATACATATTAAGGTTATGAAAAGATCATTGAAAAGATTAGGTAAAACTTGATTTATTCTAATTTTCTTATTTTATTTCATCTCCTAACTATGTAATGAACTTCATAAATAACTATATAATTCTCCATTAAATATAATACGTACGGTCAAAATATGAAAACTAGTTTGTAGAGTCTAAAAGGGCCTGTTTCTTTGTAAGAATTCCTGACAGGAATTCCGGCTGTCTGGGAATTCCGCCTATCAGGAATTCATTATTCCTTTATTAGAATTCTAGCATTTCCAAATGCTTAAAAGGTAGCATTTCCAAATGCCAGCTCTCCCAGGAGGATTTTAGAATTCTGGAATTCCGGGAAGCCTCGCAAAACCTTCTGGCAGCATCAACAATCGTTGTTGATTGTGTTTCAGGCGTTGGTAAGGAGAGAGCCATTTTGCTCTCATATACTATGGTTTCCTCCACGGCAGAAAATGCAGTCCCTTTTTCTTCAGGCTCTACTACACAACCTTGCAAATGACGGACACAATCTGTTGTAGGCGGTCTGGCTTGTCGACGAAGATTGACGGCAGAGATTGCAAGATCGCTCTATAGTTCTTGGTTGATCGCGCGGTCTCGAATTTCAATTTAAAATCGATGTCTATCAACAAACAGTCGCCTTCTACGATCACATGAACATATTCGTATTCCCCTGAAATCCAAAAGAACACGACAAAACATGAACTCAAAGCTTTCTCTACAATACTAAAAAGAATGAATCCAAGTATAAGAGAGAGATGAGTACCGGCTGGGAAGGAAGGGGATTGATTTCTCCCAACGAGATCTGCAAATTGAGGCATCGTATTAGAGAGACGAAAGGCCGTCAGCAACGATCATTCTGCAATTGTCTTTACACTTACAGATCTTATTCTTCTCAATGATTTTGGGCGTGTCAGCAAGGAGGTTTCGCTCCAATCTTCTTGAATGCCATTTGTGATTGAGACCCACCAAAAATTTATTGTTTTCGGATCATCATCCCTTTTGATTAAATACAAAGGCCCACCTATGATTAGTCCATTCTCTTCACATATGTTATTTATGAGGCCCCACCCCTTGTGGATCCTCAATTTGAATTTCAATACTATATTTTAGCCTAGAGTATTATTTATACTAATTAATAGGGTTTAGTAAGAGTAGATTGGTATTTTTCTAGATTTTAGTTTGATTAGTCTTGTTGTGTAATTTATAGAGTCAATAGGGTGTCTTTTATAATTTCTATAGTTAGTTAGTTAGTTAAAGGCCTTAGCTTAGAATTAGTATTTACTATATGGGGGTCTCCAGTTGAGAAGCTTTAGAACCCTTGCCTAAAGACCAAACTACCCATTGCCTTAACCCTAATCCTATATAAACTAAAAGGGTCATTTAGTCATTAGTCACCCAACACAACCTATATAACTAAACCACCCATCTCATACCTATGTTACCTTCTCAACTCATTTCCCTCCAACTCTCTCCCATTTCCCTCCAAGTCTCCCATCTCCTTCTCCTTCTCTCTAGAAACCGTAGATCTAGAACTCTAAGAATAATAAGAAGATCATCTACAACAATCTTAGCTACAACTTATTATAAGGATCTCTCCCTCTATCTTGCTAATCTCTTCTCCCTCTTCTAATCAAGGTATGTACCCTTTTCTAGTTCAATTCCCTTGGGAGTCTCTCTCTCTAGATTGTCTTCCTTATATCAATTCTCTTGTGGATGTGGGTTTAGATCTAGAGATCTGAGATTTTGGGCTGGTTGTATGATTGAAAAGACCTTAGAGCTTGGAGTTGTTATTTAGAGTTTTGGATCTCTTTTTTCTCTCTTTTCCTTCTTGCAATTGAATTGAGGCAAGTGTAATATACTTAGCATGGAATGAATGTTTACAGTCATTGATTCTGTAATTTTCTATTCAAATGATGTTAAAATTGATAGATGTACCTTTGAGCATGTTTTCACGGATTTTTGGCCATTGATGGATGGGTTAATCTCATTTGGAAGATCAATAGCCCATGGATTGGATGGTTGGATGTATATTTAAGTTCTTTTTATGTTTCATGATGTTTCTATGGTGTTTAGACGAGATTGGATGAGTTTTGGTGGATATCGGATTGAAGATGAAGAAATCCAAAAATTCAAGATTTTTGTAAAAGGTTAGTGTACTCGGTCGACCGACCTGTAGTGCGGTCGACCGAATACACTGAGACCTGGGAAAAACCAGGTTTCGGCTATTTTTCCACAGGCTTATAGCCCAGTGTGCGCGGTCAACCGGGCGTTGTTCCGGGTCGACCGAGCACACAGAAATTCTGAAAATTGGCTAAAAGCTGGATTTTTCCCTTTTGACCCAGAAATCAGTGTGCGCGGTCGATCGAGCACAAATGATTTTTAGCAAAAAAACTAGGCAGCTAGACTTCTCTTAAGAACCAGAAATCCTACGTCCTCGGTCGACCGAACCCTGTGCCAGGTCGATCGGGAACACAGGATTTCCAGGAAAAAGGCTGGAACTTAGGACACCCTTCAGCCAGGAATTTCAGTGTGCGCGGTCAACCGACTAGGCCAGGAGATCGACCGAGCACACAGAAAATTCTTGAAATCAGGCCTTTGCCTGTAGGGTGAGTAGCCTATGATCCCAGTGTGTGGGGTCGACTGCCTAGGCCAGGGGTCGACCGAGCACACTGTGTACAGTGACTTTTTTCAGATTTCACATTTCTGAAATTGTGATCATTGATGGGACCCATCAACCATCCAAATGAACTTTTATTGATGTGCTAAGCACGAGTCAATGGTGTGGCTCAACCTTAACTCGTAGGGACCACCAAGTAGGGTCTAGGTTGTGTATTCAACGATGATTCGATCCTTGACGTGGTCGATGATGCCCGTAACTTCTGGAGCACCAAACACAGTATCCATTGGCATCTGAGACTTCATTTAGAGATCGAATTACCTGAGATTGACCTGGACCTGAAAGTTGACCAATACTCAGGTTGGACTGTTGATATCTCCCGTTGATTCTTGTACTTGGAGATTTATCTCATTTATGATATTACTGTCACTTTATTGTCCTTACTATTGCTTATAATTTTTGAATAAATGAAAAATGGATGACCTGAACTTAGGACTACTTAAAGGTGACCTGGTGATGTGATTGGGTGAACATTGACCCGTGTCTGTGGCTATGCAGGCCATTTATGACATAAGTTTGGATGTGGAATACCCTAGAATTGAGAAGTTGGATTGTACTGAACTTGTAACTCATTATGAATGAAAATGGATTGCTTATCATTGGATATGGACTTGTTAACCCATTTTGAATGTTATATACCAGGCCATGTATTTGGTGGGCCTTAGTATGGATCCAATAATTGGACCTGGACCTGGATTATGATCCATGGATTGAATTGGAAACTTGAACATCATAGGGACTTTGTTAGGACATTGTTCACGCAAGGCAAGGCCTAGACAGACACAGACATTTATTGTCTCTTGAGTTGGCATAGGCATTCACTCAGTTGTTCTAAGCTCAGCCTTTGGATTGATCATCACCAGTAGGAGTTACTGTCCGTGTTGAGTGAGCTATCATGATGAGCATTGTTGTAGACGAACGGTGTGATATCGGGTCCGGTCTCCAAAGTGATGAGTGTGGTGAGGATGTTGATTGTGATTGCGGGGCTCATCATTCTCCAGTACTGGTGAGGTTTCCCCACCGCGACTGTGTTTAGTATGGGAGGGTCGTGGCATAATATCCCGCGGTATTCAACTTGTGTGAATGTACCATATTATTTAGATTAGATATCTTATTTATTATGATTCTGAATGCTTATCTTGCTCGACTGCCTAGAATGTATATCATTGTTACTCTCATTAACTTTATGACGGTCTCTACTCTTTTGCTGCATACATCCTATGTTACTTGTATACTGTGACTTGCCAGATCTTTAGATCTGATCCATTCTTGGTGCTTAGGTTTCAACCTCGAGTACGAGGACGGTGCGCTCGAGCTCGTTGAGGCACCTGTAGTAAGAGACTACAGATGGGGACTAACTGACCATGAGGTCAAGCTGGAGATTGGAGAGCCGATACATGGGTTGTGAGAGTTTATCTGTTTGTTTGGGTTTTTGAGTGATTTTTGTAATGAGCAGGGTAATAGTTCAAATATGTAATAAACCTTTGTTACTTATAACTTGACATTTTAGGGTGGACTTCAGCCTGTTACATTTGACATATCATCTATAATACCTTATACTTCTGTTATATTTACTATTGCTTCTGCTTTACTCTTTATGCTTCCGCAATTTAACCATTGATATCATATTGTTCAAAAAGTTTTAAATTGAACCTCACTGCTGACCTACGATCTTGGAAGTTCTTAGATTTTCTGAAAAGTAGCGCCCCAACTTCGGTACCTTGACGGTTTTCTCGGTATTCGGAATTGGGGCGTCACACTATTTTGCTCAAATTCTCTAATATTAATTTGGTCCCCACATATGAAAAATTCACATATGCTTTGATCTAACTTGTATTTCCAAACGGCAGGCCCCATGTTTTAGTTTTTACATAGTTGCAGTTATTATGAATTATGGTTATGCTTCTTTTTTTTTGTTCTCCAATGGTGAAAGTGGGCCCCAACATTGAGTCATACATTTTATTATTAATAGGACCCATGTGCGTATTGAGTTATATAAAGGAAAATATTCAAGTGAGAACTAGTTCTCACCTATTATATGAGATTTTTTTACGGGGCTCAACTAGCAATCCATCCAAACCTAGCAACCAATAGGAAACCCCCTGATAGTCACTAATCTCAATGATTGGCACACATCCGAATAGACTGAAACGTTGGATTGAGGGCTGAATATTTTTTTAAATATGAAGCCATTAAACTTGTGGGCATGGATGAAGGGGTTTGGGGGCATGGGTTTGGGGTCAAACTTGATACTTGGAGTGGTCTCACATAGATCTTTCCATCCCCCGGTCTTATCCCCAAATGAGGCCCATAATTGGGTCCCATAAAAAAGTTCTTATATAATATGTGAGAACTAGTTCTCACATGAATATTACCGTTATATAAATACATTGGTGGGCACTTTAAACTTAAATTGGTATATGAACAATGCATACAAGAGTAAAACTCTAGTCAGAAATCCTTATAGTTATGAAATAAGGAATTCAGAAAATCTAGGAATTCAGAAATTCTCAGGTAAGAATTCAAGTATAAAAGAAGCAGGAAATTCAAAAATGACAGAATCTAGTAGCATTTCAGAATTCCAGCATTTAAAAATCTCAGACAGCCTTCAGACATGAATTCCAGAAATTCTAATAAAGAAACGGGCCCTTAAACAGAAAGTAATGATTGGATCTCAAGATGGGGATGCATAGGCTTGGTAACTTGCGTTGATTGTAATTGATAGATAGGGTATAGACTATAGAGTGTCATTAGACGTTTGATCTTCCGAATTATGTTTCAGACAAATAATATTATCATTCTCTTGTTCCCTAGCTACCAAAGTTCATAAGCCAAAATTGTATCATGAAGAAATCCCAAGGACGCTACTTGGAACATGTCCCATTGGCCTAAAACATGAGATTAGGCTGCCTCCTTAGGCATCATCTAATGATAGAATTGTTCATGTTTCAAGCATCATGCTTCACTAGAAGCAATTCGTTTCTTCAACCGAATCTTCCAAGTAAACAAGAAGTAGAAGAAGCCAACAACCCATGTGAGACATATACTAAATCCCAACATCCCCTATAATTATTATAGGATAAAGATAGATATGGTGCTATGAAATAAGGGAGCATACATTCATTGCATCCATTCGAGCATTTCTAGTTGGATAAATGTGTAAAATATCCAGGAACAGACACCATTTGTGGAGATGATTAAAGGACATGGGCCATGAAAGAACATTGGTATGGAGTTAGTTGCTGTGCTGTGTTTGGTCTTTTGAGGCCTTTGCTCCGAAGAGAGAGACATATCTAATCTCTTCACCCATTTCCTTCGTCCTTTGTCCGTTTTGATAGGTGGGATGTATTAGATTTCGACGATCTTATTGGATCTTCATCTGAGCCCTGGTCATAAAGTTAGCAATTGAATGACCATCTTATCCTAAGAAGAGTCCAACGTTCATTGTATCAGGGGCTGAAACTGCATGTACCTTTTCCAGAGAGAGCACACTGCATCAGGAGCTTGCATTTGTGGGCCGATCAGAACCATCAAAATTAATGTAACCACCCCCCTTGTCCCCTTTTATATCAATATATAAGTTGAGCCCACAACATTTTAATGGTTTAGATTGGTTCTGAATTGTGAAAAAAAATCACAATGACAATTTAATCTGATGGCTTGGATTAGATTAGAATGTGGGGTCCAGGAAGCAGGCCCTGATTGGAGTTGGGCTCGTGGCATCTGATAGGACCGTCATGTCGGGTAATCTGTCTTACTGGTCAAAAGAACTGTGTAGATAGAGTCAGAAATGGTCGCAATGTGGTCTTAGTTTTGCCTTTGAATGGGGCAAGAAGTCGTTATCACATGGTCCTCTGAGCTCTGAGAGGATACAACGTCATAGCATCCATTATTGTCATGCTATGGACTATGGTTTTGGTTTTGGTTTTGTTTTACTTTTCTGATCATGGTTTAGAGAAGATCCATACAAGTATTAACTGATGAATTGCAACAATAGAAATTCAGGGTGAAAACGTGTCTGGTGACTCTGGTTGGCCTCAGGTCCTAAGTGCAAGTGCAACCTTAATTAGTTTCTAAGAACACTTTAAGTCATCTTTTATTTTGAAACTATTTTATTAAAGATGGTTGGAAATAACCCCAAGGGGTAGCTTAGTTGGCCTAGGACCACGGTTTGCTCCCGGAGGTTGAGGGTTCGAAACTGCGCTGCCACACTGGGGCTACAGGGAGTTTTTACCCGGCTTTGCCTCCTGGGCCCGCAGGGACTAGTCCGGCCCGAAGGGCTGGGGACACCCTGAATTAGCAAAAAAAAAACAAAAAAAAAAAAAAAAAGATGGTTGGAAATAAAATGTTTAAAAAAAATTCCAATCTTGAGATTTTTATGAGAATGTCTCACATGTAATCAAATGTAAAAACCTAGTGTACCGTATGGCTGTCCTTGTCAGGGTGAAATTGGAGATAAAAGTCTATTTGGAGGCCTTTTGCACCAATACAACATAGTATCCTCTTTTGGTAACCAACCTTTAGGGGACTGGGTCCCAAGAGAGCCCGCAAAATAACGAAAAGCCAGTAGGCCGTTCACATAAGCAGAAAGAAGGCACACATAAGTGGGAAAGAAGCCCGTACAAACGGAAAGAAATCTCACACAAGTGAGAAGAGATGGCATACCCAAGGTGTGAGATCTGGGACAAGGCGTTGATGATGATGATAACCAGTTGAAATAATATTACAGGTAAATCATGAGTTGCAACTAGGGTAGCCCGGCCTGTTCCAGGCCCAGTCTAATATGGGTTGGGCCTAGATATATAATATTGGGCCCGTTTCAGTCTCCAATTAGTGATAGAAAGCCCAAGCCCAGCCAGAACGGAATACTGTGGTCCCGAAACGGACGGTCAGGATAAAAATCTCTCCTGCATCCATATTTTCTTGTCACTCGATCCCTTTCTAGTTTCTCCCTCTCCCAATCAGAAAAAGGCGCAGCAGACCGATCGAGCTTCGTTTGTTGAATCTCATGGCTATGGGAATTGGATTGACGATCGGTATTTTTGGGGGTTTAGTCATCACACATGCCGCTTATGCAACTGTACAATGTAATCAAAACCCTAATCTCATCTTACATCTCCGATTTTGGTGATTTCTCTTCCTTCTTCTATGATTTTCTTCCTTACAGTTGATGAATTCTTCAGATCGAGGCGTGTTGAAGATCGTCGATGAAGAATTCTCAGGTCCTCCAATCATTGTAAGATATCGATCCGATCCGATCCCATCTCTTTCCTTTTGGTTCTTGATTTCGTGAAATTCATTCAAATCTAGGGTTTTTTTTTTTTTTCTCATCAGGTTGCGGCTGAGCTGATTCTAGGGTTATGTCTCTGCTTTTGGGCTGCGCTTTCGGTTCCAGGGAAGTTCCTGTCGATACTTCCAGATTCTGAAGAGAACAGGTACTAATAGATAGATATATTGATTCTCAACGATTATGGTATTCTGTTGCATAGGTAAGATGTTGTAAACTTCTTGATTTCAGTTGGTGCAATTCGATTCGTAGATTGAAGTGTTCAGGAAGTTCTGTTGTAAGAGTAGGCTATGGGAATTGTTCTTATTTTTTGTTTACTTGATTTTATGGTTGTCTAGGATCAGGTTCTGTTAATTCAAATCATGCCAGTTAGGGTAATTCGATCATTCGGTTTTGAGAAATTGGTAGTTCTGTAGAAATAAGTTGACCGATCTACAAGGAAGATAAAAGAGAATAGATCTGAATGAGATCATGTAATTAGAAGTTCTATCTATCAAGATATCCTTTTGCGGTGGGTGGTGGGTTTATTCTTCCATTCTAAGGTTTTGTGGATGATTGATTACAACCCTGAATGTTGCTAACATAAATGTTAGTCCCTTACAATTGATAGGGTTAGCCGTAACATGAAGGGATCTCTCAATTGCTTTTTCATTGTAGTTGTATATACCTCATTTAGAAGCCCCTTGTTTACGTCTTTCAGTAATGTTTACTTAAAATCTTAGTTGAACTCAATTAAGGGAGGATATTTGAAAATATTATCATTAAATTGAGGGCAATTCATGTGATTCCTAACTTACATGCCCACATTTCCTTGCTTATATGACCACATTCATAGATAAATGATCACATTCATAGATCGCTAGGTTAAATAAATCCAATTGGATCCCACATACTAGGGTTTTGACCTGGTCGTGTTGGAGTTTTCCTCAATGTTGTGTCGAGACTCAAACCCAATTATGTTTCAAGGACTTGTACCGAGTCCAAATAGGCCTATCAATCCGGCCATCTAACAAGGGAGCTCAAACCGACTTGGTCCAGCCCTCAAAAGGCCCACAAAAGGAGGGCCTTTGCTTTTCTTAAAAGGCCCGAGGGCCTAGCTTGGACAGAGTTTTTAGGCTTGCCAATTTGAAGGCTGATCTTGAAAATAGCCAGCCCAGCCCAGCTCAGCCCAACCTTCTTACTTTATATATATATATATATATATTTTTTTATTCTTATTACCAAAATATCTATATGTTTCATCCCCAACAAGTCAACAACCATATAATGCGGGGTATGAAGGGTTCCCAAAAAAAAAAAGACATGGCCAAGAAGAAGAAAAAAGTGCGAAGTGTCTGTTTGCTTTAGACATTCATGTCTATTTATAAAAGTGACATTTTCTTAACTTTTTGAAAAAGAAGCAAAATGTCATAAAGCTATTTGAATTAGATTCAAGTGAACTTTGCCTAACGGTCTAAAGCAATCAAAATTATTATTTTTTATTAAAATGGTGAAACTTTCATTAAACATCAAGAAAAGAACAGAAAGACACAAGAAACAAACAAATGACAACCAAAAAAAAAACAGAGAAAGAAATAACCTCAATCAGACCCTAGCCCTACTGCCGTCCAAACCCATACCATAAGAACTCATAGCCAAAGAATAGGCAAGTCCACTTTTGGGTCTATTGAACTTAAAACTGTTTCAAATAGACTTTTTGATATCTCAAAGAGAATCATAAGTCTATTTGAAATAATTTTAAGTCAAATATACCAAAAAGTGGACTTGCCAAATGACACCTTAGTTAACTATACATAAAATAAAGAGAGGGAGCTGACACTCTCATATTAGATCATAATTTTGGTTGAGAAATCTTTGTGATAGGACCATTTGAGTAAGGTTTGGGTCCTAAATGCATAACCCCCATTAGATTATATGTTAAAAGAAAACTCCAAAGTTTTTGGGGAGCATGTTTGTCTAAAGATCTCATTTCCTTCATCGATCTTAGAGTTTGAGACAACTACAAGAAATAAAAATGATAAAGAAAAAACGATAGAAACAGAGAGATGATGGAACTTTTCTTATTCTTCTTAGTCGCCACTTTCACATTTGCCACACCAAAAATAAATAAATAAACAAACATATGGAAAGAGACCCTAGGATACGGTAAAAGAAATACCTCCAGAGCTCCACTGCAAGAACCAAAAGGGAGGGAGATATCACTCAGAGAGAGAGAGAGGGAGTCAATCTGCTAATGTAACGCTCCAAGGAGATTGATGCACAAAAAATATCTTCCAAGATTTGCAAAGATAATGTCTTCACAAGTACAAGTGTCACACGGTTTTTATAGAAGACTCATCCATCTTTGAGGGAATCCTGGTTGGATGGGTCTTCTATACAAACCGCGTCACAACTTGTACTCGAGGAGACTGGGTCTTTGCAAATCTTGGAAGATATTTCTTGGGCATCAATCTCCTTGTAGGGGTACACCAGCATATTGACTCTATCAAGTTGCATATGAGGAGGCAATTCAAAGATTGGGTTTTTGTTGTGTGATTGGGGTATTAGATTACCTTCATACCCCCATTATAGGGGGATTCACACACACACAATTCTGTTTCTTCATTCTCATCTATCATGAGCCAAATTATTAGATAAGATATTTATATAAACACACACATATATATAAATAAGAAAAGTAAGAGGGTGAGGCCAGACATGGTATTGTCCAAGCTCAGCCCTCAAACTGGCAAACCTGCAAAGATTTTGTCCAAGCTCGGCCCTCGGACTTATTTCAAGCAAGTAAAAAGCGTTCATTTTGTGGGCTTTTTGAGTGTCGGGTCAGACCGGTCTCCCTTCTTAAAGAGCTAGATTGGCTGGCCTATTTGGACCTGGTACAAGTCTGCAAAATATGCCCTCGAAACTAGACCCTAACCCGAGCAAGTCACAACACTAGCATGTAGCGCGTTTGGATTTATTCAGCCTAGAGAATTATGAATGTGATCATTTAAGTAAGGACATGTGGGCATGTAAGGTAGGAATCCCATGAATTGCTCGAGTTAATGATTATCTTTTCAAATATCCTTCTTTAATAAGTTCAATTAAGATTTTGAGCAAGCATTAGCAGAAGACCCAAACAAAGGATTTCTACATATCATCTCTGATCATACATTACATATATTGTTGTACAGCCATTGCTTTGTTTCTGCAATAAGACCTCTATTGACAGTGCGGATGTATTTTGAATATGCAGGCCCGTGTCTTTACCAGCAAATTTTGGATTTCATGATCTTCAACCACCGTGGCAAAGTAGTTAATTCCCTAACCAAGGACAAGACAAGCTGAAAACGTAGATATTCAGCAAGATCAGGTGAATCAGATAGCCAATGACTTGGTAGTTGTTTCAGAAGGTTCTCAAATAGTAAGAATTATTTTTGGACTGAGAAGGGTGCCTGCATCAGTAATATGTTCTCTTCGTATGTTTTAGTGATTATGTCATACTGAACTATGTGAGATTTCTTTCATTATTCATTATTGAGCGGCTAACTTCTTCCACAATTGTGATTTCTATTCAAAATCAATCTGCAAACAAAAGATTTCTCAGAGGCTGGCAAGGGTGTTTGCATCCGTTGTGTGTTCTCTTCACACATGGCCTTATCTAATGTAATATAACCACACCATTAGCACGCAAAAGCTATGCATAGTAGGAGTTGGATAGGCAATGATAAAGTTAGAATTATGATTCATGTAAAAGAGGGAGAAAAAAAGGGGTATTCTGCAGCACTCACAGTCGACAACGGCTTGGTGCCTTGGTTAGAAAATAGGAATACCTCCTCCCTTCTAGGAGCGGTGTACAGGCAGGGTTAGAGCTCTGGTAAGCTTCCTTTGATGACATACACCTGCCAGCCAGCATAGCCATTGACCTTATGTAAGCGACCGACTAGTCTACGCGAAATTGGAATCAGATTCTTGTTGTTTGTCATCATCTTTCACTGCGTTGGTTGGGTGGTTATGGGATGGGGGCCAAGTTACCTTCGGTGTAAGTAGTCAGGCAGGGCCTTAGACTAATATCTCAGCCAGGCTTCAATTAATTTATAAAAAGCTTAAAGCCCAGCCTGGCTGGAACAAAGATTGTTTCAAAACTTTCATTCTTTTTAGTACCCCAGCCAAGGGGGTTGGGATCCAAGAGAACCCGCATATACGCTGGAAGGTAGTCCACTCTAGTGGAAAGGAGGCATGCATGAGTGGTAAGAAAGCCCACATAAGTGGGAAAGGAGCCCACACAAGCAAGAAGAGGTGACGCACCTGGGGTTCGGGTATGTAAGCACTGACGCTTGGAGCCGTTCTTGATTGTTTCAGAACTTACTCTGTAGTTTAGTTAACTCTGGACTGCCCCCAGCTTGACTTATTAAAGGGGTAGGTTTGGGCCTGATATTTGAGGTGGGAGAGGAACTTACAAACCCATGTTTGGTTTGGGGCAGATATGGTTCTCTATTTTTACATAGGTTAGCTCTGCATATGCCTCGGCTCAGCCGATGAACAACTCAGTTATTGACTTGTATTCTCTTTCTGAAGGCGAAGGCTGCCACTGACGAGAACGCAAGACCTTGGAAACAATACTAGGTGTGGAGAATTTCCATCCTAGTTGCCGACCCCAGCAGTTTGAATCATTTTCGAGCATTTCTGTGAATAAAGTAGGACTACTGAATGTATTCTGTATGATGGATCAAACTTGCTTTTAATCACGATCCATGCATGGCAATGGGACAAAGGAGGTGAGATAATACGCTAGGCTGCACTAGGTACACCTATTAAGTGTATGAGAACGTCTTGTTCATTGTTCATACTCTCGCTTGAGCACCAAAGATGGAGGCTGGAACTTTCTTTTTTGCAAGTTGGGCATCCTTTACCTCATTCACAGCACCAATCCTTTGCACTCATTCACACTTACTGTGAACAAGAGAGATTTGCACCCACCTGAATTGCTCCAAATGAACTCCCTCTTGGATATGGTAGATTGAGCATATGATCAATAACGTATAAAACAAATGAACTTTTTGAGTAAAATTTGACGTCCCTACAAAAAAAAAAAAAACATATATTGGCTACATCACATAAAAGAGGGAGTTAATTTAAAGCGGCTCAAGTTTTCAATAGGTGAGTGGTGACGCCCCACTGCAGACGGAACCGCCTGCTGCAAATAGTAATTCCTTGCCTTATTAATCATTCCACAAATTTGTAGATACTGTTAGAGATAATTTGGAAATGGTTTTGCACCCTGATAATATCTTGAGTTTGATGATAACAAAAATAATTTCCTGGAAGGTGAAAGCAGAGATTAGATGGTCCTGTTCACAGGATTATGATAGTTTGGCCCACTGAATAACAACCATTGCTTGATTGGCTAGGGTCACCTAACGCTTACTAATGAGACCTTGGTTTAGAATTCAGTGGCAGTCTCTCTTGAGCACAGTTTGATACCAGAGCAAACCATAATTGAAACTTCAACTAAGAGTTACATAGAATGCGGAGACTTAAAATGTTTGCAAAACATGAAAATACAAAACATACATAAATATAAATAGAATAGAGACTACTACTCATCCCTAGAATTCAGACATCTATAAATATGTGACTGCAAGGAAAGGAGGTTATGCTGCTAAAAACACCCAATTGCTGCTAAAAACACCCAATTGTTGTTCCAGATATAAATGAATCCTCTGGAGGCCTCAACACTACCAGAAAAGAAAAAAAAATTATTACAACAAGCCACAAATCCCATCCCTCATTCAACCCAACCCTTCCTCTACCCTAAACCACCCACACAAAGACACCCTTCAGAACAACAGTGTGGTGTATTCTGATGGTGTGTAGATTCATTGTCCCCGAGCATCATGTTGAAGGACAGTTACCTGTAACATTTGTTGACTGAGGCTAATCCTTGACATCTATACATCATTAAAAATTGTGTACGTCTCCAGGGAATGATGTTCAGGGAAAAATTACATCTTGGGAGTTTGTATACATGCCAAATGTGACCAATCACAAACCTGCAGCACAGCAACTGATAATGTCACTTTGGGAGTAATAGCTGAGTGCCATTCATTCTTCCTCTTCTGGTTTTTGGTCCTATGATTTGTCTACCTAGATGCAAAATAAACCCACATCAATAAAACAAGCAATAAGAGGTTGATAATGTGAGATGTGTTATTTGATAGGAATAATCACATTGAGCAATAGGGTGAGATGTGTTTTATTAACAGGATTAACCACATTGAGCCTTTTGTTCAGAGGATCAGTGTAGAGGGTAAGGATCACCAACATGGGTTTCACTCGTTTGACCCTATGTTTACAATTTACCCACCAACCAAAGTAAACATGGCCACAAAAAACAGGTGTTTCAATTTTATATGTGAAATGCCCTCAACAAGAGAATAGAAAGGCACGAGATTGTTTGTGTCCTGCATAAAACAGTATTTCACTGAAAATTTGATTTACAGATAATCACTAGATCTTGACTCATTTGATACACATGCATAAATAGAGTGCGCAATGATGGGCTAACTACCAAATGGACCATAAGCTGAATACCATAAAGACGCAATCAAATCAGCGGCCTGATTTTCGAACAGCCAACAATAATAGTGCTAACCGCCTTGCAAGGGTCACCAAAATAACTGCAATTTCTGGATCAGCATAATTATGGTCCATTAAATGGAAGATCTGGATTTTAGATGTGTATCAAATTGGACATAAGAAATGGTTAATACAAAGTCCAATTCTGCAGTATTTGATACTAAATAACTGAAAGAAATTGATGCTTAGAAGTGAGAAATTAGTATAAAAAAATGGTGCACAAGCGTACATTTAAAAAAAATCATATGGGATGCTTCCCTGTTCTATCCTTTTTGGAGATCGCATGGTAAGTGGGATAATTAATTAGGGAAGTAAAGGAGGAGAAACCGAGATTTGAGACCTAGAAACTCAAGTCAAACCCAACAGGATTTGCCATATGAAGTATCGTACCAATGAAGTATCTTTTCTTAGGGTGAACCATCTTAATTATATGATAGGAAGTGGGCGCTGCTGGTTTCTGTAACTTCGGGTCATAACGATCGAAGGATCAAATGGCGTGCTAAAATTTGCCAGAAGCAGAATTTGAAACTGGTTTTTCATTCTGGACTACTTGACTTATAATTGGTGGTATCGACCAAAGGATCTTAAGAAAATATAATATATATATATATATTTGCCAATTATTCACCCTCACCATTAACGGTCAATCTTTAAAATTGTGACCTCCAAAAAAAAAAGGTGGGGGGGGGGGGGGGGGGCGGCCGCAAATCAAAGTCTAACCAAGTAAATCAGAAACTCCACAATTTGAGAGAACAGAACGACTCTGGTTAAAGCATTTACCAGCTTTCTTGAAAGTTAGGAAGATGGATTGGAATGCATAAGATCAGAACGCATGGCAGGTAAAGCATCCGCTCAAGGAACTCATTTGGCTTGACTTGCGGAAGAATGCAACCTTGTTTGTGGCCCTAGAAATCTGATAGTCCTGGCTGGTAGACACTGAGCTGCGCATCTCCTGGGCTTTCCTCTGAGCAGATCTCAGCTTGTTCATAATCTTGTCCATTGAAGAAGTCCTTATCTTCTCAAGTTTCATCTGAGCCAAACTTCAGAAAATCAGAAAATGGATCTAACCTCATTTGTTTGGATCACAAATATATAAAAAAAAAAAAAAATGAACAACACAGAGAGCACCTTAATGGCCAAAAGAATAAATACAAAATGTACTAATGGCATCTAGTATTTTATCTGTTGGCTACATAATCATGACCTCTAGTTGTTCTAAGTTTAGACCCAACATTGTTGTCACCACACAAGGAAACATGCAAGTTTGAAGAGCACCTCCAGTTTTCTTATATCTGCCTCAGCTTTTGCCTTCTGCAAGTTTTCCCATGCAGTTATCTTGGCTTCCTCTCTTTTAAACCTGCAAGGAGTATGATGGTATGTAAGGAACGTGATAAGATTCTTGGATTTCTCATTGTGCAGAGTTGGGCCAGGGCATGAAGGAAATTGGGAGAGTGTTAGTAATTTTATGTTTCTCAGACTAATTTGAAAGGTAACCTAGGTCAAGGAATATTGTGGCCACAAAAATCGATATTTACCGAGGAGATATCATCCAAAACAAAACCTCATTTTTCGCTTCTAACAAAGAAGAGAACTAGTAAATATGACTAAAATGACAGAAACATCTTTATGTTCCATTGTTAGCAAATTCAGGGTTTTTTATCGGTAAATTCAGGGTATTCACTTCAAAATAACACAAAATTTCAATAAATTAAATGGCCCATCTAAATTCTAATGATGAATTACTCAAAAGACTGCTGATGCGTGATCTTCCAATCAAGTCAACAATTTGGGATTATTCCGCAGGTTTATTAGTCATCACCTAGACTTGGCCTAGAAGTCATCAATAAATGTTCTTTAAGTCACCACATACAAATAGGATCTTGGCTTTGTTAAACTAGAATCGGTCAAACGAGTTGGGAGTTGGGACTCACAAATTACAAAAGATTTGGCCGACTCACCCTTCAACAGTACATTAAAAATGAAAGCACAAGGTATCATAAATGGACTCTAGGACTCGTTAATATCTTTCCAAACAAAGCAGGACCTGTTATTAATTCAAGGAGTTTCTAACTTAATGCTCATAACCAAACCTAGACTTGAGGCTAGTCAAAAGGTACACTCAAATAAAAGAAATAAATCGCAAACAAAGCATGCTCCTGTAATTCTGCTGCACAAATAAAACAGAAAATTTCTCTTGTGCAAATCGAATAATATGTTGGGCATGCTGTAACTTATTCAAGTCCATTAACCATTTAACTCTATTAACAAATCTCTTCGATAATATCTCTCTAGTGCTGTTAGTCACGGTGAATTTATTTTATTATTATTTTTTTATTGCACCAAATCTTCCCTCTAAAGAATCAAAAGGAACCATTCAAAATCATTTTGATTGACTGAACCACCTCTACTAGGAGCTGAAATGGCTTACATTATAATGTGGTTTGATCACATCCAGTTCGTTGATTTATGTGTAATTTGTTGAGAGTAAAACAATTAACTTTCACAAGCTTCATAAGTTTACAATTCCTTAACAAGACCACACCAAATATGAATGTTTTTTTTTTCTTTATTGTGTGTGTGAGAGAGAGAGAGAGAGGGTTACTTAGATATGCTTTTCGTTGTTTCTGCAACTTCCCAGACTGAAGCTTGAGTTTCTGCAGCTTTCTTCCTCCATGACCTGGTCTTTGTTGAGCCCTTATTCAGCCCTCGAGATCCATGTTTCTTGGACCACCTGGTGACGGTGACACAATCATCTACTTCCACGTCCTTGATTTCTAATTTTGAGGAATGATGACTCTCCAGCTGTGTCATGGGAAGGACAGAGGATGGAGGAGAAAATGAAGGCCTCGCCCTGGGAGATGAACATGTACTACCGTCAGGGCTCATCTGGGTTGCTGCATCCCTTCTTGAAACAGCAGGAGAAATCACGGTAATTGCATCCTTTCGGCTGTCAAGTTTCTCATCTGCAAGACAGATCCAAAAGGTAGAATAACCGATCAAATAGTTTACAATCTACTCATGCTCAAGCTGTTTGGATAGTATATATAGTAATGTCGTCGTCATCGTGGTCTCCCAACTATGTTGGGTTCAGTATGTCTAGTAATATATAATATAGTAAATTTATTGTGAAAGGAGGATATTGTTATATTCTGGATAAGGCTGAATCTATGGTCTACGGGGTTAGATAATGAAATGTGAGGTTTCTCAGGCTGGCTTTTGCGCAAGCTTTCTTCCTTGTCTACATGCAGGGACAGACAGTTACCTTCCTGCTATAGATATAAAACAAAACCCCTCTCTCAAAAATGGAAACAAAAACCCATTGATTCCCACATCATAGCATTGCATGTTGTGTCATTGAACTCATGGAGATTGTATTAGTAATGCCAGGGCATTAATCTAGTCAAGGTACTGATCATTAATGATGCCGCTGCATTAGGGAATAGCAACATTCAGATTGTACTCATGGGAATAACATGCCGATTGTTAATGTTGGTGTTCCAAGCCCAAGCTTGCAGGCCCATTAGGCCCATTCATTATGTTTATCATTAGTCAAAGCCACATGTACATACTAAAGTTTTTAGCTAATTGTTAGGATCTAGATTTCTGTAAATTGATTGTAATTAGGATAGCTAATTGTTAGGATCTAGATTGATTCTGTAAATTGATTAGGGCACTCAGTCCTTATTTATATGAAGGATAGTCGACCCTCAAAGGGTAAGACATTCAGCACAAAACTATTATATTTCTATCTCTCACTGTCACCAATGGCTTACAATTGTTAGCACCTGGGATCCTTTAGGTACCAGCAGAAGTTGCAGCTCACTTACAATCTACTATTCTAATTTCTATCCTCTAGAAAAAGCACCGCCCAAACCGACGGAGAGAATTATGTATCTCTCAGCCCATCGCTATAACTCCAAACCACATAAGGCACTTTCCGACCTCACTTTATCATCAATGAAACTTTTACTCCAATCAAAGTTATGATGCCCACGTCAGATTGTAAAGCATGTGCAGGAAGATTCCCTCTCCAGGCATGAGAAGGAATCTCAGAATGAATATTTAAAATTGTCAGATTGTAAAACGTGTTATTAAAAATATGTCAAATCAAATGTTTTAGAAGTGATCAATCTAAAAGTGGGCTTAACTCCAATTGGAATAAATTAATTCTTGATCAAATAATGAAGTGGGATAGTGATTTTGAGTAGTTTGGATTTCAAAGGTGGATCTGCTAATGATGTGTTCATATGTTCTCCAAGTCCTGGCCTCAACCCCACCAAGACCACATTGGACAAATCAGCTCTCCTGATTTGCTATTTATGTTCTCCGAAGCTCTTTTCTGTTACTTGAGTATATTAATTAAGTATGATTATTTCATCACAATCTATAGTGATGACAGCATTATTAACTTAACTGTTTGGTTAGCTTCGCCAGAAACAATACGATGATAAAGAAGATTTTTCTTTCTTGATTCACATTATACAATATTTTAATAATAAACCAAGTTAAAAGAAATTATAGACATCATGCACTAATACGGTTTTGTTTATCAAGAACTACCATGGTAATGTGTATTACATGAAAATAGGTATTTTCTCTTTTATATTTAACAGGAAAAGAAAAAAAGAAAGTAAACCACGCACTTGGTTGCTATATTTGGGCTTTCAAAACAAGCCAAAACAATATTTGGAGGCTATTGTGATGTTTGTTCGGTGTTCACTTTTCAATATGAGCAAATGCCCAACTGACACATGACCATGAGGGAGCAATCCACGGTTGGGGCCTGCCAGAAAAAGAAAAAAAAAAGGCCCCATTTTGAGGCACCACCACAATTGGTGAACCAATGAGTTAAGACCTACCAGAAATGTCCTTTTACCAAAATGAACCACATGCTGCTTTCAGTTCCCAAGTGCAAGTTAGCAAAACCCAAGAACCAACTAGAGGCTGAGTGTGGTTCACTAAGCAATAACTTGATTGATTGCAGATCATATATAAATCTAGGTTGTTGTCCATTTTCACCATTGCTATAGATGGTCAGAGTAGAAAATGACAGCCATCATGCACTTTTAGATGTCTCTGGAGTCTGGACTTCACATTTGCAGTGGGGAAAAAAGCTTAATGATCCATGTATAATGCAAATGCAAATGAGCAGTGAGAACAAAAATTCCAATGCTGCGAGAAATCAATTGGAAGGCTATATGACCAATTAATATTATGGTTTTAAGGAAACTGAAACTTTGGATTATGCAACCATACTCAACATGGAATCTCGAAATTTCTTAATAAGCAATTAAAAGAATCCTAAAGGCACTTATAGCACACCTTCAGAACTTGGCAGTGAGGATTGAATCAAGAGATCCGACCACCCATGCACACTAACAGACCGTGCTACACTAGGCTCTGTGCGTGCAGGATAAGCCTCTTCACCACCACCGATGCCAGAACTAGCACGATCTGACAACACATCTGCACCCAAAACTCCAGCTGAGAATGGGGAGCTTCCCATGAAATTCCCAACTCTCCCTCCATCAAACACCGGCATCATCATCGACGGCGAGAACGACGATGAGTAGCAAGCCATCCCCGGTGGGCCAAGCGGCCCACTCTTCGACTTTGGCCTCCTCTGAGGTGGAGGCAGATTCAAAGCTGGCCTATTGACACCATCACCAGCACTCGGACTGAAAATCCACTTCTCTGCATCTTCCCATTTCGACGGTAACGTCCGTCCACCATTGAAGGGAAATGGAATGGCATTCGCATACCGACGACCTGAATTTGTTGGCAAGGGAACTCGCTCCGAGCTCCAACCCTTTTGAAGCCCAGTGCCACTGCCATTTGCATGGCGGTAATTCGGCGCACCAGGGCTAGGAAACGTTCCAGATCCTCGAGAGGAAGCAGTGGCTTTCTTCATAGCAGTGAATCGCGGGGAAGAACTGGTGACATCACTGAGTCGATTGTTCAAGTCTAGAGAAGCCTGCCTCTGCCGCTCATACTTCTTCGCAAGAACTTCAGATCTGAATACCCCGATCTGGCATTCT
Source organism: Litsea cubeba (assembly GCA_012931725.1). Taxonomy (NCBI): domain Eukaryota; kingdom Viridiplantae; phylum Streptophyta; class Magnoliopsida; order Laurales; family Lauraceae; genus Litsea; species Litsea cubeba. The sequence continues at coordinate 16,895,026 of CM022949.1, forward strand.
AGAAAAACAAAGAAACAATTAGGGCTGGAACATTAGAATTAATCAAAAACTTCCAGATATTGTACATTGAGCTTGCTTGATCATTTGGAAAATCGGATCTATAAACTGGAAGATACACTCTTACTTTCCTATTAATTCCACTTAAATTCACGGTGAGATCTGAAATGCAATGCAACTTATTTCAAGTCAAAAGGCATTCATCAAACTTCAAAGTGGGTTTGGTACCTTTAGCAGCTAGAGAAAGGGAATGCCTAGCTGGATCTTGTGCGTTTACTTCTTCTGCTGCTGCTGCTTCTTCTTCTTCTACTGCCAATTGAGTAAGATAAAATGTCAGTGGCCGAAATAGGAGACCTAGGGTTAAATCTTTCTGGCCTTTTAGCCTGTACCTTTTGCCTCGTCTCTGTTCTTGATAGTGTTACTGTTCTTCTTATGTCCTGACGCTCTGTTTGTGTCCAGATCCGAGCCACACGAAGATTGACGGTGCAGATCACGTCCTGCCAAATGCTGTACAAAACCAAAGATTTTTTAAACCGCAGCATCCAGACGAATTGTCCTATAATCTAATTCCCAGATCGGAAACAAAAGAAAAACCCTAACCACATAAAAAAAGCAGAGAGAGAGAGAGAGAGTTTAATCAGATCTGAAAAAAAAATAGCGATTTTCATCAATCTTTTGAACGAATGTGAGATTTCGATACCAGATCCGGAAAGTTTCGATCGAAGAAATGCGAATGCGATTAGAAACTTACGATTACGATCTCAGCAAGCAAAGCAGATTGATCGAGCGAGAGAGATTGAGATTGAGATGATCTGATACCTTGGAGAGCTCCGAATCGAGGGATTTGTGATCGTGATCGTGTCCGTCGGATCCAAACGAGCAGCGATCGACGCTTCCAGAAGCTGAGGAGAAGACGCTGAATCCGGATTCGTTTGGGAAGATGACTGAATCTGGACTATCGTCTCGAGCTCTGAAAACAGATCTCGAGAGCTTCTGCTCTTGAAACCCTGACCTTGGCATTCTCAGCTACTTTTTTTGCATGAGCTTTGAATCTGAAGTTTGAAAAGGAGAAAAGGAGGGGACTTTTTTTCTCAGCTCAAAAGGAAGCGAGTGTCATGCACTCATGCGTACTACTGTAACATAAAAATGCATTTTGGTTTGGATGAAGAAGGTAGTAGATCTTGGATTAGTGTGGCTTAAAAGAGAAAATGACTTTTAACGCCTTAGAGTTAATTGGAGGTTGGGAAAAGCGGGAGACGGAGAGGAACGCGGAGATGAACCCGGCAAAATGCACTCGACTATTTTATTCTGGGGCGGAATCTCTTTTATCTTTTGAACTTTGAAGTAAATATTATATTTTAGAGTAGCTCTATGGTAATATCCTAAAGCTCTATAATGCGTTTGAAAAAAGGCAAAAAGTCTTTTCATGAAATTTTCTTTCCATCATTTGAGCAGGTTTTCACAAAAAAAAAAAAAAAAATGATGCACAGCAAAAAAATGTTTTTCACGCTATATTAAGTTTCTTGTTTGATGCAACTTTTTATTTGAAAAAAAGTGAAAACAAATTGTGATTCACGGAAAAGCCTTTCTTCTTGGGGAAGGGGTGGTTTAGAAAGAAATTTTGAAAAAAAAAAGAAAGATCATGCGAAAGTGATTTTACACATATATAAACAAGCATATTAATCTAAAGAAATTTTCTCCCGATGACATTCCTATATATGGAGGTCACAGTCATTACTTTTAATTTATGGGGTCTCATTCTTTTTATCAGGGACCACAATTCTTTGATAGTCTTGTGGAGATGTTGCCGTGTAGATGTTCCCCTAAGTAAAAGTTTTGCCTTGCCTTTATCTAATAATTAATTTAATGAATCACCACCATCATTTTTTATTATCAGTATTATTTATATGTCATAAACTTCATTTACTTTTGTTTGTTTCACAAAAATGCTGAAAATGAAATAATCAATTAGTAAATGCATGAACAATCTAAAGGTACATGATATGGTTTGGAATATTTGTTCCACCATTTTTGTCCTTGATGTCATCAGCTGTCAAAATAATTAAAACTGGATCAGACTGGTTCAACTGTGGACTTAATTTAGATAGTTTTGACCAGTCTTTATCCAATATAAAGGCTTTTGGTTGGAACAAACCAATAAAACACTATTTGCAGTCTGACCCAACCGTTCCATATAGCTGTTAATTTTATATCTACTCATCGCTCTCGACAAAATCTCATGTAGTCTCCAGTATCCACTCATTTATTTAAGGGTTTATCAGATAAATAGCATGATTTGGAAAAAAAACAAAGAATTACAATATTTTTTCTCTCAAGATTTTAAGAAATTATTGATTTTATAACTTTTTTAATGGCCCCTTTGAAGGTGGTGGGCATAAAGTTAGAATACAAATTTGCTTTAGGACTAATATCTATAAATAAAAAAAAATTGGCATCCATCATGGCCAAAACCATTGTGTATCAGTCGATGCCCCTTAGTCTAGGTTTTTAGGGCTGATCAGAATTCACTCCTGCCTAATTGTTGAGGATCCAAATTACTGTGGATTGTTGGGGGGAATCATATCCACCATAAATAAATGAGAAATGATTTTATTTACGTTTTCATCTAACCCATAATAATATTCCAACCCACAATCTCAATATTGCAATCAAAAGCCTTCTAATATACCACAAGAAGCATTTCTGAGCTCATCTTTGTTTTGATATTAAGCAAGCATTAGCCTAAATGCTTACTGAAGTGACATGAACCGTTTGATTGCTCTTCTATAAAATAAAACTACTTTAACCATGATCAATCGAGGTGTATAAAGATTTGTGTTTGATAAGAGGAGCTTTGATCACTAGGCTCCAAGTTTGTTAAAATCATGTAGAAAAGTAAATGACTTACATGCACCTGAGGAATGGTAAGATCATTTACATGTAGAAAAGTAAATCTGTAAATGACTTACATGCACCTGAGGAATGGTCCGTACGATCCTTTACATGTAGAAAAGTAAATGACTTACATCTGAGGCATGGTAAGATCATTACGTGAGTAAAATCAGGGAATGAGACTGCACCACGTGTTTACTTCATCTTTACACTTTCGGCCAGAAAGCGATGAGTTGTGACTCTTCACTTGTTTGTTCTGTTCAGCTTCAACCTCATAGGGACAGATGGTCAACTTATCGCGCGTGCCATGCCATGTTCACAAGACCAGATTCATCGTCTTCGTAGCTTGCAAGTACATAATTTCGAGTGTCCCGTCGTGCTTTGTCTCATCCCATGTCTGTATTATCAGTAAATCTGCACCGCTGATTGCTATCTGAAAGAAAAAAAAAATGAAATGAATCGGTACCGTTACTGGTAATAGATTCCATCTTGAATTTTCTTATCCTAGTGGCTAGCACTGTAAAACTATATGTGTGGAGCTTGTTTTTGAAATTTAAACCCATTTAGGACCATGACTTGCATTTCAATGTAGAAATTAGGTTTAAGACCAGATCTTTGAAACAAATCTGTCAACACAACAGCACACCATGTAATGAGTGATAAGATGAACTGTCCATATCTGATATCCCATCAAGAAACAAATTGGATCTAAGGACCGGAGGAATGATTTTGTTTGTGTTAATTAAGGATTGAGAGAGACTGTCTTGCAGCCACAAATTTAGATTAATTATTCAAATGAATAAAGATGTCTCTCCTTTTAATGGCAAGTCATTCATTACCTTTCAAAAGGTAGTGGGCCATTTCCTTGTACTAAATGAAGAATGAAGAGAGATTAAGGGTGTCAGAGGGCCATGTCGGTGATCGGTCTGGATAATTTTGTCCATGCACCAACCGAATCCTATGATATCTAATGAGGTTGTCATTTTGTGGCATCAAAGATGAAGTCTGCAGTAAGTACTCACAAAATCCAGATTAGCTTCAACCAAGAGAAAACCCGAGTTAAAAATAAAAATAAAAACAAAAGAGTTTTACAATGAGGCCCGTCTATTGAAATTCATCCAAACAGCTGAAAATACACTCCCTCCAGGTATTTGGGGTGTCCTCAAATTTTATATTGATCAGAATTTATTCCAACGTTGGATTGTCTATTTGATAATAAGAAAAAAAAGGTGATTAACACAATCTTAAACATAGTCATTATCACGTTTTTCATCAAACAATCAATCTAACAATGAAACAAAACTCGTATTTGTGTGAAATTTGAGGATACAAGCATTCATTTTGAATGATTTAAATTTCAATGAGGTAAACCTCACTATGAAATTCCATTTTCTTGGCCTTTTGTCCAAGTTATACATTTATTAAAAAGTTAAATTGTTAGATGAGACCTATTATAACTATTGAATAAGGCTTTTAAGATGATATGATAACGATATTGCATATTGCAAATTCCAGTGACCCAAAAAAAAAAAAAAGGACAAAAGAAAGAATCATTATGAACTTCCCATATGATGCATATTTATATTTATGGGGTAGTTTTGGCCCTTTTGGATATTGTCTTGCCCTAACCTAACCAAAGTGGGGCCTCTGTTCTGACCCTCCGGAAGCCATAACATGGTCCACACATGTATGGCATTGAAGGGATTGCATTTCTGACAGTATGTATGGAGGATCACAGGCACGCACACGACAATGGCAGGTTATGTATAGTGGATCTTATGCATTCACACACCACTAAACAATCAAATCCTGACCGTCCAAATATGACTCTGTGGAACAAACTAGAAACCAGACAGATGAAACAATCTGAACGGCCAGCAAACAAATGATTAAAGGTTATAATCACATTAATCTCAGACCAACTGCTTAAAAAAAGAAAAACTGTTCTGCTGTTTTTGATCTGTTCTCCAAATTATGCAATTTTATATCAAGAGTAGAGAGAGATAGAGAGTGGGTCTAATTTGGTGATTGTTAGCTTCTAAGGTGGTTTGGATTGGGTTAGACTCGAATTAGGTTTCTGTTTAGATAGTGATGGTTAGATTCATTTTTAAGTTGACCTGAACTGAACAGCCTACCCAAGTAAAATATTGCCAAACCTTTTAAGAGAGAGTGGGTGCCCTACCATGTAGCAGGTGGAACTTCCCCCCTTTGTTTGACTTCCATTGCACCATGCACGTCCTTGCATCCTTGCATTTAAAAAAAAAAAAAAAAGGAACCAGATTAGTAGCTGTGGTGGCTCCCCTGATCGGCACCCCCTTGCACATGGTGAAGTTACCCACACTACTCTCAGTGATATGAATAGTCAACCTGGACCTGGTGAGCCCAAACGTGTGCAAAAGAATTTGTCATTGGTGGGACCTCAATGACTCCCCATCATGATCAGAATTTTAACATCGTCGAGTCCATCTCACAATGGACTCAGCGCACCTTGTCAGGCTCAATGGTATAACAGTTATCAGTTGTAGATACAAGTTTTAAAACCATACTCCTAAAATAGTTTACTCAAATCAATTCCTATTTTAACAAAGCCAAAGATGCCTCCTACAGAGCTTATTCACTGTAAGTAAACCTGTAAAATATTAACATTCAATGCAAGTAAACCTAAAACAAATTAACAAACAACAAAGCAGACTTGGCTAAACATACAAGGTCTAGCCGCAGTATATTTTACATACAAAGGATGGTAAATGTATCTAATCCCTGCATTTCCTAGTGGGATACTTTGACGGTCCATGTCCCACTTTCTCAAAGTACCCAAACATATATCAACATCATAGTATACTACCTTTGACTAACTCAAAAGGCCTTCCCATTGATGGATATAGATGTAAAAGAGGCGTAAGTGTTTCTTACATATTGCATCCTGCATGAGCCCTATGCAGCATGTCAAACTCCAAAAAGATTGTATAGCTGAATAGAGAAGGATATATTGACTGGATCCAGTAGAGAAAAAACAGATGTGGAGCAGTCCTCAGAATATCTACAAGCAAGTTGGCTTTGCTGACTATAGCGAAACATCCTTGAAGTAGGCCGTGATTGCCTTGAGCTTACCATTTAAGAAATTTTTCTCGACCTGAAACAAAATTTCCAAGTCTGAGCAATAGGAAAAAGCTCACATGGCTCAAAATTAACAACTGAATGCAAAAGGAATGCTACAAAACTATAAAATCCTTGATTTATATTTTTACAAATATTAATAGTAACTGAGATTCATTAAAAAAAAAAAAAAATAGTAACTGTGATGTATGCAGCCAAGCTGGCATGTATTAAGTTTAACAACCATGATATTGCCATCTTCACCTGCATTGTTGCTCACTTCCTGAGTGTTAGGGCTAAAAATGGGTCGGCATTGTGGACTATTTGCACCTAACACTCTATATATCAATAAGTCTATATGGATTATAAAAAAAAAGTAAGATTATCAATAATGCCAGCAAAAGCAGCAACAAAAAATAAAATATAATAATATAATAAAAGAGGGGAATCAAAGAAATAAATAAAGACAAAAGAGAATGGCATTGATAGAAGAAAGGGGATGATAACTAAGCAAAAGAATCAACCCATCGGGCTTACACGACAAGGGGTTATTATTTTAATCCTACAACAAAGCCAAAAGAAAATTACAGAGAGAGAGAGAGAGAGAGAGAGAGAGCAAAAAATAATGAAAAAAAAAATACTCTAATCTCATCATCCCTTTAGCCTATTCATATTTTCCCCATAACTTCTCTAATCAACTTTGAATCTCAAAAACCTATAGGCCCATCAGTGAGGGAGCCATCCAACAGCACCAAGCTTCATGAAGTTGTGATCTCCGATTGACACCAAAAGGCGACATACAAAATAAGTGGTCCAGATATGCTCCAAAAATATATAGAGCCCACAACATTGTTAACATTACTACAATACATCTAAGGCCAAAGTGTGAGTATGATCGCCAACTATGAAGTTCTGAAGTAACAAAAGTTGAGACATTCCATGAATGGGCCACAGAAGCATCCTGCTTATTTATCCAAAAAGTTGACCTATTTCTTAGCATCACTCTTCCACTGGATCACCAATAAACATGAGGGAAACCACTTCAAAAAAAACTCATTTTTCAAAACTAATTATTTAGATATGTAAAACAAGAAGAGTAAAGAGTACAAAACAATTAATAAAGGAATACCTCTAGCGACCAAGGAGGGTTGGCTGATAGAGAAATCTCAGCCAACTGGTTTAGATCAACATTTCGTGGAAGGAACATGACAATACTGGAAGCAATCCTGCTCGCAATCTTAAAGAGAAGATGTCTGGCATAAGCACAAAGAGCAAGGGACAGTCAGTTCTTTAAATTTGAACTACCAGTTTCAGGAACTATTGATTAAAGAAAGAATGCCATACCCATCATGAGGCTTGAGCATGGTGCTGATATCATATGTCTGTACTTTCGCATAATCTGGGCCTCCCCAAGGAGGTGACATGAAAATAGTGTCTCCCTTCATTGAAAGAACATTAAAATATGAACATAAGCTTCACAAGAGCATGTTCAGAAAAAAAAAAAAAAAAGAACAGTAGAATCTGACCAATTTTTCAGAGCAAAATTGTTTGAATGGTCGGTTTCATCTTTGAAGGAAGAAATAGATTTTTTTTAGAGAAAAGAATAGCATAATTCAACTTCTGCTAAGTGAAATTATGCCAATATCCTTCAAGCATAAACCTTCACTCTTTACAGCTTTTTCTTATTATAGGTATATTACTTTGGCTTCTATAAAACATGTAAAGCTAATAAATGAGCACACTACCTTCAACTTGGGGGCTACACGAAAAAAATCCCCTTTAATGAAATCAATGTTTCATTAACTCCATAGATAGTTGCATTGTGTTGGGCATAGTTGATCTTTTGTGGATCAATGTCAATTGCGATGACATGTTTGCACCTGAAATTGTATGTGATAGACCAGTTATGAAGGATTTTGAAACTCTTCTTTCAAAATGCAGCTCCTGAAGATCAGATGGCAATCAAAACGTGGTTTGTGAATAGAAAATATCAATTATACTTATACCCTTACTGCTAAAGAGATAGTCAAAAGAAACTGTTAGGTGAATAATTCAATGCATGCAAACTCAAACAATTGAAACAAATTCTAAACAAACAACAAAACCATTATTTACAAACAATAAATAAAACTAGCAAAACCTAAATGTAGGGCAGCATACCTTCGACACTGCTACATTGAGCAGATATGGCTTGAATATGCCACATTCAAGTTATGAATCAGATGGGACCCATTTTATAGATGACACAGCCCAAAAACCATGCCAGTCTACTCACAAGGAGCACCCTATGCATGTGAAGTGGGAACTTTGGCATGCTTCTTCAAAGCTGACCATTGTTTTTGTCTGCATGGAATGGCCTAATGGGTAGATCAACATGCATTTTATGCCACCTGAATTAGTTGGCCCCACCCAATGGAAAATTTAATAGATGACAAGTTCAAATGCAGCAGTGACTTACTGAATGGGAGTGTCAAGACTTTTTTTTGTGTTATGTAATCCCTTGAACTGGTCAATAGGTTTCATCAAATTACCAGTTTACCAGCTTAAACAAGTTTTGTTTGAATTATGGTCAATTTACCAGCTAACCAGCTCAATGACCATAAACAAGCACTATTCATGTAAAGGTGTAATGAAGGTAACTGGATCGTTAAACTATCTCATGAATAAAGGTGCTGCTATACTAACCCAGTGTTCCACCAACCTGTGCAAAAATGGGCCCTCACAGTCTTTAATAGCTTGAGGGATGTCAATTAAAAAGTTCAGTAGGTTATGTGCAATTGCCAGGACAATTAATTTTTACATATAATGAAAAGGAACTGTGGAAATAACAAGGAATTAGGGATCTTTTCTTTGGTATTAACCACCGCGAAAAGGAATTCTGAACTACTATAATGTCTCTTATCAAATGGTGATTTTGCAACCAATAAGGTCTATTTGATTGGTATTAAATTTGTAGGAACTCTAAGCAATGCCTTTCAATCTATCAAAGGGGCTAAAATTAGAGTAAAGGTGAACATCCAAAAAGGGCAATAAAATACTCTCCCTCTTGGTAGGAAATGATCACCCGGCCCTACCCTTGTAAATAAGAGACAAGGAAAGTGAAAGTCCTATCCACATTCCATCTTATGTCCTTCAGTCCTCGCTTCTTTAATACTTTATTAGAAATCACTTTACTATAAATTCCTAGGAATACAACACAAAGTAGGCAGACAGGACCCCAAGCCACCATACAACTGAATTCATTCCACTTAGAAAGGATAATTTAATAAAAACACAAGGTATAGAACCTTACACACTCAGAACAATAGAACATCTAAAATAGCAACGCAAAATACCTCATGAATCATGATGAACGTACTGAATAAATCCATAAACCCGCATGAATACAAGTTATCATTTATGAACGAACACATATTTCAAACTTTTAAGGAAAACAATCAATTAAGAATATGCATTGGCAACCACATTCCTGTTTGTCCAAAGTTTGAATCTCAGTTATGAAAATTTGAACCGAACCAAGAAAAGTATAAGGAAAGAAAGTAATAACGTGAATTTAAGAAAGTTACACCTCTTGGCAAATTGGATGGCATTTCCACCAACTCCAGTGAAACAATCAATTACAGTGCCACTGCCACAACGTGAAGCTTGATGCCTTGCGATGGGCTCAGGAGTAACAGAAAACCATCCTTCTTCATCCATCTTTATGCCATCATCAAATCTCGAGAAGAGTAAGTATCTTTGACACCAATATTTGACTATACCAACAGTGAATCCTTCCGACATTCCTCGCAAAGGACACTCTATTAAGAAGAAAAAAAATACCAATTAGAATTCCAGAAGATTTCATTCCTACACTATAGCCTACCACTAAATGGTTGCAACTTCTCTGATAACACACCCAAATTACACAAGCTTGGGCTCATTGGGTAGGTAGTCAAATAACCCATGAAATGCGATTTTTTCATCAATTAGACACCTTTTTACAAATGAAACATTCTCATCTCAATGTCACGCCCGCCACCCCCCCCCCCCCCCCCCCCCCCCCCCCACACCCATGAAATGCGATTTTTTCATCAATTAGACACCTTTTTACAAATGAATCTCAATGTACGCCCCCCCCCCCCCCCCCCCCCCCCCCCCCCCCCCCCCCCCCCCGGCTTGGGCTCATTGGATAGGTAGTCAAATAACCCATGAAATGCGATTTTTGCATCAATTAGACACCTTTTTACAAATGAAACATTCTCATCTCAATGTCCCCCCCCCCCATCCCCGGGAAAAAAAAACAAATAAAATCTTATCTATGGGTTAGTCGTATGTGGGACCCTTGTTGATCCCTAGAGATCTTCCAACACTGCTGACCGCATCACACTAGCTTGATGAAAGGAACATGCCCAAAATACTTAGACGAACTCAACATGATCACTTATTTGAAAATTACAAAAGGGTACTTTCTGTGTTCCAAGTGTCTAGAGCAATTGATAAGGGAGGAATAAGTCCTGCAGGGAGAACTAGGTAGCTGGATTTAAGCCCTAGTTGGAACAAGGAGATATCATCCGGTAGTGCTCTTAAAAGAACAACAGGTATGGGGTGGATTAGGATAACCAAAAAATCTACATTTTATTCTGTAGAAGTATGATGAACTTTTATAAGCCTTTTGATATAATGCTGCACCATTCTTCCCATAATAGTTTAAAATTAAATAGTATAGCTATGTGAATTTTCACTGGAACTGACAGTTACCAGTCCATTTCATTCTATGCAAGAGTCCATGGTTTCAACAATCAAAAACAGTTTTCTTTCTTTCTGTTTTCCTTTTTTTTTTTACTCACATCAGAGAGAAAGTAAGGTCATCAGAAACACCAGAGATTATTAAAAGACATAAAAATTACAAGGATAAATTCTTGAACATTTGTAAGTTGTAACCTTGCAGTGGCCCATGTGCAGAGGTGCAAAACTAAGTATGCAGATGTTCAAGAACAGCCTCTCAACCCAGTGGTAAGAGGTGTTTGTTCTTACCTGGCTGCCCAGGGTTCGGACCTGGGCAGTCATCTTCCCTCACCCAAGGGCGTCCCACCTCACTCGAGGTCTACTACTCCCCTCACCAGAGGGCTAAGGGAACCAGCCCCCCTAAGCTGGGACCAAAAGAAAAAGTATACAGATGTTCAGAATCCATATTTGGCAATCAGAAAAATTATTGAAAATATATCATATTAAATCTTCTTTTTGAAATGTATATCATATTAAATCCTAACAGAAGTTCAGTTTATCATATGAAATTATGAATATACAAACCAAGCCTCTAAGACATGAAATTGGAACTCGATCTACCGCTTAGTTCTCTTTTCTTTATTTCAAACTTTTCATGGGAGGGGTTTACTTAATCTTAAGTTGTTTCCAAGCCAGCTGGAAAAAGAAAGAATTATTCAGAACCGGCTAACCATCAAACTGAGTAAATCAAGGGCTGCAAATTATTTGCAACTAAAATAGAGCCATATACCTTGTTTGTCAGTGGATAATTTTTTCCCTCGGGACCGTGTTTTCACCTTCTTTTTCTTTTTAGGATAGGAAAATTCATGATATTCACCCATCTCGTCCATTGCAGAAGACATTTCTGTTAATGGCACGTCACTTTCCTCAGTCTCTTCATAACAAGCTTCAGTGACTGATCTGCCATCATGTGAGATGTCAGTATGCATGAGAAGAAGCTATTGATCCACAAAATAATAAAATAATCAATTAGAAAGACCCCAAAAAATTCATTGAAACTAGTGACTTTACCTCTTGCTACTGTCCGAAACTTGAAGAGGATAATCATTAAATAATTTCAAAGCCTCTACGGAAGTGACATCCATTTCTGGTCCATCAAAATGATTAAAGGCAATTAATTCATCAGTTTTAGACTTCAAAACTGTTGGTTGCAGTTCACTTCTCAAAACTTCTCCAAAACCTAATTGATTGACAATGTTTGGTAATCTGCACCCAAAATTTGAACAATTAAGTAAGCTACATAGTTATGATTATCATTATAGCAAATCCGTAATAGACAACAGAGAAGATAAGTTCAACTGCAAACCTATCAACAGGTTCCTGTGTGTCTGACAAAGAACTGGAATGGGCTGGATAAATATCTCCATCAGAACTCCTCTTGATCCCAAAGCAGTTAACATTCCCCTCTGGTTCATCTAAATGCATACTGGTGCTGCATGTTGTAGATGGAATTAAGCACGCCATAGAGTTCAGAGCAGCATGCTCCATGCTAGATGTGACTGTTTGGGATGGCTGACTAGATAACCCATCATGTGCTTCCTGAAATATATAAGTATGATCCTGTGAACCACATACGTCCAGAACTTTGTTGTTGTTGCCAGCAAACTCAGGGCCAGCATTGTTTTCAGCATCACCGGCAATCATTTCACCCGATTCAGCTGCACTGTCAGAAAATGCAAAATACTCCATGCCAGGAGGTGGGTACCATGTTGACTCATATGTTCTTATATTGTAAAAGTAACTCCTCATGTAGAAATCATCCCACACTGCCCTCCAGTTGCCCAAATCACTGCAGCTTTTGCAGCTATCATATTCATCTTGGAGGCTAGCTTCAAGATGATCAGATGGCCAAGAAGACTCTGCTGATTCTGAAACCCAGACCTGCTCACTACTGTTTCCATCATGATTTTTTTTCGCATTTGTATTCTCACCTCCAATATGGTATTCTTCCAATTTTTCAAATTTGATCGGCTTTTTGTCACTTTCTTCGTGTTCAAGTCCAGAACAAGGATCTTGCAAAGCATTTTGTAGAAAGTTTTCAGCATCCAAAGGACTCAAGCACGTAGTCACTCCAGTGTCATTTTTCAAAGCTGTAGAATCAAGCACATCATCGCGACTCATATCATATAGTTTAGCCACACCAGTATTTTCTTTACAAACATGGTCCTGGCTAGTAGTAGCGAGAACTTGAGTGGTTGGACCTATATAATCTCCATCACCAGACAGAAACTGTTGTTTACTATCATCCTCTGCAAGACAACAGGAAGATGTATCATGTTGGCCATTTGTTGTAATGCAATATGTGTTTGTGTTATCCTGGCAAACTATTGGTAGAACACTACTCTCTTCTTCACTCACTCTGCAAACATCTATCAATTGCTCCTGGATATGTTTACGACCAGATGATCGTTTTTCAGGTATAGACCTTCTTTTCTCTTTGGTTTTTACAATCCTCTTCTGCAACACAAGAAAGAGTCTTGTTAATTAAATAAATAAACCAAAACCTCAAATCATGCCATATGAACAAAGGAGAAGCTATTATGTGACTTGTAACGCCCCACCCTATACCCATGCATGATATTGTCCGCTTTGGCCCACTGGCCTCACGGTTTTGTTTCTGATGGGTCTCAACCCATCAAAAGGCTTCATGCAAGGTAAGGGTGTAAGATCTACATATAATCCCAATCACTTTCCTCTCTATAGTCGATGTGGGACTCCGGGGCGTTACATTCCACCCCCCTTAAGGGGGCACGTCCCTGTGCAGTAGCCTGCCAGCCCTCTTGGCCCTCACCCACACTCGAACTAGTCGAGAGTCAGCTCTGATACCATTGTAACGCCTCACCCTATACCCATGCATGATATTGTCCGCTTTGGCCCACTAGCCTCACGGTTTTGTTTCTGATGGGCCTCAACCCATCAAAAGGCCTCATGCAAGGTAAGGGTGTAAGATCTACATATAATCCCAATCACTTTCCTCTCTATAGTCGATGTGGGACTCCGGGGCGTCACATCACTCTTTCTCTCTCTATCATGGTAACTGAAATTTTATTACTCTCTCTCGAATGGTAACTGAAATTGATTAATAAGACATAAGTATGAGAGCAAATACTGAAGAGCGTCAAACAGAAACTCAAAAAAGAAGAGGAACATGAACACTAAGATTTTAAAGAGCAAACATAACTTATAACCATGCTTCCTGATCAACTCCCTCATTGGCAAGAGAATCTGCCATAAAATTAGCACTTTGCTCAACACGAGAGAAAGATGCTTTAAGCTATCTTGCTAAACATCTCCTCTGCAGTTCCGCCACAGCTGCTAACTTCCAAGTCAGTTTGCAGTTTGCTACTCCCATGGGCCCAGCGAATGAACGTAAGGCTTGGATGAAAAGCTTCATGAAGCCCACTCCTCAAGGTAATCAACCCATCCTAATTAACAGATCACTGACCCGCAGGACCAGAAAATGAAAAGATAGGCTCTGCTTCGCTATTGCGAACTACACGTCCCAGTCCAGCTCTACCCGGATTGCACTACCATCAAAATTCAACTTAAACACCCCAGGCAGAGGGTGATGCCAGCATAGCCATCTTGGCTGAGGGCGACGCGTAGGTGTTCAAGAGAAAGCGGCCTCTTCTAAATTTCTGATCATAGTACTAATGGGGAAACCTTCAAATTGAGGAAGGATGGAGACCCAAAGAATAACTAAGAATTTTACACATATCAACCAAAAAGAGTACAACAAAGAAGAAGACCTCTCAAAACATCTCTTTATTCCTTCCAAAGGACCCAAATAACTGCCATAAAAGATACAGGCCACATGATTCTTCCCTTGGCTGGTTCAGGCCACAGTAGGTTCTACTGCCAGATTCCAAGCCTCATAAGAATTACACAATCTGCCTAGAAAAACCCAACTACATCCAAATCAATCCAACGCCAATACCCATAGAGTTTGAGCAAAGCAGCTATGTAAAAGTGAATGATCAACTGTCTCAGCATCCACAAGGCACATAGAACATGCATTAACAATGATTAACTTGCAATACTGAAGGTAGTCCAAAGTGAGGATGTGAACCAGCCAACTATCCTAGAATTTACCTTGAATGTGACTCAGCCTAGCAATCCCACTGGTTGGACAATCATTGTCACGTGACTGTAGAACGGTTTAGCAAAGGGGAAGCAGAGAGAGAATATGAGAGAGTGAGAGAGAGGCTGTGGAAAGAAGAAAGGAGTAAAACAAACCATTACAACTGTCCTTCTTGTCCTTTCCCCTGAAAATCCACCAACAGAAGAGTTGGGATTGTCCCATCAATGTGTGCAAATTTTGGGATATGAATCATCCATGGCACTATCCACCGAAGGATTGCATTGTTCATGCATACATGTGCCACAAGAACAATAATATGATCATTGATAACTTAAGAAAAAAAATAGAAATGAAATTTTCCAAAGTTTTCCATTAAAGATGATGCTGATGATGATGTGAACAATAATATAGTGTACATTGTTGTTGTTATTTCAAGAATAGCATCGCATGTTGATCAAATATGACTGGCCCTTATATCAGCATTCGCATAAAAAAGAAGAAGATATATGGACTTGCCTCCTTGTTTGTGCTGAAAGAAACAGGAAGTCCCAATTCATTCATCTGTCTGGATAACTCCATATCTTCCAAAGATAAAACAACAAAAGCTGAACAATTCATAAAGACCAAACAATTTCCAAGGGTAAGTCCACACACTTGCACATGAAAAATCATTTTCCCAGATAAAGAATAAATGCAGACTAGAAGACTCCGCCACGGCGCCACCAGGTAAGTATCAAGTAGAATATTCTGAAACTTTTGCTGGTGAATGGAGAATGGAGAAAGAAAGGAATTCCAAGTTTTTTAGGGGAAAAAAGGAAAAAGAAATAGAACTAAGCAAAATTTAGTAAAGAAAATATAATAATAAAAAAAGTTAAAGAACACTTGCGATTTACTGTAGAATCAATGCTGGAGCTGATAGCTGTAGACACAGCAGAAACATGGAAATCCTGCACATAGGAGAGAAGACTTCAATAAAAGAATCAGTTCAATCTGTGCCAGGCGAAAATGTATATGATTCTAATGAACTCATACATCATCTAGCCCCTTGGTGTCATATCCATTCATCTTAAACTCTCCCCCCCTATTTTATATCTGGAATGGATGGATGCTGGTTTGGGATGGAAGGGCAGAAAATCTGTACTCCAAATTGAGACAAATTTCTTCTTTTCTGCAATGCGGAAATCTCGAATAGAGGAAGCTTCCGGACGTTCCGATCTTGATTTCCATTTTCTGGTGAATAATTCCTGGAGCTGAGAGTTTATGAATGGCTTGAGTTCCATTAAGATCTTGTTACCTAGTTAGTACTGAATTCCTATGATTTCATAGTAAGGGGTTTTTATCAAAGGATTATTAAAGAGGTGTGGAGTGAAGGGTGATCTAAGGTAGAGATGTAGATGGAACAGTCAATTTTCCAGTATGTAATTCACTGGGATGATGGGTGGTCTACCATTTCCAATCAAATTGGAATTTATTTGATGGCCCATCGTGGATCACCACCTTTACAAGTGCTTAGAAAGAAATCCTAGGAATTCAATACCACTTAAACAAACGGGCCCTAGATAAAGCCCTGAGATTTTCCTAGTAATCCATAGCTGGCGGTTCTAAAGAGCTCCTAGCATCCAAACAGACATAAGGCTCATCCAGAACAAACCCCTTGAAGAAAGAAAACTATACGGCTCAAGAAGCTAACTTACCTTAGCCTCTTTTACCACATCATCGAGACAAGCTGAGGCTGACGACACCTCCTCTGGGGCAAATGGAGCATCTTCCCTGTTCAACAAGCAAAACCCAGAAACTATCATGAAAATCTCTATAGCATTGAATTGCCCAAGTCGGTATGGTAAGAAATTTCAACCCAAATCGCAAAGGGGGTTTCGGGATTCATTTAATTGGAAACGACACTATGTGGGGTACTTAATTCTAGCTTTTCCACTCCAAATCAACACATGGGGTCGTGAACCCGTGTTGATTTGGGAAGAAAGAGATGGAAAGAAAAGCCACCCAGCCCTCCCAGCTCCCAACAAGAAATCAAAAAGAAACAGAAAATAAGCCGTTCCAGCAAAATGTTCAAACCTATCACGATTCGGGGTACATGCAAACGCGGTCCAAAAAAAGAACAGAGAGAGAACAAAAGGAGGAAAGACGAACCATAGAAAGACTTGCGTGATTCTAAAGAGAGAGCCCAAGGCTCTGATTGCAGGTGCTTCCTTTCCGGTATCGGTATCAGTTTCGGTTTCTCCCGTAACAGTTTCGGTTTCCATTTCGTGTGCGACGAGCAGCAGAAACGGACGAAAGAGGAAGGGAGAGAAGTTCTTCTGCTTGTAGGGTTTTAGATGTCTCTGTGGAGAAGAAGGTGAGGGTTTTAGAACTTGCAGGCTTCGCGGTTTGGTCTTTTGCATGATTGCATTATGTGACTCTTTTCGAAATATCAAAGTATCTGAGGATGTTATTAGTTATTTTCACTTACATACTGAGATTGTTATAATGTTATTTAAGGGCACGCTTGTGTACACATCCTTTAAGCGGAAATGGAAAATTATAACGTCAACAAATTTTCGTAGAATTTAAAAATTTATGTTTGGTGTAAAAAAAATTTCCTCGTTAAATTGGTGCTAATGATATTTGGTGGTGCGGCTGTGGATTCCTTATAGAAAATGAAATTTTCTTATTTGGTGAAATAACTTTTTGAAGAAAAATAACATAACATGTATATTATTTATTCAATATTAAATAATAATTTATTTAAAGAAATAAAAAATGAAAGAGTTGAAGAGTTTTGGGTTGAAATGGACAAGAGTGAGGAAAAGTGGAAGGAGTTTTCCGAAGAAATCTATTTCCCATACCCCCTATAGGAAACCCATTTCTACAATCATCAAGGAAAATGCTGACGAGGTAAGAAAGCATTTCCGTGGAATTGTTCCGCACCAAACGCCTGAAAACTGACTTTTCCGCGAAAAACCACACACTTTTCCCCTTTCCGCGGAAAAGTGTGTGTACACAAACATGCCCTAGATTTGCAGGGAAAAAAGATAAGGACCTGTGCTTTTCCCCTTTCCGCGGAAAAGTGTGCGTACACAAACATGCCCTAGATTTGCAAGGGAAAAAAGATAGGGACGTGTGTAGAAAATTTCAGAAAATATCACATACTCATTTGCAATATCCCACTGTTAAAATGGATGAAATTATGGTGGGACACACTGTTTCTCTCTACTTTATCATCCAAAACAAGAATCACGGGGGGCTACAATGCAGGTTCCTACAATTAGATTTTTGCACAGAGACAAAGATTTTTTTTTTTTTTGTGCAAATCGTTTTTTACAGAAAACTTGAGATTTTATTTGAAAATTTTGAGATCTAGAATCAGAGATCTCAATTAAAAGTACAAGGTGGATTCTATCTTTTTTTAAGCATCCTCTTTTATATTAATTGTCTAAAGATAAGCAACAAGATAAAAGTATTATCAGGGTCTGATTGTTATTTTTAAAGAAGGCAAATATTGATTTGAAAACTTCTCTCACTTAGTTACAGTAAGAACTTCCAACAGGCAGGCCTATGATCATAGTAACTACCAAATGAACTGGATCATTAAATTGATGGTCAATTTTTCTTTTCAATATAAAGCCTTAAATGTGTGGGCCATGGATCATGGGGTCACAAGGATATGAGATTGACCCATTTTGATATATGAGTCCACACTGAATGGGCCTTTCCATCTCACCTATAATTTTTTTTTTTTTTTTTTTTTTTTTTTTTTTTTTTTTTGTGTGTGTGGGGGGGGGGGGGGGGGGGGGGGCGTGGGCGTAGAAATATTCCCCTCAAAAAATTATTTTACTGAATGACAAAATTATATTTTGAAAATAGCTACCAGCATGACAAATATTTTTACAAAGTAGAGAGTTGTTTTGCAAAGCAAGAGAAGAAACTCATGAACCATTTTGACAATTCCGCCATTGGGGATTCGGATTCCAATGGTAAATAAAAAGGGTCTGATCAAAGGTGTAAATGGATGAACAAAAAGCCCGCTAGAGGTAAAACATCATTAGATATAGCCACTGGTTTTAGATATCACATAACACAGTAAAGTTCAAGTTATTAGAAAATCAATTAAGTGTTAAAATAGTGGAAATTTTGGATGCCCCTAAGAAGTCCCAGCCAAATAGAGGAAAGTAATTGAGTTTCAAACAAATTTCTCATTGAACCATGTCTCCAACTCCTGGTAAAGTAAAAGGATGTTCTTCAATGTCAACTGACTGAGAACTAGTGACAAAAACACTAGATTTTCATACCTTCACAATCATGATCCACAAGATTTCATATCAAGATTGATGATGATTTGCTTTTCGGTGACCCTCGGCTACCTTTTCAAGTCTTTCTTACAAAATCAATTCAATGCTCCTAGTTTCTCAATCAATCTGGTGGATGAGGACTATGAGCTTTTTTGGTACATCTAAGTAAAATAATAATTCCTTGATAAGGCCTCAATCGTGATATGAGGAGAGATGTCATGAAAAACAATTGGTCCCATTCAAGGCCCCAGGTTCTCACTGATACAATGCATGTCTTTTCAGAAGAACCAGAGATGCAAATAACACTGATGTATGAACTGGCCACAATTATTCTCATCAGGGGCATGTTCTTATCCTCGTTTTGACAGGGATGGCCCAAACAAAATCATTCTAGGCAATGATCGATTCAAAGGATGGTATGAAGTCAGACAAAGGAATTTTCATTTTCCTATATATGACATTAAACATAGACTAGCAATAAATATTTTCATCCTTGTTAGCACAAATTCTCTGTGTAAGTTCAAAATAAGTTGACCGGCACTTCAAGTTATCATCTACTATGCAGGGTTCTTGAGAAGATACTGTTATCAAATCCTTCACTGTCCAATTAGAATAGACATTGAATTGCCTTTAACTACACCCCCAACACCAGATACAGACATAGAGAGCACAAGAAGTCATTTCTACCATCGCGACCACCAAGGCAAGCAGGTGAACTAAAACAAGTCAACAAACTCCAAGCATTTTCCTTCTCAAACTTGATTTGGAGGAAAAAAGAAAAGAAAAAAAGAGAAAGATCCCCACAAGAAAATGCTTTTGATGATTTTGTATCTCACCAACAGTTGCACAGTACATACCATAAATAGATGTGGTATATGTGCAGTTGTGCACTGCATGATTTGTGATGTATGTGCAGGTCATAATCTATAAACTGCAATAACTGACAAAAAGATATCCTGTGAATTATGGAAGCTATATTGAATGTCATCAGAATCCTCCCACACCACATATTGGTTTTCTTATGCCAAAAGAACAAGGAGAACAGAAGTGAGAGAAACAGATATAAAAGAATGGAAGACTTTCTACAGGATAACTAAACTGATGATCCTTAATTTTACAGCACACAATTTTGTTTCCCTTCTAATATGTACAGCTACACTTCCACGTGAAATGAGCCAATCAAGATACTCTTTCACAATGCATACTCTACCAAGGTCCTGTCAGTGTCCTCCTCAAGCATCTCCTTTTAGGTCCAGGTTGCTGATTCATCATCTCCAAAACCTAGCAGCACCAAAAGTAAAACCTTTTGTCATAGCTGGAATGGCAAAAATAAACTGAAGATGTACTGTTTTAATTTTTTTCAAAAAATAAACCCTTGTATTATAGCTGCAATGACAAAAATAAAATGAAGATATACTGTTTTAATGATTTTCAATGATTTCAGACTAAGTATCTCATTCGAGGACTAGGCTTGTGTTATTTGTTTACTGGGAAGGGAAAAAAAATTTTGCAGGAGACCATGATGACATTTGACTGGAAGCAGTGAAATGGGCTCCTGTTGCTTGAAATATGGCCACCCTATGAAAGGCAGCCAAATGAAAATGGGTGGCTCAAAACTCCCAACAGATGGAAGCCCAAAGTGAACTTCTTTGTTCGAGAGGACCTCCTTTTCTTTTCTGCAGCAGCCGCATCGAGCAAGTCACACTGTCACTAGATGAGCAGTGCTTGGACCCTAAACCTTCCCCGTTGGGAGATATGCTACCATCATGCAATGCATGGGCAGACAACTTTCAGCAAAAAATCAAACTCCCCCCCCCCCCCCCCCCCCCCCAAAAAAAAAAATGCTTAAGAACCATCCAGTTTGATGCTTAATAAACACTATCCGAGTCCATAAGTATTCTTGGTCTTTTGCCTTCACGCCTTAAACTCAGCACGCATGTACACGGTTTGAGTAGCTTCACTCAATTAGGATTCACGACCGCTTTACCCATGCCCGGGGATGGTATGCCCAAATTGATTCTCAAATCTTTCAAATTAGCACTTAAAGCTCAGCTTTCAGATTCAGTTCGTTATGAAACTGAGCAGTGAGAGCTAGAAAACATCAATATGCACAATATACAACAAGGTCCTTAATAGCTGCATGTTGATGTAACCAAAAGAGTGGAGGGGTAGGGGTTCCAGGTGTTCTACAAATTTTAGTTTAGGGGATATTTGTATTATCATATGTTTTAGATAGAATGCGGAGAGGTTGGGCAGGAATGGAAGTTAGAATGAGCAATGGAATATGGCCCAATGACGACAATCAAATTTCTCACAACCAGTGGGATTTGCTTCATAGGGGAGAGGATGAGAAACTAATTTACCATCATAGGTCGAAAATTTTGAGGTTCATTTTCCAATATAACTAACAGTGACCCTTTACACATGGATCAGTGCACTGTCCTATGTATAAACCATAGGAAGATGACAACGTTCCCCTTATGACAATGTAGGGCTCAAAAAAATTCACAAGACTCCATTGAGGCATCAAGTTTTTAAATTATGTTCCTAGCCTGGGATTTGGACACCAATACAGGGGTTGCAAGAATTCAAACGGTAGATAATATTAATATAGATCAAAACCCTATATC
Source organism: Litsea cubeba (assembly GCA_012931725.1). Lineage (NCBI taxonomy): Eukaryota > Viridiplantae > Streptophyta > Magnoliopsida > Laurales > Lauraceae > Litsea > Litsea cubeba. The sequence continues at coordinate 16,916,775 of CM022949.1, forward strand.
TGCATAGACTATACAGAAAACCTGATAGAATTGTACCCACTACCCAGAATAGAATATGGGTCTAGATAAAATAAAAATTAAAAATTAAAAAAAAAAAAACAGGTACTCAATTGAGGATGTAAAGCAGAATACGAGAAACATAGTTTGGAACAGTGGCCTGTAGCAAATCCGAAATGAAGAAAATCAAGCCTTTTAAAACACACACAAAGAATAGAAAATCAGGATTGCAACTTCTTGTAGATGCATAAATCATAAAAGTCATTACATTATAATTGAAAACCTGCTAATCATACGCATGAAGATTAACGACAACTCTTTCATTAGCCAAGAAAATAACTCTCATGAATTTAACGGATCTATATTGGACATGGTCTTTCCAGCAATTGAATAAATTTGACTTAAAGCTTAAAAAATCAAGAAAAGGAAGCATTTGAATAACTCATTCACTAAAATGATCACAGGAAAACAGAAGCATTAAAGATTATACGACAGATATCGAGATTCATTAAAAACGAAGGGAAAAAAAAATGAAAGTAAGATCCTTTATCAGCTGGACGACAGATATCGAGATTCGTTAAAACGAAAGGGGAAAAAAATGGAAGTAAGATCCTTTATCAGCTGGGGATAACTAAACGATAATGTGATTATTTCATTTTCATTACTGATATACTTTATTAATCAAAAATACAAAGATCATGAAGGCTTTGGCAAGAACTCATACTTTTTATTTTATTTAGTCTTATTTTTATTTTTTATATTTATTTTTTGATATGTAACGTGACTCAGGTTGTGACAATAAGCACCTTCCAATTGTGCTACGGCTCTTTTCAAGAATTCAGATTTCAATGTTAGTTAATGCAAATTACAGGATGATTTAATATGGAAAAACAGAATATAATTCCTGAAATGAAAAGCCTGCATACCTGATTTTTTTGCATTTCCATAATAACTGCCTGCAACATTAGAAGTGTAATTAAGAAGGGTTCACATGGGCCATAACTTTCTAATATTGGCATGATTAAAGTCAATATCTAACAGAAGTCTTGATATGTCCAAAACATGATACATTATCTCATTTTTAATTCTTTTACACTGGCGACATAAAATAAAAGTACCTGTTTCCTTTGTAATTCTTTGTTTTCCTCTTTAAGCTTTGCTACTTCAGCTTCCAGTTCCATAGTATAAGCCTGGCAGAAGCACAAAAGAGACATACCAATAAAAAAAAAAGCATATAAACAAAGAGGACGGAAGATCACACAGAGCAGGGTTACATCAATATCAATCATGTTACCTCTATATATCATCTATCAAGTAAATAGAAGTTTATAGCGACCAACTCTATATTGTGAGCCTTCAAGTTGATAAAGTTCATATGTAAGTGATAGCAGGACAAAAACTCATATAAGGCGAGTCTTCAATTTTCATGGTGGGTACTTCAGTGTTATCACATTATTTCTTATTCTTGTTGTACCACCTACTCCATAACGCTCAAATAGTGCTGTTTTAATAACCAATTTTACAGGGTCAGTATAGCAAGTCTTTCACATGCTACCAGCTAAATTTTATGCAATATCACAAAGATCCGCCTTTAGGAGTTTAAGTCAATCCTTTCTTCTTATGGGCGGCATTCATATTTTACTCCCCATCATTATGGTTGTGTATTAGATTAAACATAAAATGATGGGAAGCAAAAGCTTTACATGCCACAATATTAGGATGAGTAATTACAGTGTTAATAGGATGAGTCATTTACATAGTTCTCTCACTACATACCACCATATTTACTAAGAAGCTCGGCTGATCATGCTAGCACAAGCGGAAAAGAAAGGCCTAAATATGCCTTATGAAATATCCACATAGGCAGTGGGGGCCATCAATCAGGCCTTTCTTAGCAACATAATAAACAAGATGCTAGAATTGGGCACATTCAAGAATGCCACAAGCAGCAAATCTTGCCACTAAGCTAGCCAAGAGAATGTCAAACGCCCACGTGAAGACACAGAATAGGCATGCAAATACAGCATTCTCATACACCAATCAGCTTAAACTTTCACTAAAAAATCCAACAAGTGTTTGAAGTTGAACACAAAGCAAAAGGTTATGGCCATTAAGTCATGGAGCAATTACCTGCTTTCGAGCCCTTGACCTTGCAGCTGATTCTCTGTTCTTTATCATTCTCCTCTGCCTCCTCTCAACAACCTTCTCAACAGCTCCACTGCATTTCCTTCCCCTAAGACCTCCATTAAATACATATGGTGACGGAGACAAGGAAGATGTGTCGCCATTACTCTTCCCAATCCCATCCGAAGACAGTTGGGATGGAGACTCCATTGCAACTGTTACCCCTCCTGCTCCTAAACCCACCATACCCATCCCCCCTCCACCACCATGTAGTGGCCCACATCCACCCTGTACAAAACCATTGCTAGCAGCAGGATCCCCAATTCCCAAAATCCCATTCTTTATAACTTGGTTCCCTGCCTCAGCATTGCTTGTAAACTGCATAGAAGGTGCATAACCCATGGTGGCTTGCTTAGGATAGAGCTGCTGCTGCTGCTGCAGTTGTGGCAGCTGTGGACGCTCCTGGTGCGATGTTCTAACCCCATTCACATTGATAGGTAGATTAGGCGATTGATTAGAGATCTGATTATTGTTATTTTGAACCCGATTTGCACCAATTTCATTAGACTGATCAGGAAATCCAAGACCAAGACCCATGTTGTTAGGCAAATTCAATAATTCTCCATAGAATGAGGCGTTACTGGGCCTTGCAGCAGGTTGGGGATCCTCTCTCACCACCCCTGCTCTCACCAAGAACTCTTCCAGAGTCATCTCCCCCAGCGTCGGCTGCCGCTGCTGCTGCTGCTGCCGCTGCTGCAAATTCGGCCCCGAATTCCCACCACCACCATCTCTACCCCCATTTTCTTTGTATATATCCCTCCAAACTTCATCCACAGTCTTCTGACTGAGCGTCCGGGGGAGCGTCAAAGACCCCTGCCTTTGCAAACTCCCCCCAACACCCCCACTTTCCGGCGCACCGAAAGCCGCAGACGCCATGGCCTGCGTCTCTTCCGCAGTCCAGATGTTCTTAAGAAACTCATCCATGTTCATCGATCCAAAATCCTTCCCAATACTACCCATAGTGTTCTGAAACTCATCAAATGTCAACGAGTAGACGGAAGGCTGCCGGGCCAAGGAAAAATTCCCTCCTGGCGGCCTTCCTTCGTTGCCATCCGGCGCCATGTTCTTGAAGTTCATGCTGAGATCTATTGTTCATAAACCAAATCAGTCAAAATCAACTCCGACTAAATCATGCTAACAGCTGAATTAAGCATCACACCCATCCAAACAGAATACTCAGATCGATTCAAATCAAGATAATTCTTCATTAGCCGCGATTCACCTAAACTTCAAAAACCCTAGAAAATTCACAAAAATAAATCACAAAAATTTGAAATTTAAACTCTCTCTTTTTGTTTCAACAAGATCTATCTCAATTAAGATACTCAAAACCACTCATTTCAATTCAAGAGATCACAAATAACTAAAAAAAAAAATCAAAACACTAATTAAAAAAAAACATTTTTTTTTCTCACCTACTTTCATCAGCTGAAATAATGAAATGAAAATCCACACAATAAAAGCTTTGGCATAATCTCGCCTATAATGAAATTTCTAACAAAGATCGGATTTCATTACATAGGAAAACAAGGAAAAACAGAATACAAGAAGTGAAATATTAAGCAGAAAGCAAAATTGAGTGTTTTTATTCTTTTATCATTTTATACCGACCCAGGCGAAGAAGGGAGAAGAAAAGATAGCAGAGAAGCATACCTGTGTAATTTCTTCGTTTACTTTTTTGCCCTTGACGGTGATGCCAAGTGTCGAAAGCTAGGGCTGGGAGTTGGAGCTCAAGATGGAGCCGGCATTTAAGAGTGGGAGGTCAGATGCGGGCATTAAAATATGCCGAGAAATAGGACCACCAGGATTGCGCAACGTGTCCGGATCTTAGAAAGCCTGGAGGGGTTGATGGTGATGTCTAGCCAATGAGATTTCGAGACATGGGGAGATCTGGACCGTCCATGTGTGGGCTGGCTGAACCGTTCGTGGTGTCGCTGGGGTTGCTTTTTAATGGGTTTGATATGGGCCGTGTTAAAGTTCGCACGTTGTGGAGAGCGCACTGATACGGTGCCACTGCCACCCACCAGTACCACACACACTGGATCTTTAGTTCATGACTCGTGACTCGTGACTTGTGAGCTGTGACCTTTGAGAGGTTTTTTATCTTTCATCTAGTCATTGAGTTGTGGCTGGGGATGGATAGAGAGAGATGACTTGGGAGTTGTGAGTAGTGCCATCTTCTTGCTGTTGCTACATATAATTTGATGGGCCCCACTGCGGTTTTAATGTGGAAGGTTTGTTAAACGTGAGAAACGCATGGGGAATAAAAGTCCATGATGTTGCTGTGACCTGATTGGAGTGTTACTTTCCTTTTTCTTTGTTTAAATTTGGAGTGTTACTTAAAATTGCACCTACTGGATGATGTTAGAAAAGGTGGAGGGTTTTCTCCAAGGCTCGGCCTTTTGATTTGGATGGTGTCTGTCACTAGGAGTGTAAAAGAAAATTAAAAAATATCTAATCAAATTAAATTAAATTGAACCACGGTTAATAATCGTATTTCACGATTCGATTACGGTTAATGGTTATTTAAATTGAAAAATCACACTTTACGGTTCTATGACGGTTTTTAGTATTGACTCACGGTTATAAACCGATCCAAACCATAAAGTGCGATTCAATTAACCGGCACACGGTAAACTGTACCGTTATACTAATTAAAAAAAAACATATAAAAGGCCTAAATGAAATGTGTATATAAATTTTTTTATTTTTTGTAATATGTGAATTTGTCGACCCCCATTCGATTGATCATTGGTAAACTCATAGATATATAGAACCACCCACTAGCCCTATGTATCTGGTAATACCTTAAAGTGATTCGAAGGTAAGACCTCCAGATTAAAATTGGACTTCCCAACCCCACGAAAATTTTAAGTATGAGTAACATTTTAAGTGTTGGTACATTTTAAGTGTGTATATAATTCTTAACTTATCTATATGATTTTTTTCACGGTTTTTAACTTGACAAAATGATTTTAACGGATTTTAAGGATACGGTTCGGTTATGATTTTTAACGGTTAACTGCGGTTCGATTTTTAACGATTTTTTCGATTACAGTTATGGTTTTTAAAATCGAAAATCATAATTCATGGTTCGCTTAACGGTTCTGATCTCAAAATGAAAGGTTAACGAACCGTTACACCCCTCCTTGTCACGGTGCAATTCGGAGAAATTCAAAGGGCCCCACCTTTAGAGACAGTCCGGACTACAATCCCACGGAAACATCCATATCAAAGAAGATTTTCATCAACAAGGTTATTTTTAAGGTCAAGTATGTGTAGTCAGTTTCCAATGGAATAAGTGTGAATTGCATAAATGATTTTCTGAGCTCTATTTTCAGTGTAGCCTCTTTTTTATTGTTTATCTTTTTGTGAAAAGTTAAAAAATAGGTCAAAGTTTTCATGGCTCCATGGAAAATAAATTTATATTGGATGTCAGAGTTTATATATGCAAAAGGGGAAAATTTCCCTTGAACCAATTCTCTGCCGCGTGTACGCAAACGTGCTAGTTGTTCATTGATTCTTCTCGGTTTTGGGATGTTTGCATATGTATTTTCTTAATCTATCTATATTATAAGACAAAAACCATGGATGGAAAGTCCTGCCATGTGTCAACAATCTAAATTTTTTATTATTTGACACTTGGCAGTATTTTCTTTAAACATTTAATACCCTCTTCTCACATTTTCTTAAACATTTAATACCCATGGATGGAAAGTCCTGCCATGTGTCAATAATCTAAATTTTTTTATTATTTGGCACTTGGTAGTATTTTAGTAATATTTTAGACCTGGGATTAGCACGGGTCTTTTTTGCTAGTAGTGGCATACTCAAAACACTTTAGCGGGGATTGGTAATAATTTGCACATGTGAAAGAGTAGATTATTCAGTTGTAATTTAGATGTTCAATGGAAAGAAAAGGTCAGCCTCAGTTTATTGGGAATTTTCAAAATATTGTTGTCGGGACAACATCAATAAGAGATCATATCTGGACAGTTAAAAATTTTGTGTTTGTGCTGGAGATATTATTGTCTAAATGGTAATGTATGAATTTGTTTGTGGTGTCCACATGTGGGAGGTCAGATGTAAGGATCTCAATAAGATGCAAGGGTATGCAAAATATCAAATCTTTTAGACCATTCTAATTCTTTGATCTATGACCTTCAAGTTTAACGGCTTTTAGATTGTATCGTGATTTTTTTAGATATTAACCCAATAGTAAATAATTTGTCAAATTTGTTCTTGTGGAGATTATAAAAATATTGTGTCGAGGGATTAGCTTGAACATATATGACAAGTAGCAAAGAAAATAGAGTGAATCACAAACAAAAACCGTGCCCCACCTTGTAGAGTGTATAAAATTATTATTGGCCAAAAACATCCTTTTTGACACATTGAAGAACAAATGAAAGAAAAGGTCTTTCTTTTTGGTCAGTTTTGTCAAAATGTGAATGTTATTTTAACATCACTCTAGCTAGGCCCGTTGAGTTCACTTTGAGGATCCGGTAACTGTGACCTGACTCATGGCTTGGTCATCTTTAAATCAGCAGCTAAGCTTAATCCAAACACCTGAAATACTTCTTTCCTTCGACCCATCCATTTCTTCTCTGTTCTCACTTAATTCCATTTCATCTAGAGGACAGCAAATGAAAATCCTTTCGGTCACTCATTTATTTTCAAAGTAGTGTTGCATATCAGTGTTTCTCCTACCACTTTACCATGTTGTAAGTGCTTTAGCCTTTTAAGTATATTACTAAATTGGAAAGTTAAAAGCATTCGAGTGATTGACTCAAGACCCATTCATTTCTTCTGCACCCTCAAAGAAGTTGGTGAACATAATCACCGTGAACCCACTGTTGGATGAGCAGAAACGCATGCCCCTTTTCTATATATATAGCAAAGGCCAAGCTTCGATCTTAAAATGATTGCTTTGAATAATTAAAAAGATTGACGGTGAATCAAGTGATACTAATACAAAAAAAATTCAATTAAAAATTAGAGGAATATTTTTTTTCCAAACAGATAAGCACCGCACCAAACAACAGAAAAGTCTAAAGTGTAAAAAAACTGAATGCTTTTCACTGCTACTAAGAAATTCTCGGCGCTACCAAGATACATTCTTAATCTATGCATGCTCCTCTCCTCTAGCTGCAATTCTTGTTCCATCTATGAAAGACCCCTCTGCCTTCACGAAAAAAATAACTCAGAATATGGATTATGGAGGGCCAAATACATTGTTCCACTACTTTCAAGTAAAAATCCATGTAGAAGTTAGGTACCGACAATGGATAAAGTGTGTGAGATGATCTAATTCAATCCGTAATCAATAACATCTAATAAGGAAAGTGTCATACTTGAGTGTGATGAAATGTAGGTTTAATACAATGTTGTTTTGACTATTTTAGAATTGTGGTTCCTTTTTCGTGTAAAGAAGCAAGACAATGGACGTGACAGGTGACGAAAATACATGCAACTATGAAGTCAGTATCTCTAAAATATCAATCCGGTTTCCCACCAAAGTTCTCTAAATTCATTTGGGGGTTATCCATTGCAGCAAAGTCCACTTTCTTTGCTGTCCTTTCCTTGCAAATGGAGCTGCATGCCTACAAATGAATAGTGACATTTCTAGCCAAAAACAGGAAAAAATGTGAATAGTGACATATAACAGAGTCTTTGTAGGGACTAACATGAAAAGACCATAGGGTCTAGTAATATTTAAAAAAAAAGCCTTTTTTTAAATAGTTCTTGCTATTTAATTTAAGCTGATTAAATAGTTGAAATAAAACTTTTATTTATTATTAATTTAATGGTCTTAAATAGTAAGAGCTTCCAATATTCAATGATATTGATGGAGTTTTTAGACTCTAGAGTCTAGATCCTGAATTTCTCTTGTATCATTATGATATTTACGGTGTTGAATTTTTTAAGGGTAGCTTATATGGTAAGGAAAGACTTGAAATCCAATGTTTCAGATCTCTTGAGAGTGGGCCACAAATTGTGATGTATTGGACTCAATGGATGTTGCTGGCATGGTGCATGGGTCATCATGGGCATGATGATGATGATTTGATCAAGTAGCCGCAATAGGAAACTACTACCATGACCTTATAATACGTCATGCTCTATCCAATGTCTTTTGAGTGGTTGTGCCTGTAGTGTTCCTGTGGCCCCAGGCCTAGCAGCATGCACTGCTGTGGAGAGTGCAAACACCGTCCAAACTCCAGACTTCGGAAAAAAAAAAAATAATAATAATCTAGTTTCCAGGACTTTTTTCTTGTCTTGGAAATATCTTAGATCTGGTTGGATGTGTGGTGAATTGAAGTATGGTGATGAGAGAATAAAATAACTGGTGTTATGATGGTGTTTTGTTTTTAGTTGTTTGGTATAGAATTTTTTTGGCTTTTTTGTATAGAAAAGTAAATTTTTTTTATCTTTTGTGGAAAAATGAGATTGTTTTTTTGACTTTTCTTGAAAAGTTGGGAGGGAATGGTGAAAGTATGTGCTTTTGATATGACGTGTGTCATTTCTTGTCTAAAAATACTTCACTTCACTTTAGAGAAGTTAATTGCCAAACACGCCCAAGAAATCTTCAAACTATAAGGTTTTTATTTATTATTATTATTATTATTTTATCCAAACTTAGGAGGGCAGGGGCCCATAGCCCTATGAAGAAGGGGCCCTCTGGTGAGCTATCAGAGTCTCAGCTAAAGAAAGGTGCATGTCCGAGTTCAAACCCAGGAATTGATGCCTCTTACCACTAGGGTAAGAGACTGTTCTTTCAAATATAAGGTGCTATGTTCAATTACAACAACTAGAAAAGTAAATGATAAAGGAGAAAACTTGTGCTTGGCATTAGATAAAATCTAATAGAAATGCCATATATTATCACAAGTTTTAAAAGTTTCAATGATAATTTTTAAAACTCAAGACTTATCCCATTCTACTGCTTTCTTTAATAAGATTATGATATTTTAAAAATACAAGGTACTAATTTTTACACCAAGTAAGTTATTTTTCCCACGTCTACTTCTTCCATATGAATATTGAGAAACGTTCTCCTACGAGCTACTGCATATGCAATCCAGCTCTGTAGGGCCCACCTCGGATCGCTGCAAGCCCTTTCACACTCTCATTCCCTCGTGACTTGGTACCATGCACAAGTTCACTATCATCAAACATTTATCCACAATTGGATTGAATCTTAAAGAAATCTATAGTTAAAAGGCCACTAAAGTTCATGGCTTTTAAATCAAAGAATAGGATTATCATCAAAGGCTGATTTTTCTTTTATTGGTCCTTATTTGCAAGGAGACCTTTCCATGTGCCATACCTCACTAATAACACGGCATCTTAAATGGGTCCCATGAATTGGACTGCATATTGCTCATATGCAGTCTTTTTGAAGAGTACACTGCCCTCATTACTTCAGTTGAAGATTTCACAACTCTATACCAAAGCCTTGTCAAGTTAATGATTTCCTATTTTCTCTAATAAATTATATTTGTAATAACATAGTTGTAATTGATATTCAAGAAAAACATCTGCATCACAAATTATTGAAAGGGACGGTTCAATAATTTCCTTCTGTTTTCTTTCTCTCTCTCTCGTGGAGTACTTGGTATTTGTTCTCTTCTGGGCTTAAATGAATTCATCATCTTACTCAAAAAAATAAAAAGTATAAGAGACCAAAGCTCTGGCTTATGCAGCTTAGCCTGGCTCATGGGGCTTGGCTTGAGTCCCAAGTTTTCCTATCAATCCAAGCAGTAACATTAATAGCAATCTTCATCTAATTAGGTTGCACTGAGGTAACCTGCTCTTTTGTGACCATGGTCTGAAAACTGAAACTGACTCACATTTGTCTCACTCAAGTAGAGCCAGATAGTTCTTCTTAGCAGCTCATTGACCTTCCAAGGGAAGTCGCACTTTCTAGTTAATAAACTCGAAATTATAACTTAACAGGATCTTACTCTTCCACCATTATTTTCACCATCTGATTTGGCAATACTTCCACCACTGATATCTAATCTACGGCTAGATATGTTGTCCGAAGTGTGAGTGACCCAAACCTTTCGCATTTGGAGAGAAAGATTTACTACCTATTAGAGATGTACTTGGGTGTTTCATCCCTTGAAATGCATGCAATTGCTAGGATGGAATATTGTATCACACGTCCACACAGGTCAGATGGACGGTATTGATTATTATTATCATAGGCTTGTCCCAACTATATTGAGATCAATTTATTCAACGGCTTTGATGTCTCTCATGATTTCTAAATCTAGATCGAAAGGAAATAGGTGGGATTCAAAAGTGGAGAATAGAAATAGCACCACCATTTTAAACGCTTAGATATAGAAGAAGATCGATTTGAGTACAATAGTAGCTCCCAGAGATAGATAAAGAAAATGGAGAGAAAATGATGATGGACGTAATTTATATTGAGAGATAAATTAGAAGTGGTCAAGGCATTGAAAGTCCAAACATCCCCTTTGAATTATGAGGGGTGGGCATGGGGCAATGCAGTCCAACAAGATATGTTTCTGGGGTCAGGATAATGTTTTTAATCATTAAAAGCTAGCCCCTTATCATGATAAATTATTTGGGATGCATCCCCACTTGATCTGCCCATCCATCTTTTGGAAGAATCTGGCCATGATACTAATGCAAAAGCCGTATGTGATCTTATCAGAAAATAAACACCTCACCACTTTACCTTTTTGGTGTATCTGTGAACACCCTATAGTGGTGCCCACGTAATCACCTATTCTATTGGACCACACAAACGGGTCCCCTGTAAGTCACACTGATCGTGTTCTTTTATATCCATTTAAATAGACTGCACCATTGGATCAATGATTTTTTTTTTTTTTAAGTGGTGAAACATTGTGGGCCTTTGATCAAGAAGTTAGTTTGATCACCCAACATTTTAGGGAGAGGTAGGGCCCATCCAGATCTTAGGATCCAGGAAAGGCCCATCCCTAGGCGGGGCCCATAGCAGTGTGCAGGATGATCCCCATGCATGCACGATCCGCGAAGGGATCACCGCTGGTGATCATATCAAATGGTGATGTTACACTAAAACCAAGGGCCTTAATACTAATGCCATTGCTGTATCAATGTGATACATATATGTTTGCATATTAATTATATACTACAAAAAGCTTATATCAAAATATTTGGGCTCGAATTTATATTTGGGCTTTAATTCGAGCCCAAATATACGTCCATAATTTTGTTTTAGGTTTTAGTTGGAGCAATTAATCTTTAATTTGGATATTTCCATGGTTGATCCTTGAGCCTGTATCAGAATTATGTATGATTTCGGGCCCCTATTGGCAATTTGTGTTCGGGCCTACTATAATTTTAACCCGACCCAACCTGAAATTGTTTCCACCCGTAATAGCGGAGAGCTTCACTCAAACAAAACCAGACAGAAGGAGAGGAATTTGACTAGGGATGTAAATGGGTTTCTAATTTTCCGATTAACCGGAGGTTCTGACCAATTAATAACTGAGTTTTGGTCTTTATATAAGTAAACGGATCCGGATCCGGGCCTTTTTTCTTTTTGACTCACGACCTAAACAAGTCAGGATACGGTTCCACTTTGGCTCCGGCCCGTGGATTTTGCACCCAACATATTATCTCAATTTTCGATAATTCTTTCTAAAAATTAGTTTTCCAAACTATCCTTTCCTCGACCCGTCTCATATACGGAGCTGATTTTGGTTCTGATTCCATCTTCTCATTAACATTTTTAATTCCGGATCCACTCCGGACCGGAACCGACCCATTTATATTCCTAACTTCAACCTAACAAAAGGAAAGAACAAAGTGCCTGTTTATTTATTTGTATCATATTCTTAAGAATCCCAGGACATTTCTTTCCATCAAAGATGCTGAATTTTCATAAATGATCATTAAAATTCACATCCATAATCCTGATAAACCATATTCTGAAAAAGTAAGAGTTGCATTGTATCATCTCTCTCTATTTGTCATGTCCTCCTTACTTCATATTCCACAGCAGTGGTAAAGCAATTCAACAGAAAGCTGAAAAAAGGCCGATGGGCCTATCAAAAGAATGCCCACTAAAGCAAAGCTGCACATTGTGTGACACATGTTGCTGTCAATCAAATGCATATGATGCGGACATTTTGGAGGATCCTCCGCAATACCCCATGGCTGGAACCTTCGATGCAACTTTCTCTGTCTTATGATCTATCTCACTCATTGGTCTTGGACTCTTGGGACAGATACATATATAGAGCTGTGAGGAATAGGCATTTAATGGACAAACAAGATCTTATATGATCTAAATTGGACAGTTATAAATTTTAATAACTTGAAAATTTTTTAGATGATTAATTTGAAGTCTTCTATTATTTTTAGCAAAATGTCTACTTAGACGGATTTGGATGGAACCTTAGGATCGGTCCAAGGACCGGTCCCAAGGATCCGTCCAAGTAGCAGGACTCTTTTTTTAGTCAGGTCAGTGCATGCTTCAAATTCGCCATGTCTCTTGCTCTGTGGTTCAGGATTGCAAACGGGATCCTTGATTTTCCCAGTCTCCAATGTCGTCGATCTGAAAAAAAATCCGGATTTAGAACCCAATAAAATTGACAAATGAGTCCAAATTCAGAATCTAATTTCAGATTTGTTGAAAGAATAACAATACTGGGCTCTAGCTACCGTTGTTCATTCAATTTAGTGCTGTCAATTGGTCATCTTTGGGCAGGATCTAAAGGATCAGAGCCTGGCTCGGACACTAGATCCAAGTTTGAGGCCACCTGATAAGATATATTGGAGGCCCAAGCCCACTCGTTAAAGGCCCGAAATTGGTCTCTTAACTGGGCTTGGGAAGCAAGGATTCGACCTATATCTAACAGAACAAGACAAAAAAATAGGCTCCCTACTAAGAACGACGATGGGCCCTGGCTTTCTTCCAAAGCCTGCAGGCGGCCCAATCCCATATGCATATAGAGTAATATCTGAAAATCACCCGGGCCCATTTAGATGAAGAAAAAAAAGAGGGTGGAAACAAGGGTATGAAAGCTGTTTACTTTCACTCTGCAAATTTGAACTGAAGAGAGTTTTCTTCACATTCATTTTGTTCATATTAGGGTCACTAAAGTAGCTCTCCTGCCACTGGAACTCCTTCAAATGCTGAGATGAAAGGAAACAAGTTTGATACTCTTAAATTCTGAGAATCTCCCAGGGCTCTTTTAGCCATTTAGGGTGAATCCCATCCCATCTGAACTTCTACTTATCTTACAAACCTTTAGATTAATGGAGCCTCTCGTGTGCTTGAAGCAATTAATGCTATCAATGGACCGAGGCCCAGCCCAAATCTACCCAAGTCCGAGTTTGATAATTGAAAATTCAGATTGTCCAACAGGTCTTATGGGCCTCATCTGGCTGATTCCAGCCTTTGTTTGCATGGAATTCAATTTGTAGAAATTTTATGAAAAAAAAATATGTATTTCTATTAAAGTGGCTAAAATTGAGTAGGTAAAGGTGAAGATTTACATAAAGCCATCAAATAATCGGCCACTATCCTAGTATATCATACCCTATAGGAAAGTTAGGGTCTCACGTGGGCCCGTTTCTTTACTAGAATTCATAGAATTCATGTCTGGTGGATGTCTGGGAATTTCAAATCCTGGTATTTGAAATGCTACCAAATTCTGGAATTCTAAATTTGTTGTTTCATTCATAGCCTGAATTCCTACCTGAGCTCCCGGAATGCCGTCGTCCCTCTTCCGGGATTTATGTGACAAGTGAGATTTTCAAATCCTACTTGTTAAAGTGGTTTTTCAAATGCTGGGTTTTTTGGAATTTGAGATGCCTGGAATTTCAAATGCCCCGGAATTCCGTGTGAATTCTGGTAATGAAACACAGAATTCCTGACAGGAATTCTGAATTCCCAGACAGCCTGAATTCCTGTCAAAAATTCTAGTAAGTGAACAGGCCAGGTGTAAATACCTAAAAATCTGGTATTTACTTTACCATTCAACGCAGCAGACCAGTAAGCCCCATATTCATCATGTGCTCGTGAATGGGTCAGCCGTCAGCGTGGCCAGGACTTGCCATGCATGGATCAGGCTTTGCTACGTTTTTGGTATCGTAAGGCAAGACAGGATCTCAATACCCCATGGCCCGATCTTTATCCCATTGGTCTTTGGACAGATACAAATAGCTGTGAGGCAAAAAAGATCTTGTATGATCTAACATTGTTTCAGTTATAAATTTGCAATAATCTTTACATTGTTAGATAAATGATTATTAATTTATATATCCCCAAAGGTTTATAGGATTTATAAATAAACCTCTATGGTTTTAATATTTGTATATATATACCCCCGCCTTTTCATTTTAATACCTTTCCTACCCCAAAATTAGTAGCCTTACGACCGACGACTACAAGTTTTTAAAATAAAATGACACCGTTGTCCATCTCTTTATCCATATATGCATAATTTTAAAATCTTGAATTTTCTTTTAAAAGCTTATAACATTAACAATTACTATAGTGCATTTAGTGGGAGAGAGTAACCAATATAAATCCATGTTTATCAATACGGGACCCATTTAATAAATCTAAACCGATCAGGCGATCACAATGACAATTAACAGTTGTTCTTAGAATTGATTATAATTGATCCAATCCATGGACAATCCCCTATCAGAATGATGAGAGTTTCAAATATATAATCCGACTTCATGTGGGAAAATTTGAGAGAGACTATCGGGACTTAGGATAAAATAATGAAGAAATCCACTACATTTAGATGGATTATCATATGTCGCCATCAACCATAATGAAGAAATCCACTACATATACTACGACCGTAGTTGGTTCAATTTATGGCTTTCATTAGGTCATGTTTGGGCCGTACCCATCTGAACTTGATAAGGATTGAACGATCAGAGTAGGGGTGCTCATGGGGCGGTCCATCCCGAGCCCAATCCTGGCCCAGCCCCCTTTGGGCAGGGCTTGGATAAATCATTAGGGGTCGTTTAATAAATGGGCCGGGCTTAGATTAAGTAAAAAAAGCCCAAAGCCCATCCTGTCCGGGCCCGTAAAAGTAGTGCACGTAACTTAATTTAATTATTCTAAACAAGTGCTCTAGTGCCTACAAAAGTGACAAAAAGCCCGGTTCCGCCTGGCCTGATTAATTAAATGGGTGGGCTCGGGCCTGACTTTTTACAGCCCATGTCGAGCCTAGGCCAGTGCTTTTAAACTCGGGCCTGACTTTTTACAGCCCATGTCGGGCCTGGGCCAGTGCTTCTAAAGTCGGGCCTGACTTTTTACAGCCCATGTCGGGCCTGGGCCAGTGCTTCTAAACTCGGGCCTGACTTTTTACAGCCAATGTCGGGCCTGGGCCAGTGCTTCTAAACTCGGGCCTGACTTTTTACAGCCCATGTTGGGCCTGGGCCAGTGCTTCAAAACTTGGGCCTGACCTGGATATGCCTTAGCCCGGCTCAGCCCATGAACACCCTTAGATCAGAGTCCGACTCGTACACTAGATCCAAGTATGAGGCCACTTGATAAGATTTATATTAGATGCCCAAACCCACTCATTAAGGGCCCAAGCTTGGTATTAATCTTTGTTCTCTCTTTTTTTAGAGCTAGATTTTTTTAATTGAACACATAATATCTAGGTTCTGTACACTTCATCATTCAATATATAGAGATATGCTGCTATGAGAGATATCTCTCACCTTAAATGAGAGATTGGGTGGGGGCTATCACATTCATATCCAATGCCAACAACTTAAATGTGAGGGCCCCCACACTTATCTTTCATATAAGGTGAGAGATATCTCTCATATGAGTATTCCCAAATATGAGGAACGTTCTTGGCCAACAGTAAAAGTTAATAAAGCAAAAGAGCAAAAAAATTTTAAAAAGCCCTCCCACATTTTCAATTTTTTATTTCCCGCCCAAACTTAAAAAATCCCTCATATCTGTCTCCTCTTCTCCCAATCTCAACCTCATCATGACTCTCATCTCCGACTCACCTCTGCCCTCATAATCCATTCTCATGTCCACGTTGTCTCTTCACACCTTAGCTCTACAGGTCGTCCCCACATATATATATATATATATATATGGAGACGCTCTTATGAGAATAACTCTCACATTACTATGAGAGTAAGGGGGAGGACACTCATATTTAGGTTGTCGAGCACTATAAAACTCTTGGGGAGTTTTTTTTTTTTTTTCAAAAAAAAAAGAAGCCCCTCCTAGTTGGGCCCACTATGACAATTGATAAATATGAAATGCCACTGGATGGAATAATATAGATGCAGTCTACCTATTTGAAAATTTTCAACTCAATTAGATTATCTGAACCCCTTGATCCATGGCCCCAAGATTTAATGGTTATAGAGGCATCATTTTCTTGTGATTTCAATCCAACGGTGAATAAAAGTTGGATGAGTATCAAATTTGAGCTTTATACCAATTCATGGAAGTATTATGTGTGAAATGAATGGATTGACTTAAGGGGAGCAAAAAAAAAGGAGTTTTTAAAATGGATATTATGGGGTTTTGAATGCATCAGATCCGCTAATAAATCTCTATATATATGGACCTTTTGTGGGTATATTTGTTTGTTGCATCGTTCAATGATACAGATAATTTAACAGATGCGAAGATTATGCATGTAGAAGAAATCAAGAAATAAGTAAAAGAAAAACGATTATAATATGGGTCAGGTCAATAGCAAAGGGTGACCCGGCCCACCAATCCAGCCAGAAATGGAGCAGTTATTCAGGGTTCGGTTGACCTTTTGTGTTCCTCAGTCAGCCCTCCATCCCCACTCGAACTTGCCCAACCCTACAAATGCCACTATAACCTGCCAACCCAACTCAACCTGGCCTCTTAATTTTGGGTTTTAGTTTGGCTTCACTTTCACTGTGCAAATTTGATCCGGTGAGAACTGTTCTCTTCACCTTTATTTTCTCAACATTCAAACAACATTTAGAAATTCCTTCTGAATTTCTACTTATCTTACAAACCTTAGATTAATGGTAGAGCCTCACATGTGCTTGAAGCAACGCTATCGATGGATCGAGGCCCAGCCCAAATCTACCCAAGTCCGATTTTGATAAATGAAAATTCGGATTGTCCAACAGGTCCAATGGGCCTCATTTGGCTGATTCAAGCCTTTGACTCTAGTCATACATAATTTTATATGTTTCTAACATACATATTTCAATTTATCGACTATAAAACATGACTTCAACAGGTTCGGGTGGCTTTATTCGGACTTTGTCTTTAGTTTTATTGAACCTTTATTAGCGAGCCAAGTAAGCAAAGGCCTCTAACTTTATCGGGTATGATTTGAAGTTTGTGTTGGACCCGGACCCAGATTTGGAACCTTCAATCTTTATAAGGTATCCTTATTGGGCTCAGACTCCAAATGAAGCACAAATGAGGCCTGTTGGCAGACCTAATTATAGAGATTTGATAATTATTCATATTTATAGAAGAATCATAATTAACAAGATCAAGGCATGTTTGCAAGGACAAAATCAAAATTACCAAACAATGCCATCCAAATTCAGTAAAAAAAAAATTAAAAAAATGGAAAGAAGTCATGTGACCATTTTGTACACTGTTCTGCATCTCTAGAAAAACCTAAAAACACTTCACATGGCAGTTTCAATTGCGGTGTTTGTGTTTGATACAAACAAAAATATACTAGGCAGTAAACAGATTCCCCTGGAACCGTGTGAAAACCACTTTCAAGTTAATTTGAGAGAGCTTTTACCAAAAAAGTCAATTTGAGAGACACAGATATAGACTTCATTTTAGAAAACCCCCACCCCCAAAGGACTCTTACATGCTGTTTGGTCTTCTTTCGGTGCCACTTTATAAGGATTTGACGCTCACTTTTCAAAAAAAAAAAAATAATAATTTTATCATAAACAAATCATTTTCTAAGGTTTTTGTAGAATAAAAATCAGAAATATGAAATTCAAGTATTGAGTTTTACACAAATGTGCCCTCAAAATCAACATCAAAGAAGTCAATATAAGACTAGAGCCTCTTGGCATCATTTTGAAATGTTTTGTTTTAATAATAAATAAAGAAAAATTTATTTGGCAAATATTTTTTTTTCATTTCTACATATTTATAAAATTAAAATATATCCTTCTCTATTTTCTTCCTCTCTCTTTCTCTTTTTAGATTATCTCCGTAAAATATTATGTTTGCCTAACAAGTTTTCCTTCATCTTCATTCATGCTTAGAATAAAATTTTCCAAGGATGATGCCAAACAGTCCGGTCGGCCACTAAAGCTACATTATTCTTCTTCAAAACTGTGCCCCTAATCGATAAGTGTTAAGATTGTACAAAATGATTTTGAAGAAACCAAATCGATAAAAAATCACAGTTTTTTTTCCTTCTTCGTGGTACGTTTGTGCACGCTTTTTCTACCAAAGCAAAGTTGTCCTTTTTCTTTGTCACATAAAAGATAGAAAGGAAAATTATGTGTTTACCAAGATTTCGAAGTCCGGACTCCGACGTTTCTATTAGATTGAATTAACGTAAAAAAAAAAAAAAAATGCGTCTTTCCTCTTCCACAACTTGCCCTTATTTTAACTCTGACTTAGAAAATACAATCTATCTTATTTATTCCCCTCATTAGATTAGATCTTACTTAGAAGATGACCACCTCCGTCCCTCCCACCCTAAATTCACAAACACTAAAAAAACCATCACCATCAACTCATTATTGTAATGAAAGGCAGAAGTCATTTGTTGTATTTACAGTAACAAGTTTCCTACCCCCTCCCATTGACCAGAAAAGATCCAACAAATCAAAGAATCTTCATTCTTTTCTTATAACCTCCAAATATATATTTATTCCCCTTTTCCTGTCCCATCTCACAATCTTCCGAGCCTTCTGACCATATTCTCTATAACCCCACTCTGCATCTGACTCTAACCGCCACCTCAGCACGACTGCCGCACCGAACACGCAACCACCTGCGCCCATTGCTTCAGCTTCGTCTTCACAACATCCGGACCATCCCCTTCACAAAACCCAAAATCTCAAAAAACTCCTAAAAACATAAAATTACAAACAGGTCCTTGTATATATGAACAAAAAGAACAAGTTTTTATCATTACCTGGACAAGGTAAGATGTTGGGAGTTTTAGGGCTTCCAACGTCGGACGGATCGCAGTCCGATGCGTTGGAGGACTTTGAAACGGTATCGTTGTACTGCTTGTTAACGGCATAGTAGAGATCCAGAGCTGGTATTGTGTTGGTGAGCCTTGGATCCTTTTCGGGGGAGAAGCCGAAACCGAGTTCGATGCAGGCCTTGAGCTCGTCGAGATCGTCGTCCGTAACGCTCTTGGTGCGTCTCCTGCTGCTGTGCCTTCTCCTGAGCCAGGCCTCGTCGCGGTGCGCGTCGGGCGACCATGAGTGCTGCTTGTGGAGATGGAAACGTTTCGGTTGGGCCGACATATCGGGTTTGCGGTTTCTGGTTTTGGGTCTCCAATGGAGGAGAGGAGGAGGAAAAATGAGAGAGATGATGGTTTTAAAGGAGGAGGAGATATGACAGGGAATTATTATTATTATGTGTCTGCCCCTCCTCTCTCTCTCTCTCTCTCTAAAATGTGATCTGTCATCTTTTCTGGATTTGGAAAGGAACCTGGATGAATCATGAATGTATGGTGATCTGATGGACTTTCTGAAATTCTTACCATGTTGGAATCCTAGGAATGGGCTGAAGGATTATAATTTGGAAGTCCAGGTCTGAGTCTGATGAAGGCCCATTTATTTAATGCTTGCAAGGATGTTTGAATTTGAATCCATATTTTAACGTCTGATTTTATGAAAAGAATCTGAGAAATCATGACAATCCCTGAGAAGGGTGTGTATAATATATATATATATATATATATATTTTTCATGGATTTGTATAAAATATTATTATTGTCGACATCATAGCCTTGTCGTAACTATTTTGGTTTAAATCTTGTCCTGGCTTATTATCGCATAATGTTTTAGAAAAAAGGTGTTTTGGCATGGTGGAGTGAGTGTTGTGATCCTGATAAATCACAATGTGATCGATCTTAATAATCAATTGTCTGAAATTTATATACCTGCTTTATGGTGGGCAATTTGGAGAGCTAGAAATTATTATATTTTATGAGACATTGTCATCAATCCTGATTTGGCTCTTCTGTGTATTGAATAAATGGAGAACTTCTGAAAACATATGGAGGAGAGCTTGAATGGTAATAAGCATGTCACCGATGATGAGAGCTTAAACAGGGATATACTATTTCATCAAATCCGCATTCGTCAACCGTGTAAAATCTTATGCCAGCTAATGCACCCTCTCAAGAATAAAAAAAAAAAAAGATATTCTACACAGTCGACAAATGCCGATTGAATGAAACTGTATCTCCGGACTCGTCATTAATGAGATTCCTAATTGGCCAGAGCTTCGCGATGTGGCTCCCATATATTACGGATGTTGTTTTGAAAGCATCTTTTAGTAGGGAGGTGTTTGGCTTTGTTCATGCTTTTAACGAGACTTATTTTGGTGCATGAACTTTTCAAAGGTCCAAAGCTGTTCTCTCCTAGAGAGGGTGAAGATATAGTTATTTTACTCGTAACGAAAAAAGCCAAGATTTACCCAAAAAAAAAATGAAGAAATCTAAGAATACAAGATATATACTCCAAAATTCATATTCTTTCGGATGCCGAAGAGGCTATTGATGCAATCAAAAGAACTATGACTACTATATCAAAAGGATTTTTCTCTTATGCGTGTCCGTAGGAAACCTCTTGCATGAAAAACCAATCTTCATGGCAATACCTTTGAGAACCATGTTGAAATCATGAGCTAAACTGGTTTCTTGCATGCAATTTTCTACAAACGCCCATACGAGAAAAGACCTTGGTCTATTAATGTCGAGTTTTTTAAAGCTATGTTCTTAAAAGTTTAGTGAGCCAGCCCATCATTTAGCTAATTTTGGTTTTAGTACTAACAAAGTTAATAAGGAGTCACTTGCATGATATTACTTGTTGCAGTTGGTTGGTAGTAGTTTTTTGCTTTGCTTTCTTCTAACAAATTTTCCTTTTTACCAAAATGAAAAAAAAAATTGCGTTGGGACTAGATACATGAATTTTACTTCATCATTCCATTTTATACCAGGCCAAATCTAGAATAAATTGCATTTCTTCAAATCTATTCTTTTCTCTTTTTTTTCAAAACTCACGATGTAAATATGGCAAAAGATTTATGCCGGCTATGAATAAAACCCAACCCACCTCTTTTTATCTGGGCTTGGGACCGACAGCAAAACATGCATAAAATATTTTCATATAAAATGTACGGGGCCCAACACGTACGAGTCTAGCTAGGAGTATAGGACCCTTAAAATGGATCCCACTACAACCCATTAGACCCAAATGCATGTGCAGGACTAACAAAACACATTAGCCTTCATCCTTTCTTCTGCGCATGAAATGCACCATTGAAAAGGGAAAAAGAGAAACAGATCGAGAAGGCATTGGGGTCTGTTTCTGTTTCACTGTTGGCGCTGGTTGCCCTATCTGGTGGCCACATAATATAAGACTCTGTTTGGGAGATTCGAATGGCTGAGACATGTGACATTGTTGGTTAAAAAGCTACAGCCTGTTCTTGTTGTAAAGGTTGCCGTGATTTCCTGGGTCTTGAAAACGCACGCACCCACATACAGCCATAGGGCACATGTCCGGACCAACAGCTGGGTTCTAGGTTGCAGGCCATGAACTAATTAGAGGATCCTCTAATTTCATTTCTGCCAGCTCAATTGCATCTCTCTCTCTCTATACACGCATGAGAATTTTCATGGTTAACATGGCCGTGACTTCTTGTAAGAATTGCTAGCCTATTGGACCCATTTGGGCCCGTATGATCATCAACCCACACCCTTTGAATTAAAATTAGGCCAAATTTGACAATCATTCAAGTTTAGTGCCTGTCACATTTTAGGCCAAAATGGGGCCTTTATCTAATATTGTAATGGTCCTCTATTTTATTTTTCTTCTCCCTGGTAATCAAATTATGATATAGGATTATTTTTAACAATGTTTTTTTTATTATAATATCTTAATAAAAACGAAAAAGACTAAATGGGTCCACTGTAACATTGGCTTGTAAATCATAAGGAGGATTGGATACTTCATCTAATGGGTCCAATGTAGATAGTGAAATGGGTCAATATATTGGATCTTTCATTTGCCGGAACCACGCAAATGAGTGGCATGGGATGGGTTAAATCTAGGGGGTTCCATGCTTGTCCTAAGATAGATATTTTTCTTAAAGAAAAAAATCTTAAAGACAGAATTAGGCCTCAAAAGGTTATCAGTAGTGCTATATGGACAAACTTTTTTGTCATAATTTTGGACAACTCCTATGATATCCCTTGAATATCCAAGGAATATTCAAGGAATATCATAGGGGTAGTCCAAAATTCTGGCAAAAAAGTTTGTCCATGTAGACTTTTTGAAAGGGCTATTTATGAGGTTTCCAAAAAAAAAGCTCTATGTAGAAAAACAAGGCCTTTTATCTTTTGTTTGTGCCTAGTCTCAAATCGTCCAAAAGAAAGAAAAACCTTTTATTATTGAGTTAATTTCTTTGTATAATTTCAAGAGCTTGGGCTTATTATTTTATAAAGCATGTAACATTAACAATTGCACTTAGAGTTGTTCTCTATGAAGATCTAGCTTATATTTATTGGAGTGGATGGTATCTGCAACTAGGATAGGGTCTCTACTTAGTCCCCAGCCAAGGGCCCCCTTGGCAGTCTCTACTTAGTCCCCAGCCAAGGGCCCCCTTGGCTGGATCGGAAAAATCAATGGTTAGTTCGCTTGTAATTAAGAATTTACCTATATAAATAAATGGGTGATAGATCAGTGGTAGAGGCACTTTAATTTTACGGTACCAATTATAAATCAAACCCTTTCTTCAGTTGGAAATTCCACTCCCACGCAGGTAAGCAAAATTAACAAAATAAATACTTCTAGAACCCAATTCATTCAAACCTCTAGTTATCATCAAACTTTCTAGAACCCATTCGTCTTCCAAGATCCCATCAACAGCAGTCGTATTCCAATGTTGAAATCAAGGAAGTAGGTAGTGTCCTCTATGGTGACATTATTGCCTGTTCAGCACACTACAGTATGTCTGAACTGCCACAAAGCTGTCAAATACTTTTCCTATTCTTTAACCCACTAATTAGAGTATACCCATTAGATCAACGGACTGGATCAAACCTGGACAGTGGCCACTTGCCTCTATTGATCCTTCTTCTGATTTGGTAGTCATGCAGCCTGCATACTTTTCCAAGATTTTCTAATTTCAGGACTTTGGCGTCAAAGATTCTTTGAATACACAAAGACTACTGGTATTTCCCCACCGCCCACAGTCTACAGCAGGTTCGTGCATATTCGGATATTCTTTCAACAGCAACTGAGATGGGAAGAAATGCATTTGTTTATTGGTTATACTTAGCTGAAAGAAGCACTGCAGAGTACTACAGAGAAAAATTGGGCAACATTCCAAGGAAAAAATGAGCTAAGCCAGCCAAATTGTTCATTTAGTGGGCCACTATCCACATGTGAGCAGCACTAGTTGAAATGGGCTCACATGGAGCTTTTTTATTTTTTTCAGCTCAAATGATCTCTTCCTGGGCCATACCTTTGCCATTAATACAGACAAGAACCATGCGAGACACGGATCAGTTTTTCGAGAAACTGATACAAAAATATCTGGATGATCTGCACAACTCTCACATGTATCAACCATGCTAGTGTCATTAATATGGGCCAATACATGCTAAAGATTTAGGAAAAGATGATCCAATACACCAGTACATATTAGTTGTATCAGCAATAAAGAGGGCTTTTTAGGTGTGCACATGCCTCATTATTTAAGCTAATTGCGCATAAGGAGAGGCTGACCTGGGGCTACATTGATTCATGGGAAGGCCAAGATTGAAAGAACTAGAAGTGATCCACCTATGTGCAAAATCTTAAGTTCATCAAATCATTCGAACTCCTTGATTTGTAGCCCCCCGAGTTTAAAGAATTTAGAATACATCATTATTTTTATTTCAATCCAAACAATCGGTATGATAGATGTGATCCGCTTATGTGCAAAATTGTAAGTTCATCAAACCATTCTAACCCCTTGATTTGTAACCCTCGAGTTTAAAGAATTTAGAATACATCATTATTATTATTCTCAATCCAAACAATCGGTACCATCTAGATCATTGATGCCCAGGGGAGGTGGTTGTGTGTGTCCCATTCAGATTGATCATAGGAGAAATTCTCAAGTACTGAACTGTGTACATCTAAGTTGTTTTTGCACAGGCGCACCAAAAATTTTCTCCAGCAATAAATATCCATTTTTAAATCATTCTAAGCAAAATCCCATGTCTGATGTATAAGTTCCGGTGTTGATGTTGATCAGATTTTACTCCAATCCAAGTGGTTTCACTATCATATTCTAATTCACTATCTTTAAATTTCTTTATGAGTTTTGTATTTTCTAATGTTGATATGAGCCAAATTTCACTCCAATATATAAGATTGGTATCACTTTCATATTCTAATTCACAATCTTTAAATCTATTCATGAGCTTCGTATTTTTCTAAGAACAAAGTATCCTCTACCGAAGGTTCAGCTTGATCAAGGAGAAAAGTGATAAGACAGAGGGAGATAAGATATTGCACCTACTATGAATATCTTTGTTGTGGTGGATGAGTAGATGATATTTATTTCATTAAAGTTTCTAAAAGTAGTGAGGGCCACCTCATGGTTTTTCCTTCCTTTCCTTAAAAAGGTGGCATCTATTTAACAAGCACAAGTGCACAACTGCGCATCTCTCCTTCATTGGTTGAATGATGTTAGAGTAGGCAAGTGTGTTTACATACTATGTTCGAATCCAACAACTATATGCTCAAGTAATGTGAGTGTGTGTTTGCCACTTTCTTAATTAGCACTGGTACTCAAGGCATTTTTTTAATGATAATTTAGGGTATCTCCGGTCCCGCCCAGCTAATAAGTCTTTTGATCCTGAGCTCAATGGACCTTCGATTCTGAACAGTCGAGAATAAATTCTTACGGGCACATGCAAACCCTCCTATCCACATGCACCGTGTAAAACTATGGGAGGTGGCCAACAGAGGCAGGTGTCGAATACAAGACCTCTCCGCTTCTTGAGGCACAGGAACCTTGGTCAACTGAGCTACCACTCGTTGGTTACTACTCAAGACATTGGATACACGTAGTACACATCCAATTAGTATGATCCATATGGGCCCCATCAATACCCTTATCGTGGACAGAAGATCACTAAAACAGTTTTGATTGGCCAATCTTAACATTCCAATTTTTCCTGCTCAAATCGTCGTTAATGCTTTTTTGTGATTTTACCAATTTTCTTTTCTAACTGAATGTTGATGATTATCTGATCAGTGCCGCCCAATGGTTGATTGATGCATATTAGCAGATGGGGTGTGATGAGTCTTTAAAATTGCATATTTTTTATCATTAATTTTTAATAATTAAGGACTTAATCATCTAATCATGCTTGATTTCATTAGGAAATAATGATTTTATGAAAAACCACATTTTCACTTAAAATCATGAAAATTTCTATCTTTAGCCTGAAAAGCCAAAAATCTCTCATGACTTTTGAT
Source organism: Litsea cubeba (assembly GCA_012931725.1). Lineage (NCBI taxonomy): Eukaryota > Viridiplantae > Streptophyta > Magnoliopsida > Laurales > Lauraceae > Litsea > Litsea cubeba. The sequence goes on from CM022949.1 coordinate 16,942,680, forward strand.
TTACACATGAAATGATTTTTCTTGATTATTTTTTTGGGTATCTTCGTATTTTTGGGACCCGCCTTAAGAGAGAAACAAAGAAGAAGAAGTTTCATACGAGCTACATGTGGGACCCACACTTGTACATGTGAGCACCACCCATAGATATGAACGCAAATGGATTGTCGCAGCCGCAATATTGAAGACCTATCTATGTCGCGTGAAGACCTGTGCGTGCACCGCAAGTGAAGCCAATAACTTGACAAACCTCACTGCAGCAGCCAGATTAACAGAGACATTTGTCCCCTATACACCCTTATAAAAGGGGCTGCTCGTGAGTGATTGGGAGGCCAGACCGAAGGAGGAGACCACAAAAGGAGGCCGTGAGTGTTGCTCATGAGTGATAGGTGAGGCCATGTGTAGTGCTCACAAGAGATTGGTGAGGCCGGCTCCATCTCATCTTCCCTCTTCTTCTTTCTAGTGATATTGTCTTTTGGTATCCTTGGGCCATGTCCAAGGACTTCTTTTAAAGGAATATTATTGTGAAAGAGAAGTTGTAAATGTGCATTTTTAATGATAAATCAAGAAGTATCATTTGCTGTGGCGGGCTAATTTATTTGATTGGAGCTATGGATGAAGATAAGTAATCGCTTTTTATTTATTGAGTAGTTACAATTTGTGTTCCATGTTTATGTGCATAATGATTAATAGACTTACCTTCATGCCCTAGGCAAACCTCCATTCTTAATTTATGAAAATATATATTTATTTTTTACTATCCATGCTTAGGTTTGATAGTCCATACTTATGACTGAGTTTTTCTTTGATGGGTTATGCTTATCTTTGATGGGTAGTGCTTAGGTTATTTCTATACTTCTCTGAGGTGAAGGAAGTCTTGGATTTTGGATTTTTGTTAATTAAAAAGGCTTTTAAAGTTAAATTATCTAAGTCAAAAACATTGATTTATTTTTGGTTTGAAGAAGAAGTTGGACCAAGTTATGATTACTTAATAAATAAACGGGTAGATGCTTATTGGATTCTTATGCTCTAATCATTTTTATCAACTGTTATTTTTCATCTTCTAATTTTTTGTGTGATTTTTTTTTCGTTAACTCATTTAAAAACTCATCTTCTTTGATTAATTAAATTTCTTAATTTAAAAGTTTCTTTAACTAGCTCCCTATGGGTTCGACCCGTACCTGCCACTGTCTCAAATAGGCTGCCGTGCACTTGCAATTAAATAACATTGTTTCTAAGTTACTGGAGTTTAGACCAAATACTGTCACGTAGAGGCCTAGACACACCATAAGACCTTGTGTTTTGATATCTCTATATATACTTAGTACATTGATCAAGTTCGGGTCACATCAGGGTGCAATTAGATGGGGCACTATACTATTGGGCCCAACCCCAAAAGGAAAATAATTAGAGCTTAAAACAACATTGCTGAGGCAAGGGTGCATGGGCATGACCGCATGAAAGCAAGTTTGAACCCTGAATAGTTGAGTGATTATTGTGTTAGTGGTCTGGGACTCTGGGTGTTGAGCTGTTATTATTGTATTGCCAATTGGAAAGGAAGATAAAATGATGATGATACAAAGCAGAGGGTTGGCTTATCATGATGTTGCATGACAATAGACAATCAAAGCCACATTCACCACATAGTGGAAGAAGTGGGGTCCATTTAGCCATATTTTTGGCCGCCATGAGAGGCCGATGAGATTATCCATTTTGCAGGAAAAGTACATGCATAGAGGCTGATTATTTTTTCTTTTGCTATTTCCCGAAGTGGTTAATTTATCACTATCACATTAACCTGTGCTAATCACGGCATGTTCGCCAAGATATGCAAAATATATTTTATAATCCATTAAAAAAATTTAAGTCAAGTAAAATCATCCTCAAATACTTACTGACGACGATTTGGTTTAAATCGAGCATAAAATTTTGAAAAGAAAATAAAATGATAAAAGATTATGAGAGTACCTCTTTTCTCAATTTAATAGTCCATAGAGTAGAAATGGACTACGAGAAGTGGAGTAGGAAAAAAAGAAAAGAAATAGATCTAGGATTAAAATGAAGTTGCTGCAGAGAGGAAAAAGTGGGAAGAAGATTTGAGTGGTTATAATACAATTACATGTTGAAAGTGGGAGGACTAAGTGAGTTAGTTGTGGCCAAAATTAACTTCAAAACTCTTGACTTTAATAAAGTATAACTCCACCTCTCAACTTTCATTTTGTGCCGACTTTCAAATTGTTTAACCCAAAGTTTCTAATAAAATACTTATTTATCATCATTTATCGTTTAATTGATTTCCTATTTTATTAATTATCAAATACCCTCAACATTTGAAAATGATATTATTTGATATTTTAATTATTATTATATTTCAAATGCAATATTCTAGAAGGAATCTATCTTCTTTTTAGAATAAGAAACATTTTCATGAGGACTCCGATAATGCATCCAATCAGGGCGAAGGGGCAGCACATAAAGACAGCATGGGGATTGATGTAGAGCAGAAATATTTATACTCTCAATGCTGCTCTCGTAAGTTCATGTATTTTTTTTTTCTGTTAAGCACGGCTATTCTTCCGAAGCCCACTGGCCCTTATTAATATAGTTTGAGTCGTGTCAGCCCACTAAAGGATAAAGCTAGCTCTTCCAGCGTAGTTTTTCTCCATACATAAGATTTAAATTCGAGACTTTGTTTAAAAGGAAGGAGTGCCGAACCACTAGAACCAACCTGCATTGGTGTAAGTTCAAGTATTTTACCAGCAAGTTTTAAGTTATATGATGTTACCTCGTCGAGTTTGTGTTACTTTACCAAAGGTCTATTTTTTTCACTAGAGAGTTTTTCATCTCATCTAAAGTTTACTCTTCTCATCCAAAGGCCCCCTCTTCAGAGGGCGCGGCCTCAGTCCACCCTAAGCTGAGATATCGAAAAAAAAAAAGAAAAGAAAAAAAGTTATCTTATGTATACCATGTATCATTCCACGACGATGGGAGTTAATCTTTATCTCCAAAGATTTGGAAAACCTTCATTTGTTATCAAGCGGTTATGCTATGACCATTCATTTCTTTGGACCAGTCCATGCTCCAATAGAAATTTGTATTAGTGAGATTTGAAAATTCACGCAAACAAACTCATAACATGAGTTTTTACACTTAATTTTGTACCACGGAATATATTGCTTCTTTTGGTTGCATGATAAAAATCTCCTGATACATAAAATAAAACCAAGTTGTCATCTTTAAACAATTGATGTAGCTGTCTTTCAAAAGAATAGAAGAAACCCCACAATTGAAAACCCAGTTCTATTGTACTAGCATAAAATAATGATACAGTTGGGTGCATGGATCACATGAAGCTAGAAATATTGAAAAATTATGTGCTTCCAATAAAAAATGCGCCTCATCAGCAAAGTATAATTTGCAAAATATTAGTAATAAGCCTTTTAAAAAATTTTGAAAAAAAGAAGAAGTAATGTTGGCTAGTTGGACTTCCCTTAATTACTCATAAAATGTACAAGAAATGGTCGTATGAGCACCTAGCGCTTGGTGCACGCCCACCGGCCCATGGGTTTGACACCCATCTAAATGGATCGAACTGTCGAATTGACTATGCAGTCGACTTGGATGGTGAAAATTTGGGCCCCACGTGATCATCCAAGTCTGAGTCACCGTTCATAGGCAGCTGGATCCCCCGTTCCCATCTCAAGGTGGGACCCCTAGTGGGCCTCAAGAGGGCCAGTGTGCGACCCACGCACTGGATAACCCCTCTATTTACATATATTACAAGAAAATAAAAGTAAAAATGCTACTGTTGAGAAAAATTTCCTATGCTCCTTTTCCCATGCTTATCTACTGTCTTTTTTGGTTTTTCTCAAAATCACTTCTTTGCTATGAGTGAAGATTTAGAGCATGAAATGGGTGAAAGAAACATAGACTTTATTATGATTTCCATTATATTCTTTACCTTAAAAATATATTCACTTAGTAGTATTTCTCAAATAGATAAAAATAATCCTTAAAAACTGAATTCCTAAAGAAAACCTCTTTCTACTGTTTAGATTGGGTTATGCAGTTGAAATTCTATAAAAATAACTAATGCATTGATATATAGCCATTGCCATTACAGATTTCCTTGTGTGTGTCACTGTATGATTGCAGATGTCTGAAGATTTTCATATCTATTTCCATGAAGTGACAAAGCGTGGCAATGGAAAAATAAGAAGATCATTCTACCAAGCTTTTAAGGGACAACTATATTCTAAACAAGTAACACTATCTCATCTTCAACTCATGACACTTCTTTGTTACATCCACCATATTATAATAGAACAGAAGATTATATCTGGAATCTAGGTATCATATACGCAACTGAGCTAAAAAGCTGTGTATGGATAGCTCATAGCTACAAATCCAAAAGTCAGCATCTTCCTATATTAGAGATTTGGGGACACAATTCATGGCTGGTTTCACCATATCAAGTTACTATTTCACTCATGAAATTGGAAATGGTCTAGATCACTAAGCCTAGGTATTGTGCATTACACTAAGAAACAGGTAAACTAGGTCTTTTGGGTTTAGCGGGCATTATCCCCCGAAGATTAGTCATGTTGGGTCAAAGATCTCATAAATACCTTCTTCATAAAATATATATATATATATATATATATAAAAGTATTTGACTGTACTATGTGTAATTCTTAAATAAAAAAAAAATTAATTACAGGAGAATAAATCTATTCTTCCCATCTCTTTCAGATTGGATTGGGCACTGTAATCCTCGTTACTAAGGCTATCATTATCCAATAGATTGAATACCCTTTATTAAATACCCAAAATTTTCTTTCCTCTGGGTATTTGAGTTTTTATTCCAGAAGAATCCAGAAAGCCCTAATAAAACGATAATAAATCATTGGATTGAAACCAGTTAGCTCTGATACCAAATGTTAGAAAATATGTTGTCAGTGTGCTGCAGGTCTAGATTCTATGCTCTAATTGTTGCAAAAGCCGAACAGGCTGGATGTCAATCTAGGCTCTAGAAATATGGGTGTTCATGGGCTAGTTCAATATGGTCGGAGGCTTGTCCAGCCTGGCCCATTAAACTATTGGGGGCAATGTTTAGGCTCTGATCCATCCCATGGCCTGAAACACGGGCCCTAGCTCTGCCCATTCGTGAAAGATATATACAATCCGTTGTGTAAGAATGTTGGACTTGGGACGCGCCAAGCCTTTTTAAGAATAATTGGCCACTGGGCTCATTTAGTAATTGGCCCAGCAAATTATGCCCAGGTACAGCTCACGTGCCTAAAAATAGAGCCCAAATCCAGCGTAATGCGGACTGGGCTTGGGTTGGGCTCGTGCTGCCCTAGCCCATGAGTACCCCTAATATGATGGTGTTTCAAAGGTGGTTTTATCTTCTTCTTCCCTTGTTTGTTTTGATTTTCTGAAATATAAGTTTTCTCAACTCTCAGGTTGGGAATCGGTAGTCTTTGATTTTTTTTTTATTATTATTAAAGGGGCCTTGTATTGATTAAATGCTATAAGGGATTTTGTTTAGGAGGTGGTTTATCTTCTTTTTTATCTTTTCTTTTTCTTGATTTCTTCATCATCTCTTAGAGGCTGTTGAGAGAAAGAAGGAAGGAGAAAAAAATTAGAATTTTGTAGAAGACAAAAAGGCAACAGGCACATCATTTATTACTTGTGCAATCACAACTTATGGGCTATGGGGAATTTTGTTCAAAAATAAAAAAAAAAAAAAAATCACAAGGCTTTCTGATGTCATTTAAAGTTTAAAGTCAACAACTATCATATTAGAGTATTTGAGATTTTTTCCATGTAAAATGCTCCTTTGCAAGATGAAGATGTATAACACATGGGATAATTTTCTCTCTTACAAGCCGAATGGATGCATTGTCCAACTCTATGGGGCCTACTTAGGCACCCTTTTGATTGGAGCAACTTCTTTCACATGCTTACCATCATCTAATATCATGCTCAATTTTATACTTATTGAACCTATTCTTGCCGTGTTGGTTGCAGCTAAAAAAAAAAAATCTATACTTAAAAGATCATTATATTTTAAGGTTTAATAATAGGCATGTTATGGGCTGAGCCAGGCCATGCTGAAGCATATCCAGGCCCAACCCAAGCCTGACATGGGCAGGGGCGGACCCAGAAAATGGAACTAGGAGGGGCCAAATGAAAATAATTAAAAGAAAATTTTAACATTTTAGAGGACAAAATAAAAGATTACAAAAATTTTAGTGGTAAAAAGTAATTATTTGAAAACTTTAAGGGGGGGGGGGGGGGGGGGGGGGGCATGGCCTACGTGTAGGTCCGCCCTTGGACATGCATGGGCCATAAAAGTTAGGCCAGGTTTTGCCCAATTAATCAATCAGGCCGGCCCGAACCGGGATTTTTTTATCAATTTTGTGGAGTTCGAACAATTGTTTGGACTAATTAAGCTAATTTTCATTCATTCCTTACATAGGTCGGGTCGAGCTTTGGGCTTTCTATCAGTTAATTCAAGCCTGGCACAACTATTAAAACTGACCCTAATTACATATCCAAGCGTGTGGGCCATGAGCACCCCTATTTAACAAGCAAGGTCTAAAAATAATCTTTAATGATCCTGAATTTTTGTTTCATTATCCTATATATGTAGAGGGACCTTTCCATTGTTGATTGTCCTACTCCCTTACATATGCATTGAAGTGGCACGCATGCTAGACCACGTGAACATAATATTCAGTATTCAGTCAAGTCTGATCGCATGCTGAGATTATCCGTATAATGAGTTGTAATTTGTAAAGCAACTGAACACCACTCAATTTGTACATGAAATGCAAGCTGGCTCTTATCAAGTCTTTCTGGATAGCATAGGTGAGAACTATTATTGCATTTGCAACCATTAAAGTCCTTGTTCCTAGAACACGTGTGGCAGGAGCAGGGACAGGAGGAAGTAGTGGCTTCATATCATTCACCTTCATGACCTAGCTGCGCCGTCCATTAAAAACTATGTGACCATATTAGGGCTTTTGTCCTTGGACAATAATAGGAAAATAAATTGTGGGATTCTCCTTTTCTGATTTGGCTGAATGCATGAACAGATGCACTGAATGCATGCACACTGCATGATGTATGAGTTTCCAGAATCCAGACACTGGGGGGACATCATCTACTGTCTTTGGTGGGATGGATCGTTTTATTACGTCACGGAGCACCTAGTGGGGTCCATCTTATGATCCTTCCGAATATAACATGCTGACCGCACCCCCACCCAAACCCAATAGCCATCAATCCATGGATTTGCACCAATCTTACTGGACCACACACATAGTGGTGTGTCATGGGTGTGGTCATCAACCCAATACCCTTTATATGCAAATTATTATCATCATCATATGAGCAAATTTTTAAAAAGAAATATAGATTAGGGCCCTTTTGAATGCAGAAAATAGAGGTAAAGAAAGTAAGCAGAGAGATTCTTCCATAGTAAAAACTTGAACTAGAGAGTATAAAAGTACATTTGGAGAAGAAATAAATAAAGAACATTTGAACTATTCTGAAACTTTCAATAAAATTATTTGGTTTTTTATTTTAATAATATGAAAGTGCGCTTTGAGAGGGAAAATGCATCAAACTCTATTAAGATTGCATAGCAAAATAACCGATTTTAAGACGACCCAAAAAAAAAAAAAAAGGTCGAAATCTCATTTTTCTAGTTGGACAATATAGATGTAGATAACATCCGTAAAAAGATAGCATTTTTGTATAGCTGTTTAAAAAAAAAGGTTCTTTTTTTTTCCAATGCTCATTTATAAAAAGAATTAAATCTGATCTAACTATGAACTAACATGAGTAGTTTATAGAGATCTCAATATTCAATTATTCAAATATCTGAAGTCACTTGTTTTGAAGGAAAATTGAGTCTAAAACCTAGCTTTGAATCCAAGAAGCATTCATATCCAGGTCTGAATTCTTGTGTGATATGACCCGAGGATCTAGTTCCAAAATTTAACTACTTAATTCCATCAGTTGGAAAAATTATAATCAAGCTCACCATATCTATTTTGACAACCGTTGACCTAGATATGCCTAAATGTTGACTTGGATCTTGATTAAACTTTTTGATTTATTTTTTCTTTAATTTTTTTTTTTTGTTCATGTCAGATCCGCATCCACCGAATAGAATACACATCAGATCGGATTCTACATATGGCACCATTCAATAAAAGAAGAAGAAGAAGATCTAAATAGAAATGCAACACGTGGTATCCAACTGGCTCCGTCACATTTACAAACATGATCATAGAATAACACTATACATTTTCATATATCATAGAATAACACTATCCTCCTTCTAGATCCCACTCTTTGTTTTGACCATCCAAAATACCATATATATATTTGAAGATGAATACGGAAAAAGCCCTCTCAAACAACCATTAACTCCAATTTCAGATAATCACAGAGACATTGTGAGTAGTAAAGGGCGTCTTATATTACCACTAGTGCTAGAGATTGACTCCTGGTGCTCACAAAGCACTATGTTGAGCTATTTTGACAGAGCACAACGGTAGTCATCTGCGTGAAAACACGGCTAAAGTTTTGTCCCACGATAAGAAAAGCAAAAAGTATTAAAGTAGAGTATCCTACGGATGATTCCTATGACTTAGATTAAGGTTAATTTAGTCGCACTAGAACAATTTTTCAGTATTCTATATCATCATCATCATCAAAGCATTGTCTCAACTATATTGTGGTTTGACGCTACATGGACTTTGTTTTTCCGCATTTATCTTTCATGAGTAAAATATTTAGATAAGTTACATTTTTTTTAGATATATTTTTACTATATCCATTTATAATCTCTTTGGCCTATCTTTTTCTTTGGAACATTCATATGCATATTTCCTTCATTATAGGGTGAGAGACATTTTCTTTTTAAAAATTTTCAAGTACAAAATGTACTTTTTAAGTATATAAGGTGAAGTATAAAATGCATTTTTTATGTATAAAAAAGGATGTCCCTCACTCTATGATGAGGAAAAGATGAATATGAACATTCTCCTTTCTCCTTACTTGACTATATTTTTCTTTACTTAATACCGTCGGTGGTTTGAGTTCGCATGGAAAAAAAAAAAAAAAAAAACTCCCGATTTCTATTGTTCACACCAATAAAGTAAAGTATTGATCCCGAGCCCAACTCTTAGATAAAACTTTATTTCCAGTAATTTCTCTTCAATTTTGACCCGAGCCCACTAAAAATCTTTATCAAATTCCCACCAAGTCAACTGCGTCACGACCGCGCTAATTCAATTCCCAAGTCTTGTCTCCTGAAATTACCCGCCACGTCCAACAGGACCCAATGTCAAATCTCAACTCCTCTCATCCAACGGCTCAGAGCCAATGTCAAATCTCGATTCCTCTCATCCAACGGCTCAGATTCTCCCCCTCTTCTTCTCACACATGTTTCTACCTCAATCTACCCTCATCACGGAGCAATAAACCTAACCCAACCTCGCACGTGCCTTCAACATTTCCCGCAGAAAAACACGTAAGCTTTCCTGTCCCGTATAACAATACAACTCAATTCACAAAACTACCATCACCCTCTCACTCGCAGCCCTTCATGTAAAACTAAAACCCATCCCTTCGTTTTTCAAATACCCAAATTCCACTACACGCTGGAAACACTCATGATCCTCCACAAGCAGTTAAAACAAACAAAAGAGAACTCCAGAAGTTGGAAAATATAAGATTCCAAGGAAAGTATTTTTCAAATCACCGCTGCCAGTGAGACTTCCAAATCATCACAAGTACTATTTCCAGATATTGAGATTGCATCGGAAATCTAGAAAATCTAGAAATCTCGTTGTTTGTTGGTAGTCTGGAAAAGAAAAGCCACCTTCCGTCACCTTCTTCTTCTTGCTTTCTGTTTTTCCTTCTAAATTAAAACCCCTAGCGATCCGATGTTGGATTGGATCTTGTACTTTTCCTCGCCTCTAAAACCCTAGATCCGGTCTCGGCGAGCGTTTCGAGGTTTTGGAGGATGGAGAGCAATGGCGATGTCGGCGTGAAGCTGGAGACGCTGAATCTCAAGGAGGATCGAGGTCTTGATCGCGCCGGCGGAGGATTCAGAGCGGAGAATCCGATGCTCGGAGCGGATCTTTCCGTTTTCTTCTCCGGTTACGATTCAAAAATCGGCTATGTGTAAGAAGATCATTGAGAATCATTATAAGAATATCGGGCAGGCGCTTCAGGATCGGCATGAGAGGTATGGATCGGTTTGTTTGATGTTTTTTTGTTGAAGAATGGATTTTTGTTGATTTGCTGTGAGAGAGAGAGAGAGAGAGGTTTGTTTGTTGGAAGATTGAATCGAATGATGATCTCGTTGTTTTTTGTTCGCATGCAATATGATGTTTTGATGATGATGAGGTTCGAGTGGAGATTGATTAGGATTTGCTCTGTTCTTTAAACACGAATTTTGACAGAAAAAGTGATTGTGTAGCTCTAATTGTGTTATTTAGAGATCAAATTTGAGGGTAGACTGACGAATTTAGTGTATGAATATGAGTATGAGATGTACTTTATGTATAGTAAAGCTAGACCTTGATAGATCGATTGATTGGCTCAGATATAGGTAGAAATAGTGGATAAGCAGAAAAAGGAGGATTATGGAGAAGGGGCACACTGGTAGTGGCAATATTATGACGTAAAGTTCCATTCTTTCATGACAATTTGTAAGATTAGCCTTTTGGAATAGAGAGCTGTAAAAAAAAAAAAAAAATTCGGAATTCTATGAGAAACTTGGGGGAGAAGAGGAGGTGGTGAATTTTCTTTGGTCAATTGGTTTTCACTGTAGTACAAGACGAAAGATTATTTCTGGTAAGGAAAACAGAGGCGCCAAGAGCATTTTGGCCGTTATGCAAGGTGGTTCTTTTGGAGGACTGGACATTGCATAGCAGTGTTATTATCCGCATGCTCTCCAGTTCTGAATTTTGGGGATGTTTTCATTCTCCAAAAGGCATTGAGGTTTTACTGATCTAACATTATATTGGATTGGATGCAACAAGTGTCAAAGCGGGTATAGTGGGCTCTAGAATAATTTTAACAAGGCAATATGATGGTGGGGTTTTTATTCGCTCAGAGAAAGATGTCAATAGCACAGATAAAGAGGTTGGAAGGTGCTCATGTTACATCCATAAGGTTGGTTGTTTCAAGTCGCATTACCTATCAAAAGACAAAAAATAATAAATAATAAATAAAAGAAAAAAAGATGTCAAGGGCACATCAGTAGTTTTTAAAGTCCGGCAGCTTGCCTCTTAAAATGTGTTTGTTTGAGGGGGACATACATTATTCATGTTGTTGTAGGTTGCAATGTGTTTCTAGATGTGAATTAGAACTACTGCATCTAAGGAACAAGTACTATGGTTCATTAATATTTACTTGCAAATTACAGAATTAAAAAATGTTTTACTTGGAAATTCAAACTTTTGCTCCTTTTAGATATGTTATTGGTTAAAGTTCCATATATTTATAACTTTTGGCCTTTTAAGTGCTCTCATGTATTGGAAAATCTTTGGATGTGTGAAAAAACTCTGTTTCATAATGAAATTATGTGTTACACGTGGTCTAGGTTGTCCTTATTACCATCTAGAATTGCTTATTTTACATTTTGTCTCTTGAAGTATGAAGATACCTGACTAAGATTTCCTCTCTGGCATCATATTTCTCGTTTGCAATTTCTAAATACATGGTAATTTACTTCCATCTTGCTTTGTTTCAGGCGCCAAACACTTCAAAGGAGAGCAAAAGAAGCTCAAATTTCTGTTGAAGAACAGCAAGAGATGCTGAGAAATTTGGAACGTAAAGAGACAGAATATATGCGGCTGCAAAGGCGTAAAATGGGAATCGATGACTTTGAACAATTAACAATAATTGGGAAGGGTGCATTTGGAGAGGTATTATAAGGACTACAATATGAAATGATGTGGATATCTTTTAAAATTGTCTGCAAATGCGGCACTTGCACTCTATAGCTTTTATGGTGCATATGGATGTACCCCTGTTCACAAGTGGGGTGATGAGAAAATATACACATATTAGTTTAGATGAGTTTTATGCTGTTCTCCCAAAATCATTCTTTGTGGCTGACAGCCACTATTAATTTGGCATGAAAGATTGAAAAACGGTATCCTACATTCCAACTAATGCTCTCTTGATTTCCACATCACCTGAAATGTATGATGCAATGAAAGACCATTCAATCTCCAAAACATTTGTAGTAATAATGATTTGGGCACATTTTGAAACACCATTGCTTGAGTTTCTTATTGTGAAATGTCCTTAAGTAAATTATGCATTTCTTCTTTGCCAATTGACCTGATATGACCTAAGCAGAACTGTAATTTGCAACTCTATTGCATTCTCCTATTGTCTTGTAAATGCAGAACTACTGTAGGTAGGTTTAATAAAATATTAGTTTAATGTTCCCCATACTATGTACATGCAAATCTAGGTATTGGAATAAATAAACTGATTGTCTGATTATATATAGTAGTTGAATGATAGGGTTAGTGATTGGAATTTGGAGAACAAGGATGTGGATTTTTAATTTTTTTGAAACATGTGGGTGTTGATTTTGTTAGCCAGTATTCCTGCATTTAGCTCCTTTTTCTTCTGATGAACCGTTGGGCTAATGCAGGTGAGGCTTTGCCGTGCTAAAACTACAGGAGAGATTTATGCCATGAAGAAGTTGAAAAAATCAGACATGCTCAGTCGTGGACAGGTGATTGGTCTTCTTGATTATTATACTAAATGTTTGGAACGTGGTTCCACTTGCCAAAGCATTTTCAAATACCTTTTTCTCTGCTTATAGGTTCCATATTCTTCTTCTGTCTAGAAAATTAGACCTTGACCAAGGAAGTTTTGGTGTTAAACATTTATACCCCTGTGAACTGACTATAATAAATACCTATCTATATGTCTTCTATATTTCTGTTTAATGGTAATGTGTTTTCTAAATATTAAGATTTTGTAGTTTCATATTATCATTAAAAAAAACGGAGCACATTAGTTCTAACGGAGGACATGGCCCTAAACAGATTTGATTGGCATCGTCAAATCTATATAGCCGACCCCACCTAGTGGGAAAAGGCTTGGTTTGGTTTGGTTTATATTATCATTAAAAAAAATTACATGAGCAGAACTAAAGCTCTATGGAGCAAATTTTCATCATCAAAGTTGTTGTCTTCTTTTTTTTTTTTATTTTTTTTATTTTTTTGTGAAATGATGACTAGTAAATTTTTTAAAGATGATAAGCGCAAAGAAATACATCAAAGAAGATAGAGTAAAAACTGGGGCATGAGTTGATGATGCCGCATCATTCTATCCAACATCTCTGGAGGTTAAAAGCAGAATAGCAAACTCCTTTCTCAATAAAGCCCAGGATATGACCCTCAAACGTTCCTTCTTTGTTACCTCTTTTGCAATGGGCTGTGTTATTTTGAATAACTCTATGATTTCTCTCCAATGATTGACCATAAAAAATTTCCACCGAAGAACAATCCCATAAAAGGTGTCCTCTTCTACTTGGAGACCCAAGGCTCCATTGTTCCATTAGTTCTTAACTGCATTTGGAAACACCCAACGAACTCCGAACAAAGCAAAAAAATTGCAAAAAGCAAACTGCAGCATGCGTACGATTTCTTATTTTCTGGAGCTTTTTTGCAGTCAGTGTTGTTTTCTTCTTAAGGCATTCACCTCTATTACATCTTTTCAAGTTATTCTTTTGTCACATTTCAGGTTGAGCATGTTAGATCAGAGAGGGACTTGCTTGCTGAGGTTGATAGCCGGTGTATTGTAAAGCTCTTCTATTCATTTCAAGATTCTGATTTCTTGTACCTTATCATGGAGTATTTACCTGGTGGTGACTTCATGACTCTCTTGATGAGGGAGCATGTACTTTCAGAAGATGTTTCACGATTTTATATAGCAGAGAGTGTACTCGCTATTCAATCCATTCATCAGCACCACTATGTTCACAGGTAATTGTAAAAATGGTGTGGTGGAGGTTTGATGCTATATTTATCAGGATTCATATTAGTTATTTTCCCCCACTGAACCTTCAGAAATGGATATCTACAGATTTAACTATTTTAGATACTTGAATGCGTTGCAGTTGGGTGCGCGCAACTATGAATGTTGATTTATGTATTCATTTTCTCGAATTTGGAGGCCTAATTCAATAAAGCAATAAATAAATATTAATTGAACCTTCTACATGCAAGAAGAAGGGCAGGAAAAATGTCTTCTAATAAAATGTGAAAGATTTGAATATCATGCTGCTTCTGTCTACAGGGATATAAAACCAGATAACTTGTTACTGGACAAAGATGGACATGTGAAGCTCTCTGATTTTGGCCTGTGTAAGACCCTGGATTACAAGTATTCAACGATGCTATTGGATGATGAAATCCTCACCCCTCTGGTATCAGAAAAAGTTGAAATTGAAGGACAATTGGGGAGTGACAAATCCCCTTGGTTTATGCCTAAAGAAAAACTACAACAATGGAAGCGCAATCGTCGTGCATTGGTACTGCTTCCACCTATAACTAACTTGGGTGAGAAAATATCAAATCCTTGACTCTGGGTATGCATCACATCCTTGGGCCTTGCAATGCTTCTTATGGGTTCCATGGTGTGATGTTCCCAAGAGTTTTTCTGATGGGATTGGGCATGAATATACTTTTTCCAAAAAAATATCCTAGCCATCCAACATTGGCCTTTTTACATGATGCATGAACCATTTTTAAACCACATATTTGTAAGCAAAGGATCAAGGGCAAATACTTTGTGTCAGGGAGATGTTTAGGGATGTATCCATGATAGGTCTCATCAGGTGAACTGTTTGGATTACTTAACTATTGTCCTTACTTGTACATACTTAGGCCCTAGGACATTACTCATATCCTGTGTCATGGACCATATAATTTCTCATCTTCGTTATAGAAAATGAAAGAAATCTTATTAGATTTATGACCTGTAATGGGTCTCTCTAGATAGAACTGGAAATCCCTCCTTAGGTTTTACTTATTGGTACATCTTATATTCTGCAGGCTTATTCCACTGTGGGGACTCTTGATTATATGGCACCTGAAGTGTTGGTAAAGAAAGGATATGGAATGGAGTGTGACTGGTGGGTAATTTATGATTACTTTCTACTTTCTCACCTTATACAAAATCATAGTGCTAGAATTAACATGCAGAAATATGCCATGTATCCTGACAAATTCTATTCTGTTTAACACTCTGAATGAGACCATACAAAATCACTCACCAGCAAGCTAGTGGGTGATGAAAGAAATCCCTAGCAAGCTACTCACCAACACTAGTGCTGCTACAAAGGTCATTTAGTTGAGACATCTACTTTAATGCCTTTTCATCCCAGGTAAAAATGTTCCAAGCTTAATATCAGTGCAGGACTAGTATGGACCAAGTCTGACAGTTTCATCAATACTTGCTTTCTTGTATAAAGTGAGAATAGTTTTGAAATTATTGTGCGATCAGTATCATATTAACATTATATGTGAAATACATAAATTTTATATGAAGTTGTATTACACTTTATATCTTCATGGAAACTGTTCTTTTGCTTAAGATGTTACATTTATCCGCTACATTTATCTTCAATATTGTAATTTGTTAAATGGGCATGCCATAAGTTTCTATTTTACATAGTTTATAGCCTATTGCACTGGTGAATGGTGCTCGTTGTCGCTTCACAAGGTTATGGGTTTGAGTCAGCTCGCCTGTAAAATTCTCTTTTATAAATCTGCTGTCATACATCCAACCCAATCGATACAAAAAGTCGATATCATATTCTGCAATATGTTTTTAAATTGGATCAGTTTTTCCCTTTTTTTAATATTTGTATGAGGCATCATAAATACCTTGAAATCATTAAAAGTGGCTAACAAGGATAGTTTGTAGATTCAACTCTACTGTAGGATTATCTGCTACCACCAAGGTTTTCTTCTGCTTCTCTTCCTTTTTTCTCAAGATAGTTAAACAATTTCCTTTTTTAAGAACTATAAAATATGGGTTAAGGCCATCCTCTAAACGTAGAAGCAGAAAAGGCAATGAGGTATTGTATTGTTAGGGGATGTGGGTGAACTCTGATTGTTGTGACAAGTATTACAATAAGATCTTTCTTTTCCATCTAAAACAATTACAAAATATTATATTCCACAATATAAATCAGGAATTCATAGAAATCAAATATGTTAGAATCGCTAGAGACAACCACCGAAGCAATGGGATTATGCCCCACATGCGAAAATAGGGAAGTTTGACTCCACTACTAGCTTTATTGTATTTTTTTTTACTGGTAAGAAAAAACCTAGTCAATAAAGTTGCTACCTTGAAGCCCTCGCCACGAATCTTCTTTGAGTCGATCAAAAACTCAGACCTAGTTGTGTCGTGCCAGTTTTTTTTTTTTTTTTTTCCAGTTTTGTACAGATAGCTAACGATACATTAGGAATGCTAAATATGTGTTTGATACATTTCTATGGGGCATTTATTTTCATTATAATTTGAAATGCAAGCAAGAAACTGATTAAAACGCTGCTGCCTTTTTTTTATTTGTAGTTGTTTTAGTATGTGAAAATGCTGTAACTAACAAGGTGGCCACAATACTTTAGGTGGTCACTGGGGGCAATCATGTATGAGATGCTTGTAGGCTATCCTCCCTTTTGTTCTGACGACCCACGGATTACTTGCCGGAAGGTATTGCTTATAGTCTTTTCTGTATCCTTAATAGCCAAGGAAGTACTTGTTTGGCATTGTTCATGGAACACCTGTAGAGCTCTCCATTCAGTTTTTATTGATGCAAATATTCTGACTGTGATTCTGGAACATCAGATAGTTAACTGGAGGACATGCTTGAAATTTCCTGAAGAACCAAAATTATCAGATGATGCGAGAGATCTGATCTGCCGTTTGCTATGTGATGTTGAAAATAGGCTGGGAACCAGAGGAGTGGATGAAATTAAGGTAGTTTTCAGATAAACAATGCAAATTTCATGTAGTTTCAACTTCCTTTTTTGATGATTAGCTTACATTTTACATTACACGTCAATAGGCTGTTTGAACTTTGAACCCTTCTTCTCTGCATTTCTTTTACACCATAATCATCCTTCCAATCATTGAAGTTGTTACTGTTCCATTAGGCCCATCCATGGTTTAAAGGCATTCTGTGGGACAAGCTGTATGAGATGGAAGCTGCCTACAAGCCTGTCGTCAATGGAGATCTGGACACTCAAAATTTTGACAAGTTCGATGATGTGAGTTCCATCTCTCTCTCTCTCTCTCTCTCTCTCCCCCCCCCCCCCCCTCCAAAAGAAAAAAAAAAAAAAAAAACTGTGACATCATTCTTTACGGGTCATGTGCGGTTTTATTCATGATAGGACATTTTTTTAAGACTGAAAAATTATTGATCAAGAATTATGAAGATGTCATTATGTTGTACATAATTCCACACATTATTTAGTAGCCAATTCTTCCAATAATTAAATGTGCTGAAGTTCTGATTTGGACCAGTGAACTATGATAATAACATCATATTAAGGCCATATGTGTTCTTGATGAGTCCCACCTGTTCTTCCATCCAAGATGCATGTAGGTCTATTCGGCGAGGTACTCCCAAAATTTAGCACAAACGACAATGGTGCGATTGAATCACATTGAAATACTTATTTGATAATTTCTTCCATTATGCATTCTTCTGGTTGTAGTAATTTGCTGAAGTATCCTCTAAGCATCTCTCTGTTTTCCTAGACAAAATAAGCATCTATGCTGAAACTTTGATTTTGCAGGCAGAAGGTCCACCATCGGCATTGTCAAGAGTGGGACCTTGGCGCAAGGTACTGACTTTATGTTCTTTCAGTCTGCCTATTTTCAGTACTTACATTTTCATATTATTGCCACTTAAAATGTTAATTTTAAAACTGTAAGTCTGTGTATTATTCTTAAAAAAAGAAAGAACTATCTGAAACTACTTTAAGAAAAAGAAATGTATGATTTTAAAATTAATTTTTTAGATTTTATCTTAATTTTGTTTACAAGAACTTATAAATCTCGTATCGATTCCTAAGGAAAAAGATTTGTACCCATGCAATGATACCCATTTACATGTGAATCTTAGGATTCAAGTGCAAATCTTATGATTTGAGACTTATTTTATTGAATCTTACGATTCAAGCAATCCAGTTGAGCTCGAATAACCAGATCCAAGAGGTTAATATTAGTAATCTTTTACTTTTTTCTTCGTTTCTTTTTTTTTTTTTAGTGTTTTTTTTTTTATAAGGTAATTTAGTGGTGGACAAAACCTTTTAAGAGATTTTGTGATTTTAGGGAGGTTTTAAAGATAAATGAGGAACAAGCATGTGACTAAAGGGTTCAACTATAAGTATAGTGTTTTGTCCTGCATTGATTTTATTGTTTCTTCATTAACACTTTTTTAACTTCATAAGACATCTAAACAATTTAAGTTTGATGATTTGGATTTTATTTTATTTTTTATTTATACAGAACAGAAAAAATCCATTGCAACTTGTTTATTTCTACTAGCATTGATATCTTAAACATATATAATAACTATTCATACGAACCATTTATGATATATTAATATATGTCTATGATGTTTTTCATATGATTTTATCATATCTTATTTATCATTGTATTTATGCTGTTATGGATGGATTATGATTTATGAATAACTATTGTTATTCCTTTTTCTTTTATTTTTTTTATTATTTTTCATCTTTATAAGAAAAAAAATCCCATGATTCACGATACGATTCGACTTACCCCCTTGAACAATTTGTGATACGATTTTAATCTTTGGAAGAATGTTTGGCATAACTACAAAACTCAGAAAATTGTTACACGTAGCAATAAGTGTAATGATAATGATCGGTAAGAATGATATATAGTTATGTTCTCTTTTGATGTTTGCTTCTCCCATCCTACGCCAACGGTATCCTCGTCTTTTTTTATGGCTGCGGCAGTGCATGTATTTATCACTTATTGCTTGTCACATGTATTCCTCCACCATCTCACTAGTACAAAACCCTTCATTCTTATGCATAACCGATTCTGTGCAATCTGAATGCAAATGAAACTCAACTTCTGATGGTTATCTATGACGCCAAGAGAGAATGAGAGAACTGTTAATTCCCAACAAGATCTGTAGAAAATTTAATCTCCTTTGTTGTATTAGTAATTCTTGTTGGTCTAACCATATAAGTTTTATTGTAATTTACTTTTTCTGTTCACTAAAGTAGAGTTTTTTTTTTTCCCAATTTGTGTTATTTTCTTTCTTAAAATTGTGTTCTGTGATGGAATTTTCATTCTATAAGCCTCTATCAAATGGATTTCACTGTCATGTTTGATAGAAGGAAAATAGTAAGAGCTCTACACAGTGTATAGCTCTTATATAATAGTTCAAAGGCACAATGAAATAAAGAAGCCATCAGCAGTCATTAGTAAATAGTTCTGCAGTTTTGAGATTTTTCTTTTAATCACAAGTAACATACATTTTTTTCTTTTTTCTAGAATTCTTTTCATGATACCGTGGGAATCATACTGCCTTGTTGAATACTGCAGATGTTGACATCAAAGGATGCCAATTTTATAGGCTACACTTTCAAGAAATCAGACATGCTCAAATCAATAGGATCCTCAGGTTTGATCAAATCCAGCTTTTAATGCTTCTTCTTGTAGGACTACAATTGCTACCCCTGTAACTTTTGCCTGATCATTTTTCTGTGCCATATTTTCATAGTTTTCATTTGGTCACTTTATATTTGCTTGCTAGTCACGATATGTTGTATGGTGATTTTGGCTAGGTACAGAGGTGAAACTCAATGGTTCTTCAAAGACACCCTCTCTTATTTCTTTGTTTGGTATGATGTGAACTTCTTTAAGAACTCACTACTACTATGTTTCTTATGTTCAAATGACATTTCCCTAATTATGTTAAAATGGAAGGATGAGGAAGTATATACTGATTCTAGACTTTGTGGAAAGAAAACTCTCAAAATCCTTTCGTCTAATATCTAGAGAGCATCTTGCCAGGAAAAGTACTTAGAAAAGAAAACACACAAAGAAATGCTGATATCACCTAAATTTGCACTTGCATGAGAACAGTTGGTCTAGAGTCCTTTTTTCTTTGAAAATTAAAAAAAAAAAATGGACACTAGACCAACTGTCCATTTCTCTATCAAGATGACCACAGGTGCAATTTAGACATGATCCAATCCATCATGTTCAAAATAACGATCATTTCATTGACGTTGATCCACTTCTCTAGTGCGATGGTCTCAACTTAGATTATTGTTTGATTATTGATAATAAAAAAAATGAAAATCCCTGGAAACCATATTCATCGACAAGCATATATGATTGCATTTAAGTCATCTCTATCCCTTCATTTTAGGAACATGTATGAATAACGACCAAGGACCATGATAGATCAAACAAGCAAGTCTTATTATAGTGGTGATTTAGCAATTATATAGGAAAATCCTCAAATGAGGACCATCCTTGATCATCCCCTTTTCACCACCACATGGGACCTCCCTATCATCAATACAACCCCCCTCACAGTCACTATCCCCACTTGAATTGGCACAAGTTACTCGCTCTTGGATTATCCAAGAAAAATGATGCCTTAAACCATTAACCATGAGGGCCATAGATGAAAGGATTAGGATGATCTAATATGTGTATGCATACATATACATGTATTTATAGATATATTTATGGCGAAATTTTCTTCATGTAGACGTCTCAATCCGGACGTTAAAGAGGCATGCCTCCATGCCCCCCCCCCCCCCCCCCCCCCCCGCCCCGGCACACACACACCACGAATTTGAAGGCTCCCACCTGTGCGTGCGTGCCCAGACCATATTTTCATGGTCATAGCTGGGGGGAATTGATCACCTGTAGGTCTTCAGCAATTTATGTCGTTGTGCTTCAATGCTGTTCACTAGATGTTGGCAACCAACACTAGTAGCAGGCTTCTTTCAGAGGTTTCTTCTAGGATCAACCCCATATATTAAGCTGTCTTTAATATCTGTGTTCCATTGATTTGAGTATCCTGAAGAATGTTTTAATACCAAAGAATTTGGAAAAAAAGTCGAGGAATTACTGGCCACCAAAGTGCTTTTGATAGTCTGACAGTGTCCTTCATGCTACTGGTGTAGATCAAGTTGACATGCAAGAAAGTGCTAATCCAAATGGCAACCCCGAAAAGTGAGTTTGATGGATCATTGTTTATCTTTCAATTGAATTTTGTCTTCCCACTGTATTATTAAGGTTTCTATTGATGTAGAAGCACAAGGGAAATGTTGACTTGATTTCTTGCTGGCAATTGTTTCTTGAGGATCAGATTTGTTCGATTAGAACTCAGATTATTTTCTTGCTTGTAATGTATAGTATCTGAAAAGGATGTTGTTTTATGAGTTGAAACTGAGGCATAAAATAATTGCACCAGTGACGAAGTCAGGTGCAGTCATTGGAGAGCTAAAATTCAGGCAATTTCAGTTTCCCAAAATTTTGTTGTGACTTGTTTCTGCGTTGCCTTCAACCTTACTTTCGTTTTTTATGCATTGTACAGAAGGGAAATCTCCAGATTCCCTCTACGTGAGTTTTTGTGCTTCCTCTCTTCTACATGCATGTTAAATCCAGCAGACCCTGCAATCTGCACTGTGTAGCCAAATGATCATTTATACCCAAGCAGAGGAAAATCCCTCTACGTGAGTTTTTGTGCTTCCTCTCTACTACATGCATGTTAAATCCAGCAGACCCTGCAATCTGCACTGTGTAGCCAAATGATCATTTATACCCAAGCAGAGGAAAATCCAAACCATCCATGTGGGCTGCCCCCACCTTAATAGAAAAGTTTCAACTTTCAATGGGTAGGCCATCTTAGCTGTTTTCTCTGGAGCCTTCAAATGTGCAGCGAGGATGAGTGCATAAGAGGTTCCAGATCGTAGGACAACGGGTAGTCTGGATTCACAGTGCACTTAACCGAATGCAGGAAAGTGACTACTACTCATGAATCAGGGGTCCATGACAATTAAGCTTCCGGTAACAGTCTTGAGAGGTCCATAAACCTGAACATGATGATACTGATTTCCTTGGCATGCTCCATGTGTAGCTTTTGACTGTATGATCAAATATCAGACAGGCCTAGCCGGTGGGTCACTATATCAGTTGATGGGCATCTTATTCAGTAGCTCAAGGTAGTGATCAACACAAAACAGGCTCCTCCCAAAATTAACTTAGACGAGAGAGAAACTGTTTTTGCCATGTAAAGGATTTAAAAGAAAGAATCAGACCTGAGAATATCTTCCATCAGATATACAACAAAAGTTAAGTCATTTTATCAAAAACTGAACCAGAAGTAAGATCTACGTGCAGTAATTTTCACATGATAATATCATTTAGAAAGCCGATTGCTATATTTCTCCAGCAGCATTTCTTAAATATTTACTAGTTCGGCAAACTATGAAAATGAAAACATGATTTCTTAAATATGAGGAGCCTCTCTTCGGGAATTTTGCTCCATGGCATTATTGGTTCAGGCAATGACCAAAATGAATACATATGAGAGCTGAAACCAATGGTGTGACTGCACTTTGCTTTTGAGTCATTTTTAAGTAGAGCAGGTAGCATCATTAAAAAAATTGCAAGGCAGGTGTGGAAACCTTCTTCATTTTTTTTTTTGGTGTTAAAAGTGTGCAAGTAGATTTGACAGCCAGCATAAAACCTTTGTTTTGTCAACCCAAACATGAATTCTGAGAAAACATGATGTCCAAGTGCGGGATAGACCTTGTAATGAGAGTCTTGGGGACACTTCTTACAGATCATGCATCTCCGTAAAAATTGGACCAACTGAAGAAGGTTAATCAAACGTGGACTTCATACTGTGGACTATTTACAGTGACATGCAGATAGAACTTAAATTGGAGTGACATTTGCTATTGGATTGCAGCCTTCTTCCTGTGAGGATCTCACGTTTTTAACTTTGCTGAATTAATATTACTTCAATCCAATGGGAACATCTTTTACAATCTCTGTGGCACTCAGGTCAACTGTCTAACTGGACAAGTGGGCCCCACAGCACCAATATCCTGTAATTGCTATAAAAAAAATACCTTAATTTAATTGGTGGTTTGTTGCTCATCTAGTGCCCAATGTGATCAGCTCTTGGCTACTACGCACAAAAGTATCTGACATCTGAAGAAAGTGAGATTTGTAGAAATACTGCAGCAACTTCTTTTCTTTCCTTTCTTTTTTAAACTCATCACAAGATACTGCACTAAATTGTAAAAGTTTACGGAATTTTACATGTGTAGACCACCACACTATTATCAGCATATCCGATAATTAACATTATCACTATTTTAAAAGTATCATTTCATTTCATCAATATTTCTAGTTCAGCTACCTTGATTGATAAAAATAAATTACAATGGAAAATAGTAAACAAGATGAATGCAACTGAGACCACCACAAAACCCTGCAGAAATTCAACAAGGGTCGAGTTGGTGAAGGCAATGGCCTTAATCCTGGTAACGTGAGGGTTCAATGCTAAACAAAAATAACTTCAAACCTTGCGCAGGGGTTGTTCTCCACATATCTCCTGAAATCATCATCGCCATTGAACCTGAAAGTGTACAATGCTTCCCTTTGGGTGATACCGATTGGATATGCTCTATAAACTTTCAATTCATCATCTCCTCTAATACTTATAGGTCTCTCCTGCTTCCAGACCGGTACATGATTTTTGGACTTGAACTTTGCAAGCACCGCAGTCTCCAATCCTTTTAAGCTTAATTCACCAGATCTGCCCACCAACATCATACATGAGAACTATTTTCTAATCTAAATGAAAAATTATGAAACTATTAAATTTATTGCATTTTTCTAACATTCGTGGGATTCTAGGCTCTTGTACCTAGTACACTTGTATTTTGTTATGCCCCATATCCATACAATTATTCGATCCAAAAGCCGTCCAAAAGCCACTTGTCTCTCTTGCCTTTGCTAAGGCATTATTTCATAGAAGATACGACCAACCAAGTTTACATGGGAATCAGAGCCTATCCCATGTCGCACAGAAGAGTAAATAGATAAAGAAAAGGCGAAAAGAACAGAGTTTTGAATATAATAAAAGCCTGGCCCCACCACAGGAACACAAAATCTTAGATTAGGCAGACTTCAAAGCAAGGCTCATATTGATGTTAAGAATGGCCATTCTACCAAAACTGAAATGCCAAATGGGATCTAAACAAAACCCAAATGCCAAATGGCAGCTAAAATGTTTTCAAACAGAGAAAAAGCAAAGACTTTGGTATCAGTCACAACGACAATTATAAAAGAGGCATTATGGCATCATTTTCTGGTCAACAAAGCAAATGTCTGATCTGGCAAACCTCATCATGGAATAAACATACCAATCTTTCATATCTGATGATTTTAACTGCAATTAATGCAGGGCAAGTCAATTGTCAGGATACTCCAACTTGAGAATTTTGGTGTATCCCCATCCATCATGAGCCTCTGCCATGTCTATTTGTATATCTACCTACCTATGGAGAATTATTAAACCTCACCCTATGGTCAAGGTTAAGTCAAGTTCTTAAATGTTCAGTCCACTTTGTATAAGATCTCAACATACAACATCAAAGCCTTATCCCAACTTTGTAAAAGATCCAAACCATGCAAAAAAAGTGCCAACCCATGTTTACCCGTGTAAATCAATAATTTGCTACAACAGTCACTACTTGGTTTGTTGGCTCAATAACTTGTTATCTAAATTTTCATAGTGGGTCAAACATAACAAGGATTTAAACCATCAATTCAATCCTAACTCCACCCATTGATACACGACCCAAATTTCAAGTCAATTGGAATAATATTAACTTTTAGATTGGACATGTGAAATACATGACTAAATTGCGGCTGTCCAATGCAATGGTGAAAATAA
Source organism: Litsea cubeba (assembly GCA_012931725.1). NCBI lineage: Eukaryota > Viridiplantae > Streptophyta > Magnoliopsida > Laurales > Lauraceae > Litsea > Litsea cubeba. The sequence continues at coordinate 16,967,734 of CM022949.1, forward strand.
ATCCAACCGGATTGTAATTGTGTACAGTTACGCCGGGGAAAATTGGGAAAATATTCTCTAGCGCATAGTTGTCATGCAAACCGTGCACATAAGCCATTTGGATGCTTTCAAATAAGTGGGGCCGCCTCTCTAACCACTCATGTGCATGTTTTGTGTGAGAACCCTGTGCAGGAGATCTTTATCCAGGGAAACTGTGCATCCAATGAACAGTCCCATTGACCCAAAAGATAGGCCCATTGTGCACAAAATAAATATGTTAACAAATCATTTTTAATTAGTGCTTTAATATGTTTTTCTTCAATCCAATGAACCTTACTTGATCATATCGTGTGGTGACTGTGGTCAACCTTATATGGCCATATATATTATACATAAATTATCAGGTACAGTGGATGCTGTGGGCCCACCTGGGGCAGTGGGTCGGGGTGAGGGGTGATTGGAAAGGGCCACTGTATAAAATTTCATCACCATCCAAAAGTGGGTCCCACTCAGACTCTTCATTGGGGCCCACTTTTGGATGGAGATGAAATCTTATACAGCCCCTGTACAAGTGGGCCCTTTCCAATCTTTCCTTTCCCTTGGGATCCACTGCCCCGTGAGGGCTCCACGCACGCACACATGTATGTGTATTTAAAGCATACCCATATACAACCAATTGGGCAGAGCAAATGCTCTATCGCCTATCCATCACAAGTAATCAGTGGTATTCAACCATCTCAAAGAAGTGGGGATAAGGAATCATAAATTACCTCAGGAAAACAGACTCCAGCTCAAACCTTCCTCTTTCTCTCACAAACAAATGATACACAGTTCCTGCACCTTTGGTGCATTTGCAGGGACGTTTCTGGAACTTCTCGCTCCTTTCTTCTTGCTCTCGAATCTTTGTGGCAAGATGAATGCAGAGCCGACAGGATGAGTGGACTGCTGCCATGTCCACAAGGGCCTTGAAGGAATCAGATGGGCCCTCATACTTCCACCTAAGTAAAATATGCACCCATCATTAGGGCACTCCATAGGATAAGCAGAAGGAAGAAAACTGCATGTCTCCCTAGCATTGCAAGATCATTGCCTTGAACCCTTTTTTTTAAATATATAAATAAGCCATTGCCTTCGGCATTTTGCATGAACCAAAGCACTCTCCAAGGATTGTATTTCAATCATAAAAGAGAGAGAATGTTACCTTAGTGATTGATTATAAGCTTCAGGATTTGCAGCTAGGGATTTCATGGTTTCAGCAATTGAAGGAATATCTTTCAGCTCTCTGATATGCAAAACTGAACCAGAAGATGGAGCAAAATCTTGGATATTTGGAGCACCAATGACCACAGGGACAGAACCTTCGTTGTTTCAAATTAGAAGCAAAACAGAATCAGAACCAGGTATTTAGATAGAGAGAATAAATGGTTGAGGGCCTGAGGAGATAATATATGGCATGTGCCAGAAGCTGCAAAATTGTGAGTGCAGATTGCATAAATAGGCCATTTTAAATCGCAAACCAAAACTGAAACACGATAATGTAGTTACTTTTTTGAACAGTAACTAGATTTTATCAGGAAAAGCTAATCAGTAAAAGAGGGACATAGTTCCAAGCTTTCCAACCCAAACCAACTACTACAGAGAGCAACTAACACAAAACTAACTGAAGACAAAAGGGATCCATCCTGATAAATCATCAAACTCTAGCAGTGTATTTGGCATACCAGCAACGAGAGACTGGAAGAACTTCTCTGTAACATAGTCCTCCTCATTGGAATTTTCAAAAGCCAAGCTGAATTTATAGCGCCTCAAGGTTGCAAGTTTGTCAACTGTTCAATAAAAAAACAAGTTCCTCTAAGTACTTCTTGATAGAAACCAACAGAATACTTGATGCATGATGGGCACATTTGAGGGATGAGCAAACACCATCGCCTGGGCATGAATGCCCAGCCTGCCCTTTCCAATCCAATGGTGAATATTATTGCTCTGATCAAAGTGACATTAGGGCCTGACATCAGTCATTGGAGAGGTTGATCTGATGGTTTTCCATCAACAAACAATAGCAAGATGGTGCACGCATGGGCCCCAGGATAAAAGAAAAAAAATAAAGGAACATTTTTTTCCCGAAGAAGGAGAAAATAAGTATAAGTTTTGATTAGCAACTGAAGAACTTTAATAATATAGAAAAAGTTGAAGTGCAAAAAACAAAAGCAAAATATAAAACAATTCTGGAGTCTAAATAAGATAAACGAACAAACAAATGTCACAATAATAAAGTTAGAAACTATGATGCCCCGATACGGATATGGATACGGACACTGATACGGGGATCAGGGATATGACTCCTCACTTTTGAAAATCTAGGACACGGATATGGATACGGGTGTCCTAATTTTTTCTTTAAATCACTTTTGAACCAAAGAAATTATCATTGTTTCCATCCCTTTCTAGCATTTTTTATGGTGAGAGGTAAAAATATTAAAAGAACTATATGAAATAAAGGACTTTATAAGTGGGATATGATAAACTTATTCCCTAGAAGTATCGGTGCAGTATTAGGTACAAATACAAGTGTCGTATCGGTCCGATACGGATACGTTGGACTTGTACAAGTATCCGGGTATCATAGCTTAGAAAAGGGTAAAAGAAAAAAATGTGATTATAAAAAGTGCAAGTTAATTAACATAAAAAAGGAATTAAAATATAATATAACAATAATAATAGCTCAAAAATGGTCAAATTACAAACAAGAATATGCCTAAATTTATATAAAAAGAATTTCATGAACTTCGGAAGAAGATAATTGAGAACGGAGATGATTAGAATGAAAATCAATAATTGTAATTTGATATTTTCAAAGCTAATGAAAGAAGTAAAATAGGATTAAAAAAAAACTAAATAAATAAATTCAGTTGAGAATTTGAAGTAAGTTTTCATAGGCGACAGATAGATCACCTCAAATATTTAAGTCTATTTATAAGTCTGATACTCATACCCAAATTTAAAATTAACACCTGAACTGCACCCTGACCCGAAGTGAGACCCAAATGTTTTTAAATTTATATTTTAAATGTTCTTAAATATGGACCTAGAGTATGAAATCAATGGACCTGGACCTGAATTACATTTGGGTCCACGCAATAGACCTGGACCCTAATCCAAATTAATATCAGATCTAAATCTTCAACCATAACAATTCCTGTCCTTAGAGTATTCGGGAACTCATTTCCATCCCTAGTATTTACTATAAATTCAAGGTGATATAATCTTTCATGCTCCTTTCATATGTTGTGAAATGGGGTCCAACTACGATCAAACCTGTCAAGAGACTAATTTACAAGTAATTTTCTAGAGGGACTCAGATTTGTAGAGATATCAGCCGGAGTACTGGATCGGTACTTTTTGTGCAAAACCAACTACTTCACAATCACCCAATTACTCACTGTTGGACTGAATCTCACAGAGTTGACAGTTAATACAACTTTGGTCAGACCTTTCCATGCGTCCTACTCCCACTGACTGGAATGCATCCAGAATGCCCCATGGAGAGGAAGCATGAATATTGTAACTTAAATCAATTTCATTTGATGCTAGCTAGTTTCTTTCATCTCTGGATCTATAAAACAAACTGTCATGACAGTATGGAAGAAGCATATTTTATTCGCACTATCCTCTCCCTACCTTTGGGAACCAATGACACGTGGTGTTGGAAGGAGGAACTGGCAGGGACGTGCCGCTTCAAAACACTGTACAGGCATCTCCTACCAAGGCAAATCGGGCCCGCTTTGCCATGGTCGTTTGTCTGGAACCTTGATGTTCCCCAACAATTGAAACTATTTTGTTGGAGGTTATTACTGGATAGACTTCCTACTCGAGCACGACTTGCTAGGTGGATCCCATCCGTTGATCCAATTTGCCCCATTTGCACCCAGGCAGAGGAAACCGTTAACCACATTTTTGCATCCTGCACCTTCGCCCAATCTGTTTGGGCAATCTTTCCTATCTCAGCTCATATTCTGCGGCCCAACTCCGATATTGCCAATTGGTTCTGGAACCTTGCCTCCCCGGAACTACGCAACATGGGAGTTTTTGTTTTTTGGTATCTTTGGAAAACTAGGAATTATTATATTTCCAATATCATCCTGTTAACCCTTTCCATGTTTTCTCTAAAGCCACTAATGCCTTACTTGCATGGAATATGTCTCGTTTGTACACAGGCTCCGGAAGCACTAACGTGGTTTCAACGGACCGGTGGCTGCCACCTCCCCCTGGATGGCTCAAACTAAATTTTGATGGTTCTTTCTATGAATCATCTGGCAAGGCTGGAATTGGAGGCCTGATTCGAGATTCAATGGGGAAGCTCATCATGGCATATACAGTAGAAGCACCTGCCAAACACCCTTTGGAAGCGGAGTTGCTTGCTTTACAAAGAGGTCTCTTCCATGTCAGTGAGCTTGATGCACCGGCCATACAAATTGAAGGGGATTGTCTGTCACTTGTCACAAATGTGCAGAATTCTGCCACTGTAGCATGGGACCTAATGCCGACTTGGCAGCATACAATGGGACTCCTCACGAAACTAAATACATGGACAATTCACCATTGCAAACGCACCGCCAATCGAGTGGCGGATCTACTGGCAAAGTTTGATCTGCCAGAAGTTCTGGCGGAGCAAACATCCCTTCCCCCTTATATTAGAGCAGCAATCACTGATGAACAACTCAGGGCTGAAAGCTTCACGAGGAGCTTCTTTCACCTGCCGCCAGCGCAACAGCAATCTTCTACTAACCGGTCCTCGGAGGACTTCGCCATTAACATTTCACCCCGTGGACATCGGTGTCATTTTTACTATGTCGGCCCATCCAACTGGGCTGCCCCACCCTTGCCGCCTGGAGAGGATTCCACTGGCAGTAACAACGGACAGCCATCAAGGGTCACTCATACAGAATGAGAGTCGAACATAATTGTATCACTCTTGCAAACCTGGGAAGGCTTTTGGACTCATCAATCATAGGTTTAGCTACTGCAGTTAGTTTACTTTGTACCTCAGTTGGTTTCCTTTACCTTTTTTTGTTTTTACGCTCTTGTATGCTAGGACTCGGTCCTAACCTTACTACCTTAACTATCTTTGAATAAAATTTCCTTTTACTAGCAAGAAGAAAACTGTCATGAGAGTATTTAACAAAGAAACTACAATTTTCTTATAGTAACTATGAGTATGATCTGTATATAGAGGCCAGTCTTCTCCTGCAAACATTCACACGGATATTCATCATGTAGACTCCTTTGTGGCCCCCCTACGATCCATCCAACTTCCTCACACCCAGTACCCCCTGTGAATTGGCCCAATGCAAAATTGACACTCATCCAACTTATACTCACCATCATCATCAAAGCCTTGTCCCAATTATGATGGAGTCGGCTACATAATTCTGCTTCTCCATTCAGGTCGACTCCACCATAGGATAGGTTGCACTTCTTCAGATCTAACTTCATCCAAACTTGATGGGAATTGGATGAAATTAATTTGATAGCCATACCTTTAGAGATGGAACAAGATGACAGAAAACAACCTTCCAGCAAGTGGTTGTAGAGTATTGTAAAAGGGGCAATTTTATCCAAAGAAAAAAACCCTAAAATACTCCACGTCATACACATCCTGGCATAAGTATATATTAATACATGGGCTCTGTGTCCACAGTCTAGTTTTGTTATTGATATGTGTTAATCTATAATGCAGTTAGATCACTATCAATTCTCTTCCAAGTCTTCTGTGAAAGTTTGGATAAATGATATCAGTTAAGTCATAGTATATCTAAGGTAAAGTGCAAGGTATTCTTATACCACTCACAAGAAAAGGTTGAATTCTTACATTTTAGTAGGAGATAGAAAATAGAGCATGCCGAGGAATGGAAACCGAGCCGGACATGGCCCCTAGAGCCCAAAACCCTTCAAAAATATTGAAAAATATGATGAAAAATCCAATTAAAAAAGTTGGAAATAATGTCAAGTGAATACAGAATTTTAGAACTCACCATGTTTTAGTTAGTATGAATGAATTTAGGCATAAATAGGTGCTGTCATTTGTTTTTCATTCTATCAAACGAACAATGCATATTATCCTTGATTGCTTGGATCCTCCACAAAATGTGGTTTTAGTATTTTAAAATTAGTGTAAAATATCTCAAAAAGCTTCCAAAGCTTCTTGCAACAGGAAAATAGGGAGAAAAATGTGTTTAAATTTTATTTTTTTTTCTTAATATGAAACATTGAGAAGGGTGGGGGGTTGACTCGACTCCACTGATTTTTAAAACCATGATGGAAACTTATCTTAGTTTCTTTCGTTCGCCCTTTATTAATACTTCACACACACATACAGATTACAGATGAAGGATCTGCAAGTCTCACCTCATTATGTTGAACAACGATAGCAGGAGAACAACTAAAATGCTACTAAGTTTTTTTTTTTTTTTTTTTGAGATGTACCTCTGCCGTCGTGATTCCGGTGGCAGGCACCATAAGAATCAATTTTGATGTTGAGCTTTTCTAGCTTGTCAAGGGCCTGTAAACGAAAGTTCCGTGCCCCACAATTGGAAATGAAAGCAGCTGCAAGGGCATTCTCAGTTTTTTCATGTACTGGTGCCATGATGTCATACTCAGCCCATGAGAAATAGCCAACGGGGACATCCGAGGAGAGACTGGTCGTCATGACAATATCGTACCCTTTCCTATGACAAGACAAAGTGACAGAAATCAGTTTTATTGAACTCCTAATGATCAGCAGCAGATGTGAGAATGATTTTAGCAATGATATCGAAAAGGGCATTTATGGAAAATGTAACTGCCATTCAGGAAGGGAAAAATGCTGCTAGACATAAACAGTAAGCAGGCATTTGCATAGGTCCAGGCTCAAAAAACAAATACTGATACATGATTCTAGCAAGCTACTTGTATTACTATTACTATATGGTCAGATTTGCACGATAGGATCCTCAACATTGTTAAACTTTCTTTTAATCTTTCATATATATATATATATATATATATTCAATTCCTCCACCTAACTAGTTTTCAAATTGAAGCTTCAACATTTCACACGACCTTGGACTACCTAAAGTCAACCAAAATGGTATTGAAATACCCCAAAAATCTCCAACTAGCAAATACAAATGGAATTCACGTGATGCACCAGAAAATAGCCACTAAGTGTTGATTTTCTGACCCCAAGTTCAACTCCAAGGTTCTCAAGTGGATGAAACTCAAAATTGGAAAAGAAAACAAAGTGAGTTATCATAAAACCTCCAAGATTGTGCTGGTTGTCCAGCCCTAAACATTTATTATATAGTTTTCATAGTGAAAAGAAGCCCAAAAACAATTCTTGGCTACTGGATCTACACATGGATGTTTTCTTCTTGGCCCTCATAAGTCATAAAAAGCAAATATGACGAAGCCAAAAAATATTAAATAAAAAACTGAGTTTGACAAATTGCCCAGAGCTTGGAGCATCTCCAAGCTCTGCACATGGAACGTCTCCAAGCTTGGCCACCTATGATCAGCGATTGACCTTCAAGATCAACGGTTGATTTTGTTTCTCCTTGCCTTTTTCGCACAATCCAACCAAAGTACCCTTCGGCCATGGAAATCACCCGATCAAGCTTGATATCCTTTGTCAACCCCATAGACAACTAAAGAGTAAAGATGATCTAACACTCCCACTACTTAGTTTATGATGCACAATCATGCTTTCTGCTATTAATGTCATAGGTTCTATGCTCGGTAATATGATGTGTTCATCATCTTCTATGCCTCAAAGGAGTTATGTGAACATAATTCTTAAAGTATTAGTTTTTCATTGATCCCTTTCTTAGCATTAGGCACAATGTGCAACTCCAAGAGTTTTTACTCATGGATTGACTTAAAACAGTCTTCTGCCCCAGTTCTTTTGAGATTTCCCAATTCAATTTTAACAACGGAAGTCCTACCTTTCCTTGACAAGGCATTTTGAAGTAGGTGGAAAATTATGCCAATTAATCTCTTTGGGGAGAAATCGTGAAGTCCACTGGCAAGAAAAATGAAGATAACAACCAATCAATCAAGTGATATTGCATTTTTAGCTCAGTTGGCTCAGGACCACGGTTTGCTCTTGGAGGTTGAGGGTTCGAAACTGCACTACCACACCGGTGCCATAGGGGATTTACACCCCCCCCCCCCCCCCCCCCGCCGCGGGCTCATAGGGATTAGTCCAGCCCAAAGGGCCAGGACACCCTCCATTATCATATATATATATATATCTTATGCTATGGGTAGGGTTGTAAACGGGTCGGTTCCGGTCCGGGTCCAGGGTGGAACCGGAACCGGAACCGTTTTCTAAGAAGGGGAACCGGAACCGGAACCGTTAAGAATAATGGGAACCAGAACCGGAACCGGAACCGTTTGTGAGGCGGGTCTGGTTCCGGTTCCGGGTCTAGACTAATACCTGTATTTTTCTTTAAAATAATTATGCTTTTTTCACATTTCAATTGGATCACGTACCTACAAATACTAATGTGACATTTTGTCTATCAATAACAGACATTTTTAACCAAAAACTCAGAAATTACATCCAAACAGGCAATGAGATGTAGAAAAGTAGAAAACCCTAATGTAGAAAAGTAGAAAAGTAAATAGGGTTCTGATCTCACATAATAAAGTTACCTTATGTTAGTATATATTGGGTCGGGTCTCGGGTTCACGGGTCTGAGCCACTGTGGATCCGGAACCGGAACCGTTTAGGTATCGGTTCCAAAAAAAGGATCCGGAACCGGAACCATTTTCTTATCGGGACCAAAATAAGGACCCAGACCCGGATCCTAACGGGTCGGAACCTTCGGGTAATCGGAGAATCGGGTACCCATTTACAACCCTAGCTATGGGTACCTTGAATGGGGTTTTTCATTTTCAATGTGCATATTATGTGTTTTGTGCCGACTTCACTAATTACTATTACATTTCAGGACAGTGTTTGAAGTGACATTTATCCTACGTGGCACTGTACATAAAGGGGCTAAAAGTTGGAAATAATTACAAGGTTTTGCCATCTCCATCAAAAGCACAAGGAGCTAAAAGTTGAAAATAATTACAAGGTTTTGCAACATTGCCATCCCCATCAAAAGCACAAGGTTATGCGATTGATCTAAGGGCCTGATGGTTTTTTTTTTTTTTTTTTTTTGGGGGGGGGGGGGGGGGGGGGGGGGGGGTTGGCTGATGGGTTTGGGGGTGGGGGGCTGTCCATCACACTTTTTTGTGGACCCCATTTCACTATTCATCTCACTGTTTTTCTCAATGGATGGTTGGGGAGAAAAATAGAAAAAAATAACAGAAAAGAAAAGCAGGGGAGCCGGGTCCGGTTAGGTTGGCCAGAGTGTTAAAAAAATTTAAAAGTTAAGAACATTAAAAAACTAAAGTTTTTTTAAATTTGGAGTGTAAACTCTTAAATTATAAAAGTTAAATCATATATACTAAACACAAAAAAAAAAAAAAAAAAAAAAAAAAACCTAAACCAGAAATTCTAATGACACTAAATCCTATAAGTAAACCCCTTATCAAAAACCCGAAAAATAAATCATAAACCCCAAATCCAAATAAGTTAATTTACGACAATTTTTTTATCGTGCCAACGGCACGGGTTATCGCTAGTACTTGCATATCTTTTAACTGCCTATAGATAGAATAGCCCCGCTAGTAGCAAATACGCTCTAATAAAATAACAAATATATAGAAGAACCAACTTGGTCCCAAGGTTAATAATGACTAATCTTTATTTCAACTAACTATTTTGAGAATATATATATAGAGAGAGAGAGAGAGCTCACTTCTGCACATCAAAGTTAGCAAGATGGAAAATTTGGACATGTCTTTCAATTTAACAAGGAGAATCAAAGGTCTAACGCAATAAGCCCAACCCATATTGAGAAGACAAGGCTAGGATGATGATGATAATGATAGCACATAAAAATATGGTAGAGGATTCGAACGGTAATGTCATAAAGACTTATAATAACCAGAATATAATATGTCAAGTAAACTCACATCTTTATCTAATTAGTTATGAAGAATAGTAATGCATGAACAAGCCTTATCCGAAATTGTGCTTACCCACCGTCGTGCCTGATCAATATTGTTCTCTGGGTAGTAGTGTGAGGACTCCATGGATCGGAGGACACAAAATGCTCCTGAGTCATCATGTGGTAAACCAAACGACGCATCTGGTTTCTTATCTGATGAAGACCCATATCCAAATTTACACCCAACAGAGCATGACCTCCATTCCTGAATGAAGTTGTGCCACCAATAAGATTAGTTCAAATATAAGAACAAGAATGCACATAGGATCCTAGGGGACATTTCTTTAATGACTGGGAATGCACATAGGATCCTAGGGGACGTTTCTTTAATGACTGGGAACTTCCTCTTCAAAGTGTTTATGCATTTCAAATATGATGAGGTTTTCATGAAAATATATACAAAAAAGAAAAAATGGAATTGCAGCAGGGCGGTGCTCCTGTGCCTGATGTCTCATTTGTATCGGCTGAAACTGACCAAAACTCGATTAAAACTGAGTCATTAAAACCAAAACTGAAATTGAAGTCACAAGTTTTGGTGAGTTTCTGTTTTCTTCTTCCCCAAAACAACTTTCCATCCATTGCATAACTTTCATTTCATTGGGATTATACTTGTTAACATAGTTGTCAGAATCCTATGCAAATTCTAATAAGGAAAACGATATATCTATCTAAGTGTAAGTGCGAATTTGATTCCATACTTTTTATTATTATCAATTCTTATGATTCATCTGAGCAGGAATAACCCCAGCTGATGGGTTAATACTTGTTTCCCTTCTCAAAAAGTCAATCCCAACTCCCAGCTACCCAACTTCACTGAATAGTTGCAAATCAACAGACGAATCATCCCAATTAAGAATCACTGAGTTACAAGAGAACCCAGCAACTAAAACCAAACAATCATTCAAAGAAATAAAAGGAAGAACAAAACAAAAAGACCCAGAAAGGAAAACCAACCTGCTCGGCCCCTGAAACCAAAACCGGGTCTTTCCCAAAATCTCTAGAATAAGTCACAGCATCTTCCCTCTCCAACCATTCCTCGCAATCTCCAGCTCCAGCCCATTTTTTTTCATTTCTCGAGGCACTGTATTCCATCGATTTCCTTCCCTCCAAAGAAGAAGAAGGGTAGTAGAAAGTGTTGGTCCAGGACTGCACCATAGCCACGTTTTTGGCCATGTCTAGACGACCCAAGAAGGTGATTTCAGCTACGACGACGAGAGCTATGAAAAGGGGCATCAGATTCGACCATGACCATCTCTTCCTGGAAATCAAACCAGAGACTTCTCGACTCATCATCGTCGCTGGGTTTTTTTCTTCAACGAACTTCAGATCAAAACAACAGCCATGAACTATTCCTCTCTTTCTGTATCGTTTCCTTGATGTTGCAATCAGGAAGATCAGCTTCCTCCTAGTGGAGTCTCATATGCAGAGAAAGAGAAGCAGTAGAAGAAGAAGAGAGGAAATTTCAATAAGATTCTACTGCTTCTCTGTTTGGATACTCCTCGGAAATGCAAAATTGTCAAAATAGTCGTCTCCTTCGCTGCTCAAATCCACAAATTATTTTTTTTTTTGCTTCCTTTCCCTTTTGTCTTTTTGATTCGGGTTTGGTTCTTGGATTCTTGTCTTGCACTCAATTCACATGATGGGGTATTGGATGAAGCCAGGAGGACACTCAAGAGTCAACCCATTCTATGTATGCCCTAGCCGTCCTTTACAAAATGACCTACATGGCCTCGTCAGATAAAAATCTTGGATTTGAACCCACTATATTTCCGGGTACATGAAGTTTGTAACTTTTTAATGAATCAGAAAAAAAAAAAAAAAATTTTCTTGTGTAATTGAATTCCTAAGAATTCCAATCAGACATTTGTGGAAGCTTGTCTATTTGAAAAGGTGTAATTAAATTCCTAAAAGAATTCCAAGGACACATTTGTGGCAGCTTGTTTATTTGAAAACGGAAAAGGTGTATTATCTATATTCCCTTTTTGTTGTTCAGTGTAAATGGTCTCTAGGTGAAAAATCCCGTTTTTGTGAGATCTGTTTTTGACATGAGATTAGAAATCCGAGTCCAACCTCCTTATCAGATGTGGATTTCAATGGAAGGCATTACACAAACAAGCCTTTTAAGATTTTCAATTTCTATAAGTAGTTACAAAGGAATGATCACAGAGAATATTTAAAAAAAAAAAAGACCAACGAATAACTGTTTATATAAGGAAAACTGAACGAAGCTATCACTCTAATAATTTAAGTTATAGGAATTTAAGTCCCATCTACTTCGATGTCTCGTTCACCTCTCACCCATTTAATGATCTTATGGAGCTCATGAAACTAGGGTTGCAAACGGAACAATTCCAGATCCGGATTCGGTTTTGACTCGGAACCTGTTTTGTTGGTTCCATACCCGGCTCTAATAGGAAATCCCGAATCCGGTTTCGGAACCACGGTCCACTTAGAGGACTAGAATTTAGTTCCAAAATCAATTCTAATTTTTCTTTATTCTTCACTTTTCTTAAAAATAAGCATATTATTCAGCTTATAACGGTGCATCAAGTCTACTACCTCTAATATTATATATAGAAATATCCAAAAAAGTTGATTTTGAGGTACAATTTGCAATATCAAAAGCTCATATGCCGGTCTCGGGTCTACGGGTCATAACCTATATGAATCAGGACCCGTTTATCAATCAGAACCTAAATTAGGTTCCGGACTCGGACCCGTTTATGAAACGGAAAAATAAAATAGGTTCCGGACCCCGTTTTTTATAGGTTAGAACTTCCGGGTAATCGGAGAATCGGGTACCCGTTTGCAACCCAACATATAACTATAAAATCTTATGCATTTTATGTAAATAAATAAACTCTTGATTAATTGTTATGGTCATTAAATTAAAATTAAAATTTAGCCATATGTAATGGACATCATGTCATATTTTTTAATTATATGATGCAGTTAGGTGATTGTTGTGCTTGCCGGCCAATTTTTGTTGTGCTTGCCGGCCAATTTATTGAACTTTATCATTTCTCAAACATAGAAGAAAGAGTTCCAATTGTCACTATCATTATTGTATACTAGTGGTGCCAGCAGTAAGTGAATTGCTGATTAATTTAGGCATTAGGTTTCTGACATTGCTGGCAACCATATGCAGATATGCTGTGCTGATCGATTGGATCCAATCCGGTTCTTTTAATATGGAAATAAAGAAGCTGGAGCTTAGGACAGACAATGGTGGGCTTGGGTCTGGGAGAAGGAAATTGAATGCATATGGGACAAGTTGGCCCACTAATCAGTTCAAAAAATTCAATTCAGGACCCAAGAGCGGCCTGTTGCATAAAACATGAGGCAGCTAACATTATGCAAAAGAAGTGGTCCAGGCAGGCCAAGGAGCTATGGATCAAAGTATAAAAAGCATGCTCAAATTACAATGGGCTAGGATTGGAAAAGTTGTGGCCCAGCTGTCTGATCTGATCTCTTCTTGAGAATTGGTAGTTGGATGACCTCATCTTTATTATGATTAGGTAGACATTAATTATAGTAAATGGTAATTAATGAGTTCAGGTAAATTTAGCTGTGCTTAAGAGTTACGGTAGAAAGAGATTTTTAGAATGCGAGACTGTTTCTATACACGCATTTCTAATAAGAATTCAGGCTGTCTGCGGATTCAAAAATTCCTATCAGAAATTCAATATTCTTGTAACGGGATTCCCAGCATTCAAGGCAATCAGAATTCTCAAATACCAAAAATGTGGAATTCCAAAATGCTCGCCCCTCTAAGTGCATTTCAGAATTTTCGAACTCCTAAAAGTTTGGTTGGAACTCCGGCACCCAACTATAAACCCTCCTACCCCATATTCACAATTATAAGAATTAGGCCCATTCAATTCCTATCAAGATGGGCCCGTGTTCAAATTTGTAAAATTGCATCCTATACTTTCGTTTCTAAAAGATGGGCCCATGTACTATATACCTGAGGTGGGTCCACATTATAATTCTTACAGTTGGATTCCAAGTTCACAACCACAAAAGATGGGTCCCATGTACTACAATGCATAAAATATGTAATTTTAGTCTAGAATTTATGTAGCGATGAAACAAGAGTTTTATAAAATTCAAAAATTTAGAAATCCTCAAGCAAGAATTTAGTTGGAAATGAAACGTGAAATTTAGAAATGTCAGAATTCAATGGCATTTTAGAATTTCCGCATTTAGAGTTCCCAGACAACCTCCAAACATAAATTCTAGTAAAGAAATAGGCCCTTAAGTCCATCCTAAATCCAACGTAAATGTTAAGTCTGTCCATTGGACATTGGGTTCAACAAATAGCCCTAGTTGTGAAGCCCATGGTCATGTTTGACAGCCAAATTCCTTGGATTCCTCATCAATTTTCATACTCAATGCTTAGCAATCATCATTTTTTAGGATTTTTAATCGGTTCATAAACACCCCCACCCCACAAAAAAAAAAAAAATTGAAAATCATCTTTTTTTCGCATATTTACATTCTAAAATAGTTTTTCTCATTGATCCACATGGATTTCTGACTTATTATCAGAAGTACCGTAATTATTACAAAGCATTTTCCTCCAAGTTGTGCAATGAGAGGTATCCAAGAGAGAAAAATTATTCTAATCTATGTGCATCTAAATTTTTTTATGATTAGTGCTAGGCTTTTTTTAGGAGATTTAACCAGAAAAATCTCATTAGAAATCTCATTAGACTCACTGTAGAGCAAAAAAAGCCTTAGAAGGTATGAAATGACAGTAATAGTCCCAGGAGCCTTTTTTATTCATTTTCTTTTTGTTATTTCGCCGGGCGGCAATATCCCCGTTCACCTGCATATACAAGCGGGGATATCCCCGCTCGTTTTTTTTCATATACGAGGTGTGCAGCAGGCATTGTGGGTTGTGCAATGGGTGTGTGCAGGGGAGTGTGTGACAGGCAAGGTGGAGAATGAGAGGAAGGGGAAGAAGAAAGGGAAAGAGGAAGAAGATGGGCTGTGAAGTGACACAATGGTGTGGCACACAAGGAAGAGAATAAGACAGGAGGAGAAGGAGAAGAGAGAGAGAGAAAAGAAAAGGAGAAAAGAGAAAAAGAGAAAAGGAAGAGGATGATGGGCGGTTGGGTGTTGGATATATGAATGTGTAGGTGGGTGCAAGGAAGAGGGATAAGAGATGAGAAAAGGAGAAAAGAGAGGAAGAGGAAGAAGAGGATGATGGGCGGCTAGGTGTTGGATTTATGCATGTGTAGGTGGCAGGGCCGGCTTTGAGGGGTAGTCACCCTAGGCCACTGCCTAGGGCCCCCACATGTTATTTAAAATTTAGGCCCCCAATTACCAAATCAATATCCACGTACTCTTTCGGCTTTTTTATGTTTGGTCCAGCCCAAGTGCCCAACAAATAAATAAAACATACTACTCTTTAGGCTTTTTTATGTTTGACTCGACCCAAGTGCCCAACAAATAAACAAAACAGTTAAAGTCTGCAGATAGGAATAACTTAATATATAGCTTCTTGCGGCAACCTTGCAGAGTTTCTGAAATATGATGGCATATCTGATATTGATGGGACAGAGTTACTTTTAGAATTGTAAATCTTGAGAGAAGTTTTACCAGATGATATAAAGAAGGCAGTTGATGTGCTAACTCATTTGAACTCAAGGGCTAGTTGCTTTCCAAATGCCTGGGTTGCTTACAGAATTTTGTTGACTATACCAGTAACAGTTGCCTCTGTAGAGAGAAGTTTTTCTAAGTTGAAAATGATCAAGTCTTACCTTCGGTCAACCATGTCGTAAGAAAGACTGAATGGACTGGCTATGTTATCCATTGCAAAAAAGTTGGCAGAGAAGATAGATTATTCAAATGTAATTACTGATTTTGCAGCGAAAACTGCGAGACGAGTAAATTTTAGATGATTTTTTGCTTTTGTAATTATTTTGGCACTAGTTATGTTTTATTTTATATTGCTAGTGAGGTTAAGTTTTATGTTCTAAGTTCTATGTTCTACAAAAAAAAAAAAAAAAAAATTACGCGTGTTTTTTTTTTCTAAGACAGGGCCCATTTTTAGGAGCTCGCTTAGGGCCACCCAAACCTCTGAGCCGGCCCTGGTAAGTGGGTGCAAGGAAGAGGGAAGAGGAAGAAGGAAAGTGAAAGGAGGAAGAGACAAGAAATAAAAGGAGGAAGAGAAGAAAGAGAGTGATGGGCGTGCATAGGGGAGTGCACCGATGATGGAGGAAGAAGGTAGATGGGGTCAGTGATGCAAGAAGGAAGGAGAGAGGAGAGAGAGGAAAAGAAAAAGGAAAATAGAAAGAAAGAAGGAAAACGGTGGAGATGAGGGGTGCTGTGAGTGGTGGATGCTGGGGTGCAGGTGATGGCAGGGAAGGAGAAGAAGGGAGATGAAGGCCAAAGGAAAGAAAGAAAGAGAGAAGAAAAAACGAGCGGGAATATCTCCACCAGTATATACAGGTAAGCGGGGATATCATTACTCGGCGAAAAAAAAAAACCCGAAAAAGTCCCCTAAGACTGACTACTACAATCATTTCATATCTTCTAAAGCTTCTTTGCTCTACAATGAGTTTAATGAGATCTTTTTTGATTAAATTCCCATTTTAAAATAAATAAATAAATGAATTTTAGGATTTCTCTCTCCCATTTGCAATTCAATAGGAAACATCGGATCTTCCAACATCTTAGTCTTCATTTGACTCACATGAAAAATAAAGTGAAATAAATTTCAAAGAGAGTGAAGTGAAGATAAAGTAAATTAAAATTAAAGCAGAATGCTTCACTTCACACTATTTGAATATATGGTGTGGAATTAAAAATTGGAATACAATCAACTCTTACTAAGGAAATATAAGTATCTAGAATTTAAGTAAAATAAATATACACGTGACGACAACAACACGTCATCTTTAGGGCCTGTTCACTTACTAGAATTCCTGACAGGAATTCAGGCTGTCTGGGAATTCAGAATTCCTGTCAGGAATTCTGTGTTTCATTACCAGAATTCCCACAGAATTCCTGGGCATTTGAAATTCCAAGCATTTCAAATTCCAAAAAATCCAACATTTGAAAAACCACTTTAACAAGTAGGAATTGGAAATCTCACTTGGCACATAAATTCCGG
Organism: Litsea cubeba; assembly: GCA_012931725.1. NCBI lineage: Eukaryota > Viridiplantae > Streptophyta > Magnoliopsida > Laurales > Lauraceae > Litsea > Litsea cubeba. The sequence goes on from CM022949.1 coordinate 16,984,936, forward strand.
AGAATGGATGATGGCATTCCAGGGAGCTCAGGTAGGAAATTCAGATCATGAATGAAACAACGAATTTGGAATTCCAGAATTTGATAGCATTTTAAATATCAAAATTTGAAATTCCCAGACAACCACCATACATGAATTCTACGAATTCTAATAAAGAAACGGGCCCTAAAAAAAAATTTTGGCCATTCAACTTCACGTTAGGAAGGACGAAGGAAATGCCATTTTATACCTGATTTTCTAAAATGAAGAGATCAGAGTCAGAAAGCCAATTTGTAATGCCTATTTTTTCGACGGGCATTTTCTTACTCGTCGCATGAGCAGCCATCACATTCCCATCAGATTCCAAGGCAACAGAGAATCCTGACTCCTGCTCTGTTTTCGGCGATGGGACCACACCCTTGACAAAATACTATCAATACTCACGACGGACACGTTGTTAACATGAAACACAGACCCTATCCAGTATAAATACACATTCAAAAAAAAGTATAAAACATTATACACACCACACCCAAATAAAAGTCTCCCTACCACTACAAAGTAAAGTAAAAGTAAAAGATAATAAAAGGCCATTTGGGCCATCATTTTCTCGTCATCATCTCCTACAATTCAAATTTACCAACCAAACACAATACATCTACATGCATACATACATGTATTTACCAGAGTCTCTCTTGTTTTTCACTCTGCAACTACAAAAATTGTCTAAAACCCCACACATTAAACAAACGACAAAAGAGTAACAAATCCCTCACTCACATGACACACACCTACACTACAGACACATGCATATCTACATCTACCTGAGGCTGATGGTCCTTTTTGGAGAAGGGCAGATATTCATCCACGTGGCATGATGATGGCCCATCTTCACACCCATCAACGGCCCACCAAACTCCTCCCTCTTCCTCTTACTGTTCTTCAGCAAAACCCCAAACAGCTTCAAACATTCCTCTCCATTCTCTTCTTCTTCAAAGAATCCCAACAATTTCTCCAAACCCAAATTCCCACCTCCCTCCTCCTGCATTTTCCTAGTAATCTTCTCAGGGCTCACGTTCATACATTTGGAGAGGAAAACCAGGAGCTCCTCGAACTGCTTCTTGGCCTGTGAAAGCTCCCAGCTCAAGACCAAATTGTCTTTTCTCAGTTTCTCGTTCTCTTCCGACAAATCAGAGATCTGGGTTTTCTTCCTTGCGTCCCCTTTCAGAGGATCGGATGAGGACGTAGACGAAGACTCCTGCTCCTCCCTCGAATTCGACATGGATGAAGGATGACCGTTGGATCTCACGATCGCAGGAATCTGAGCCGTAGATGCTGATGGCACGCTCTTCCGACGGTGGATCTCCCCGAGGTGCTCCTTCTCTCCTCTGCAGAAGAACTCGTTCGCAAATTCCCATCGATCCGGCGCAATCTTCCGAAATCCCTGCGTTTCACATTCTTTACGAAACCGTTACAACCAAAACACCGAAACAGAGAGATCTATACATAAAAAGAGGAGAACGTAACGTAACGTACATAGGTGTTGAGCTGTCGGACGAAGCTGGAGAAGTTGTTGTGCTTGAAGTAGCGAGGGAGCAAATCGCTTGCGAACTCCGCGGTACGCCAAACTACAAACGTGGTCCCGCTTTCGTTCCACGAAATCACTTCGTTTGTGTTTGGATCGTCCACCATCTGATACGTTTTCGTTAGGAAAGGTGCAGGCACGCCTCTTTGCATGACCATGATCCTCTTTTTTCTCTACAAAACCCCAAAATACATACAAAGAAAGACAGGGAAGAAGAAGAAGAAGAAAACTATATAGAGAGAAGAGGGTAAATGGAAGAAGATGATTCCTCTGTTTGGGAGACGTAATTAAGGAAGGTGAGAATTTTTAATGGAAGGGGAAGCTATGATGGAGAAAACAACGTCCGCCTTCGTTTCCATGGATTCCCATTTTTCAAGAGAGATTTCGGTTGGATGTAAAAGTCTTATAGAGAGAATGGGGCTTCCAGAATATTCGAGAAAGCGTTGAAAGAAGGAGAAAAGTAGTGCCACGCGTTTCTTTCCTTCGGTTGGATTTTGGAATGATGGAAATTTTATTTTATTTTTAATTATTATTACTTTTTCTTGTGAGATGGAAACAAACGACTTTACTGGCCGGTTAAGCCGCTTGCAATTGCAACAAAGGTGGTCGGCTCAGGTTGACTTGAACCTAGTACGTCAAGTAGATGTGATGTATAAGAAATTTGTGACTGGGGATGTGAATGGGTTCAATTCTCGATTATTCATGGGTTTTGACTCGTTAAAAGTTGGGTATGAATTTTTATTTAGACCCATGTAAGTAAATGAGTTTGGTCTGATTCCATCTTGGTTCGTTCGGATCCACAGACATGATATATTATCTTAATTTTAAAAAAATTTATTTAAAAATTATTTTTTTAACATCATTCTTTACCAATATCAGAATTGGACCCGGATGCAGACCTGTCCTATATATGATTCTGATTATGGTTTTGAAAAAAAAAAAAACGTTTCAGGTCTGTAGGGGATCCGAACCATGTCGCTGTACCCGGATGCTCGGTGGGATCACCACCCGCCGGTGCCCACACAGTTGGCCCACCACAGGGGATAGGCGGGGCCAGGGCCCCGGGCCTATTGTATAGGTTTCGGGAGACGGACTCCGTAATCATGTATTTGTCCCAGTGCACTTCGGGTGATTTAAATCTTAATCATGCATCCCAGGGGCCTCCCTAGAGTCGAACCCGAGATCCCAGGGTGCACTTCGGATGATTTAAACCTTAATCATGCATCCCAGGGGCGCTTTAAGAGATAATCTGGGAGACTTCTGGTACCACTTGGGCCCAAGTGGTACCAGAAGTCTCCCAGATTATCTCTTAAAGCGAGAGGTCTGGGACAAATGCATGATTACGGAGTCCGTCTCCCGAAGTGTATACAATAGGCCCGGGCCCTGGGCCCCGCCTATCCCCTGTGGTGGGCCAGCTATGTGGGCACCGGCGGGTGGCGATCCCACCAAGCATCCGGGTTCAGCTACATGGTTCGGATCCCCTACACTAGTAAATGAACATGTCCTTAAAAAGTGTGTCCATGGCTGTTACTCAACTGGTTACGAGTATAAGTGGATGAGTTTCAGTCCCTAGACTCAGCTGGTTATGAGTATAAGAGGATGAGTTTTAATCCCAAGTGTCAGAAAAAGAATAAAAAACCTCATTGCCGAGTTTATATATATCCAATGAGGATTGCAAGGCCTAACTAAGCTCAAGTTCAAGTCCTGCAGAGAGACCCTATTGGAGTCTGGAGTCTCGAGTATGACTTTGGCACCGGTTTCTATGATTCTGATTCTAACTTGTAATGTCAATGCAACGATCTTTCTCTTGTTATATTTTAATATCTATAATATGCAGTGGGCCCCAATTGGAGATGGTAGGGGATCGAAAGATCTCCATTTCCCCCCACCTTTCCTTGTATGGTCACAGATGCTCGGATGATCATGTGGCCCTTGATTCACCGTCCAAATTAAGTTCATGGTATAGACTATGGAGGCATGGATTCCATATATCACATAGAGAATATGCATATTAAAGGGGGCAATAGATGTTAATGCTTGCAATCGTCAAGTCATGGTCGGCCTTGTGAATTCAGAGGTCTCCAGGGCCCCACTTTCTTCAAAATATCTAGGTACTCTCTCTCTCTCTATCTCTCTCATCTGAATGTTGGAATTCTATTACCATTGTAATTTACTGTGGATATGTTGAAATATCCTGTCATTGTCTCTTGATATTTGTTTGGTTGCACATCTTTTTCTGGGACGTTTGCGTTTCTAATAGAGAAAGGAAAATGGGCACATTGCTGTACATAATAAAATCTAGACGGTTAACTTGTCAAGAGTAATGATGCATGCAACTATGCAAGTGATCTTCCAACGGAGCAAGAAACAATTTCCTAATTTGCTGCATTGTTTCAAAGTATCATTTCAGAGACCATGGCTAAAAGCCAACACTTTTCCACATATATATATATATATATATGAGGAATATTCACATGATCTTTCCCTCAACATAGGGCGAGAGTTACTTTTCTTTTTGAAAATTTTCAAGTACATAAGATGAGGTACAAAAAATACTTTTTCATATGCAAAAAAGGGAGTGTCCTTCACTGTATGGTGAGAGAAAGATGCATATGAACATTCACCTATATACATGAAGATTTTTATGTGAGTTCTCGAAGCGGACTCAAGCCTGACGGGATAATGGCCCATTACCATATATGTGGGTGGAAAGGGGTGCAATTTATGGATTGAGAGTGCATAATTACAGAACAGAGAAACTCAATTCAACCCTTCTCCATGTTTTTTACTTTAAAAATCTAAAGATTGCAACAATGAACACCTTCCATTTTGCCAAATGCTTTAATCCTTTTCTGCGTTTTAAGGCCAGATAGTCCTTTTAGGACTGTTGATATCCTTGTATTCAAGTTTGAATCCTTCTCTCTCTGCCTCGTGCATTTTGCTAGTTTTTCATTGAGAACAGCTTATCTTCAGTCAAGGAGGGGAAATTAGTGTAATAAGTCCAGTCAAGGTTCCACTGAAGTAAAGCTTCCACGCGGAAATGGCTGACGGGAAATAAATAACAAGTTGATTTAAGTGACTAGGCTTAGCAATGTCATTAGCCTTATCTTCCACTGTCAAAGGATACTGCTAATTGAATTAAACAGATTCATTGACAAAAGGACTTGTATACTATTATATCAAGAGAAGCATTTCATGAAGACTCAAGAATCACAGCTAGGTGCCTTTTGCTAAAGCGAAAAACTTTTCATGGAATTGGATGAATCATATCCATGTTGCTTCTTTGAATGACATGAAATTGTTCATGATCCAAGTGTGAAGTTGTAGTCAAAAGTTTTCTTTTTAGGCAAAGTTGGTATTCGAATTCCTCTGAATTAAAGGCACCTATAGGTGAAACAACTCCTTAATAATTAATAAATGGGAGACAAGAGTGCTGAATTTCAGAAAATATCTGCTGACATTTGTGCCCAGTCATTTTCCACGGATTTTGTTTTCACATTGATTCATTTTACATAGAAAATGTAAACAGAAAACTTCATCTTTGCAGTTTCATTTTCCGTTGATTGGTAGGATGACTTCCTCTCCGCCAATGAAATAAATTTCTCTAGCATAATGGCAGCCCATCACCCAAATCTTCTTTATGCAGAAACACAGAGGGATAACCTACTTCCACAAATCAAAATCTTGTAAAATATCATAGATGAAACAGAGGAAAATTAGATGAAAGACTTTGATTTTTCTTTATCCCTTTTCTATCATCTTTCGCCATTGAACAGCTTGGATTGCTGATAATGGCCCCATAATATATTTAATCTTGAGGATCAGGGATCGATCCTTGGGAATGTCCATACAATTATGAGTGTGTTGGTGACACTTTTGAGAGGTTTATGGTCCGCGAATTACAAAAGAAGGGTTTATATTTACCATTTATTGGGTAAAAAGAAAAAGGACAAAAGAGATTATTTGACATTCTTGACCATCAAAATTTAATTTCTTTTAAGATTGTACGTAGATAAAAATGAGTTACATGCTGATAATGATAGTACACTGCTCAACGGGAGGACTCAAACTTGAACCAGGGACATTAGTCACATATGGGAACGTGAGCTATACGCCTAAACCGTTCTTCCCTCTCCTTTCACAAAACATCAAATTTCTAGATTGAAACAGACGTGAATGTGTTTACCTTCTCTCACTGGTACGCGCTTGGTCAAGGTGAAGATGGGAAGGACTTGTCATTACTACAAATCAATGTTCCTGGTCATCTAACGCTGCTCAAATATTAGCTTAAAATGAACACACCTCACATTATTTACCCTAAAAAAACACATCTTAATGTAGATAATTTACTAATGAAGTGGATTTTTTAATCGACCCGCCGACCAGTCCTGAATCCAACCCAATAATTTCGGGTTTAGGCGAACATTTCCAACTCAATTAATAAATGGGTCAAGTTCAGGTTGCAGTCATATGCACTACACCAAGGGGTCAATCCCAACATAAGCGCATCCTGACCTGAACCATTCCATGCGCAAGGATCTGGATTGGACACAGATGTTCTCTTTTTTCTTTGAAAATAAAAAATATATACATGGCCACCTTAAAACCATCTGGAGCCAAAAAAAAATTAGTGGCTAAGGGTGTCATCACACACAGCTGCTCCGGGATCGATTCCTGAGAAGGCAGGTCTTTGCAAAAGTACGGTACCACTCATCCATCTAGGAAAGAAAACTCTGATATGATGAGGTCTTTGACACAAAAACACCCATCAAGAATGTCACATAAGAAAGGCGCTGAATACCACCCTGCAACGAGTTCACACATTATGCCACTAGAAATACCACTGCAGTTCTTAACATCATCAACATAACAATTCCAAAACATATAGTGCACCTCTCTGTAGATAAGTTATCCTGTAAGTGGTATCTTTACCAGTATGTATCTTACAAATGAATGAACTTTCAACTTGGCTACTATTAGCATTTTTCTCTGAAATGAGTGAAATGTAACAGCAAAGCATAACTCTTTCCTCCTAATTCTCATTCTAGTTGTAAAATTCTTGTCATTTAACTAGCAGTGATTTATGGTAATAAGCAAGCTTCCAAGATACTCTGTATCAAACATGTGCATCTGTTTTTTTAGGATTGCTAACTTTTGAGATCAGTAAGCAGCTTTCAGCTCTCTCTGCTGAGAGATTCTCTTCGCTACACGAATTTAGGTTGCAAATTGTATGACATCTGCATTTAGTTATCGGTCTTTAGATGAAGGTAGCCTATATTTTGGCAATGGAGAGTAGGTCATGTTCTCAGGTTGCTCGTCACTGCAATGTTCATCTTCCTTCTGGAAGTAGCTTCCATTGGCACTCACTGTCACAGGAGATTTAACAAGTGGAACAACCTGCAAAACACTTCAAATCAGTGGAAGTAAGATTCTCCAAATATCCATTTAGGAGTCAATTCTGATCTGACTCCTAAGAAGAGATGAGTACAAAAAAATTGTATGTATTACCTGATCTCTGCTCAAAACATCAGCAGCTGTAGCCCTAGGCCTTTTCTTGCGCGATCTGCTTAATGACGTGCTATTAAAGTCTTCTTCCACAAAATTCTGATCTGACACCTCTGCAAAACCCAGATCAGTCAACCAGTTATGGACTATCAATATTTTCTTAATTCAGCATCTCCATTTAGTACATAGTGATAGTGTCTTTAGGAGCATGATAGAGCTTTATCATCATGAGAGGTAGTGCTGTCAATGGGCCTGGGTCCAGCCCAGATAAACCCGAGCCTGAATCCAATAATACTAGATCGAAACCCTAGGAAGAGACCATGGGCTGGACCCGGATAAAAAAGTTTAGTCCAAAATCCTTATCATGCATGGACATAATTCAACAGGTCCAAACCTGTCAACTACAAGCCATAATTACACATATTTGTTGCATTAAATGATATGTATACTGCATGAAGTATGTAGACATTATCCCTTAAACAAATAACCCCCCCAAAAATGTAACAAAAGCTAAACCTCCCTTTTCATTCAAAACTCCAAAAGAGTTAAAAGGCTGATTCATTCACATTCAAATGGGACCCGGATGCAAATCACTCTAGGGCCTCCCACTACCTCTATCAAGTGGAATATGATTCAGGGTTCAATGTCCGTATCAGACCTGTACCCAGACTTTTGAATGCAGCCTGAATTCAAGATGTTGACAACCCTACTTAGAGGATTGTCAAATGTGACCGGAAAAAAAAATCCTGGCTTTTGAGTCTTAAGTAGTAGAAAAAGGAGGGTTACGACTTACGAGCATACAACAGCTGTCCATAATATTTATAGAGGAAGAAGGCCAAATATTTAATTTCTATGATATGGTGACCTATATTCTTTTTGCTTGAGAATGTAATATGGTCTTTAATAGTCTCAAACAATTTATTTATTTATTTATTTAAAAATATTGGTTGGCTACTTTCATGTGATCAAGACCTATGAAAAAAAAAAAGCATTATCTCATCCTAAGAGGAAGACCACAATCCAGGTAACCCTTGTTTTTACTACCAATATACCAATACATACCAGTCAATATCGGAACTGTATACACTAGTATCCAATATATTGTTGGCAGTACAACATGCATGTACTCTTTCAAATGGGTGATGCAAGCAGTGTACATATCGCCCTAGTCCAGTGGCACAAGATATCTAACCAGTATCTATAACAAGTTCTGTTTATGGCATAAGGATCAGATCTCTACAACCACACTCCAACATCAATAGAGTTTACATCACCAAAGAGCATGCAGTCTAGAATTAAGCATGTGCTTTTAGAAATACATATGCTTTGGGGTACAATAATGAACAAACTAGTGATTGGACAATCAAACTTTCTAAAAACCCATTTTCTTCAAATTCTAGATTAATGGCTTTATAATCTCACTATTAACTAAGGTCACGTGCATGTGTGCTTGGTATCTAAGAGGGCTGTTGGCGATACTACTAGAACCAGGCTAGGGTATATCACGAAGCGGATGGTCCGTTTCTGCAGAAAATAGATCTCCACCATCTCTGTAAGTGTTATCTAGTATCAAAGCAGCCCAACAAACTGAATTTGGGAGTAGAGTCTAGCATATTTTCTGACATTGGATCAAATATAAGGAAAAAATTACATCAGATGTAGACATTTCTCCACCATTTACTAAGTGCTTCACCAACTATAACAGATAAGCATGGGGAGAGGGGATCACATTGAGGAATATGATGCTTTGAAGAACCATTTAAGAAACATTTATGAAAACACACAACAATCTGAACTCAAGCACTCCTTTATCCATCCCCCAAATTTAACATTGTAATTCATCCTTTTCATCACAATACAAGAATCCACACCCACCCTATATTATACCTTCTCCAAGTCTAGCTGACACAAAAGGTTAAAGGTCTTTTGCATATGCTTCGAGCCCACATACAAAATTGCTACAAAAGATCATCCCATATTTGCCTACCAGCAACAACAGCCCCTCGCAAGGGAGTGATAATGGGAGGAATCAATTATTTTCAACAACAGCCCCTTGCAAGGGAGTGATAATGGGAGGAATCAATTATTTTCCCCTTTTCTACCACAATTCATATACCCAAAGCCGGATGTTTTCCAATTTTTCACATTATACAATGTCCTATCAGAAGCAACCATACAGTCAGCAATCACTCTTCTACTCTCCAACAGGAGACCTCCCTCAAAGATTTTTCATCCTTCTCTTCAATCGAAGCATCCCATAAAAGAAATTGGTATTTCAATCTGACATATTCCAATGCCATGTTGCCAATGCTTGATATGTTATCTGTACTAATCAAAACTTGAGTTGTAATACCTTCTCACCTGAGAGAATAGGCTATACTAGCCAGATCAAGAAAGCATACCAACTCAATCCATGTCGTCAAGGTTCAAGCATTGTGATGTGCCTTCATGTCAACTTCTTATTCTAGATTATTATAATTTTTCTTCCAAACAAAGTGAAGTCTACTTAAGTTGCTATTATAATACTTAAGCTATTCTCTCATCTTAGAAGTCTTTTCACATACTACTCAATACATATGGGGCACCCATGCACCGTTATCAAAACAAAGAAAAAATACTAATGTGAAGGTTAAACTATTGGAAGCAAAAACTTTAAACTTTATGCTCAATTGAGGACATGAAAAAGGAAGAGTTTCAACTAGGCTTACAAAGTTGGGTAGAAAGCTACCTGTATTGCTGCCTACAGAGTCTTGGCGACATATGGCAGGGTAACAAGGAGATTGTTGCTTTGAACTTGTTCCCAGCCCAAAAACTGCTCTTCTGTATTTCTGCCCTCCGAAGTGGACTACGTCACTAACCAGCTTGCCATGCTGTGGAATATCCCTTGCTGTTACTTTGAGTTTGAGGTCTTTGGCCACAGAAGCTGGACTGGAATGCTGGATAAATTGATTTTTCAAAAGAAGGCAAGACTCATTTCCATAATTCGGTCTAGTCCGAGTCCTTTCACAATTAATTTTCTCCCAGCAGCCTCTTCGAAGAACCTTATACTGAGCAATGATTACAAACGATTCAATTAGAGTTTGGTTTTGAATATAATAGATTGAACAGACAAGAAGATATCTGAATTTTTTGACCTGGTTAACAGAGAGGTTTTCATTGGAATTTGATTGCGACGAGTTTGGAGCAAGCACCTTTTGTCTTCTAGACGACCAAACATGCAAATCCCTCAAGAGATTGTCCGGGTTGTACAACTGTTTGACAAATGATGCTTCGATGGAGTTGAGATACAAGTTGTGCTTCTCATCTGTCCACTCTGTTAACAATGATTCTACCATTTGAGGGTCCTGATTTGAAGATTATATCATCAAAAGTAGAAACTCTATTCATGAAAATACACATAACCAGGTTAAAATCATGGAAACAGATTAATGGATTTTTTTTTCTCTGCTTTTTTAATAGAAGTATAGGTGAATTACAAGAATTCAGGATTTATTACTGAGATCTCAATTAGATTTGCAGAACAAGACACTAAATTACTTGAGAAAATAGGAACTGACGATTCACGATTAATCAACATAAGATCAGGAACATAGAACCAACAAAATAAGGTATTTTTAACTTTTGTCAGCAACAAAAATAAGGAATGATGGACTAGCTTTCAAAAATATTTAATTGGATGTCACCCTCCACCCCCCATTTAAAAGAATATATTGTGACAAGTGAATATTTGTTTCAACTTTGAAATAAAATGCGACATAAAGTTGTGTAATGCTGGGAAATAAAAGAGCTTCACTATGGCAGTCATAACCAGTGAAATCTTGCAATTCTCCTCAAATACTCAGATCATAAAAAAAAAGTCCATGAAATGCTTTTAACACATTACCTTCTATGAGGAATCAAATAGATATGGGACTTTCCCAACGCTCCCTTGACGTGCAGCCCAACGGATTTCATGGACATGCTACACAAAAATGACGAGATAGGAACTCGCTTTGATATTACGTACAAACCCAAAAGTATAAACTGATAGGTGGAAGGCCCAAACAAATATATGAAGTCATACCAAACCCGCGATGTAGGATGTGGGACTTTCCCGGCAAATAGAAGGCATATACAAATCCCTCTAGAATACTAAAAAAATCAACAAATTCATACACTCACACGCTAAGCACAACAATAAAAACACTAGCAAAAACAAAAAACAAAAAAATCCAAAATTTCCCATCTTACATTTCCTAACCCCAAAACAATTACCATCCATTTCATCTACACGACCAAAAGCCCAAAAAGAAGAAGAAAAAAAAAAGAAAGCATAGAGCATAAAAGCTAGCACTGCGTCCCATCCATCTCTCCCTTCTCTGTTCTACCTACAAAGACATAAACCCCAAATCCAAAATCCACTGGATTCTCCACTTCAGAAAACCCTATAAGCATAAAAATTAGCAGATCTCCCTGAGATTTCCACCTCTGAAAACCCAAAATCCATAAGCAGAAGCAGCCCATTTCATCTCACAATAACCCCAGTACAAAAGAGTAATTACACATGACCCATCAACCATCCTCAAAAAAACACATCAAAAGAGCAAGAGAGAGAGATACAGAAAATAAACCCATGTGAAAGACATCATAAATCAATGCCAAGCAATCTGTAAGTCCGTTCACTTCCTAAAAAGCCACAGCTCAATCACCCCACATCTTCAATCTTCCCATCCCAAAACCAAAACTCCAAAATAATCAAAACCCATTTCATTTCATCCCATCCCATGATAAATCAAGAAACAAAAAGAAAGAAAAACCCAGAAACAACACAAGCAATAACAAAACAATTATCAATGCAAAGATCCCATCTTTCCTCCAATTTCCAACCACCCAAACAAACCCATAAAAACACACACACACAACAACAACAACACACCACCACCACCACCACCACCACAAAAGAATATTTGAATATGAAATGCAAAACGAATCAATCACCCTGGTATTTACCGTCTGGACGAAATCCCTCGAAAGGCTCGAATTGCAGCAGTTTAAACTCTTGCTTGATTCCAGAAGCATTGGTGATCCCAACTTCATCGTCTCTTCCATCTCCACCGCCCATTTCCCGTTTCAATGCCCAAAGCTATCAATCTACTCTTTCAACAGTGGAAATAAAAAAAAAAATCTCAATCTCCTGAGGGTCACTCATCTATCTCTCTCTGTGCACTTGGTTCTTATTCTTGAACAAGTGCTTTCAAAACGTCAAAAGCGGCGAGTGAAAGGTGGGTCAGGAGAGTTACAGATGGCGGTGCTTTTACACGTGTCATGGACGACGTCAGAAGAATGCCATGTCAGCAAGGAGGGGAGGATAAATATCTGGCTGCAATGTGGGTTCAGGTTCAGATATTTTTTGCGACCAAGAAAAGATCTGTCTGCAACTCTTGTCTCTGTGTGTGGGTAATGGTAATGACTTTTGCCACCAAGGCCACGGAATTCAATTCAATTCCCATTAACTACCTGATGAAAAAGTAGACCCATTAACTACCTGATGGAAAAGTAGAAAACTTGACTGCTCTTTTCCTGTTAAGGTCAGAGAAGGAAATCATGGCCTCTTTCTGTTTCAAGTTTCTGAATGTCACCAAAAACGGTGGGTTGGTGGGTCGGTGTTGGGGAATTTCAAATGCTGTAGTTTTGAAATCACATTCAATAATTTACCCTTGTAAGTTTAAACGGTGGGTGTGTGTGAGAATTTCAAATGCTATAGTTTTGAAATTTTGGAAATGGCCCAGCACGACAGTGAACCGCCCGTGGCACGACATGGCACGGCCCGTGATCAGGGCCGAGGTCACATGCCCGTTGAGGTCACATGCCCGTTGGCACGACTGCGGCATGGCATGAGATATTTAATATTTTTGATATAAATAAGAAAGAAAAATATTTTAATTGAGAACTAGTTCTCACCTATTATATAAGAATTTTTTTTCAGGGCTCAACTAGTAACCCATCCAAACCTAACAACTAATAGGGAAAATCCTGATAGTCACTAATCCAAAATATTGGCACACATCCGAATGGACTGAACCGTTGGATCGATGGTAGAATATTTTTTTTTGAATATGAAGCCATTAAACTTGTGGGGCCAAGGATGAAGGGGTTAGAGGCATGGGTTTGGAGTCAAACTTGATATTTGGGATGGTCTCACATAGATCTTTTCATCCCCCTGGGCCCTGATCCCATCCCCAAAAAAGTTCTCATATAATATGTGAGAACTAGTTCTCACCTTAATATTACCGAAAAAAAAATATATAGTCTTGTATTTTCTTTTATTATAAAAAAATTGTAAAAGTTTCGAAAGTAATCCTATTGAAAAACCTTCAAATAGAAAAGATTTAAATAATTATATTCCCAGTAAAGTAGGTTGAGTTTAACCGAACTATTTAAATCTGTGTGTCATACTCTTATTTATGTTTATATTTTAATTTTTTTAATGTAAGATATTTATTTTTTAAGCCCAAAAATAAGAACGATATGAAGCAAATGACAAAAAAGCACCACACGCACAACATTACCCAATACATCGTGCCATGCAGGGCCGAGCTCCCTAACCATCCGTGCCGGCACATGACCTGGAGTGCGGCACGGCCCTTGACACGGCGAGGTCAGGGAGTTAGTTGACATCTCTACGTCATGCATCCCTCTATCAGGCCCGGCCCTGAGGCAGGGCAGTAAGTGCGCCTGCCCCGGGCCCCCATTTTTCAGGAGGCCCAAAAACATTTCCTCTCCTTAAGAAGAAAATGTTTCTACTCCTCCAAATCCACCGACCTCCTTCTCAAACCCCTTAACCTTTCATCAATCGAACTCCTTTGAACCCCGTCTCAACCAACATCAAGCCAAAAAAAAAAAAAAAACAAGAAGAAGAAGAAGAAGAAGAAGCAGCAGAGAACTGGACCGCCATAACCGGTTAGGCCCAAATCACCGCCATCGCCAGAACCGGCTGGCCCATCATCTTCGTGCTAGCGTCTAGCAGTCAAGCACCATTAGTCCATCACCACTTCGGACGAAGCACCCAGGCTACCCAGTAGTCAAATCCCTCAACCATTCATCAATCGAACTCCTTTGAACCCCATCTCAACCAAACAACAAGCCCAAAAAAAAAAAAAGAAGAATAAGCACCCAACAGGCCAGCACCACTGGTTGATTGCTACAATAGCAATCAAGCACCATCAGTCCATCACCACTTCGGACGAAGCACCCAGGCTACCCAGCAGTCAAACTGTCAAACCCATCAACCCTTCATCAATCGAATTCCTTTGAACCCCAATACCCCATCTCAACCAAACAGCAAGCCCAAAAATAAAAAAATAAAAACAAGAAGAAGAAGAAGAAGCACCCAGCAGGCCAGCACCACGGGTTGATTGCTACTGCTGCTCCACGCCTCCACCGTCCACCCACCCGCCACGCCACATCTCTTTGTTCTGTACACTTCCCAGTCTTCTTAGTTCAGGTCGGGTTGGACCTGATCCAATGATCCATTCCCCTGACAAGCCATTTCCTTTGGTAACAAGTCAATACAGGTCAGGTGGACCCATCACTCGCCTGAGTTGAGTTATGCCCAAATCCAAAACAACAGTCAACACAACTACAAAAAAGCTACTTGCATCAAATTTATAGACATCAACACATGGGCCCATAGCTTATAGATCTTCTTCAATCTTCATAACATCCATATCATCGTTGTCTTGGTAGATTGGGGAGATTCCAAAATCCAAAGTGTGGCTTTTTTCAGTGCAAAATTGGTCGTTGTAGAAATCAATTGAAGGCAATTTTTTCATGATTAGAAAATCTTGAATTTGAAAGCACAATTGAGGGTTTTGCTTCTCAAAATGCAAGAAGAAATCATTTCAATAATACTTTTTTAATTGTGATTTTGTTTTTCAACTTATCTTCTAGATGGTGATGCTGGTATGAGAAATTATTTGGCCGACGATCTGGTACTCTTACCGATATGTTGGTATGAGAGATTCATTTATTTATGTATTAATGTATTTTATTTATGTATTAAATGTATTTATCATATGATATTATTTGGTTTTTAATGAAATTATTATTTTTGGGCTAAATTTATGAAAACATGTTATATATATATGTGCATATATTAAAAAATTATAAAAATGAATAAATGGCCCATTTTAGTGATTCGCACCGGGCCTTTGAAAAGTCAGGGCCGGCCCTGCCCTCTATCCCCATCAGTTGTCTTGCATCTAGGTTTTGCATAATTAGATGCCCACTTCGCTATGCAGCTGTACTCGAGACCTGGTAGGACCTAGACCCAACTAAGCATAAGTGCCCACTTAGACTTATTATCAATTAAATTATTTATTTGCATAGACTACATACAAAGCGGACAATAAAAATTCACGATCAAATGAGATCTATCGATAAAGAGATGAAAGGTGAATGTTAATTACAAGGTAACCGCATAGATAAAACCTTGACTTTCATATGATTTTAATTTTACGAGTGAATTTTTTTTCTCATCTACTCTTAATTCAAACTCCACTTAAAAGGGTAAATTATTGAATGTGATTTCAAAACTACAGCATTTGAAATTCTCAAACACCCACCCACCGTTTATGACATTAAGAAACTTCAAACAAAAACAGGGCATTTGACATCTCTAGCATGACAATCAACAAGGGTAATGGAATAATGGCATAGATTAGATTTTGTTGTGGATTAAGAGATTCTACCTTTAATTTAAGGGGCTCAAAGTTTAATGACTTTGCGTAAGTTTGAATTTATTCTCATTAAATTCAAGAGTTAATAATGGTTGGAGTCAAATTAAGACCAATACTAATTGATGAGAAGTAGATGTATGAGAAAGGATCCCGGGTACAAGTGTTGGTCCTAGTCCCATATTAGCAAGGCTTGAGAGCAATAAACAGCAGCCATATCAGTTATTTTAATTGAAAATATTGATGAAAGAAGTAAAAAAGAGGTTGAATCAGCTTATCTAAAATACTACAATGAAAAGATGAGCTTTAGAGAGAGAAAAAAATCCCCACCTCATCGTAGCTTCAGATAGTTCGGAGAACATGGGTGCCTCGGTGGAATTGTGCGATTTCAATTCCCCAATCCTATTGAATTCATAGGAATTGTCATCTTACCAAAATGGTAAGATGTGTCAATTCTCACTCAGCTGTGTCAATTTATCTCACTAGAGGGCTCTATTAGCTCACCTGAGGTCTCCTTCTCTCATCTGAGGGAGCTCCCTTATCTCACATGATGTCTCATTTTCCTACCTGAGGGCTTCTC
Source organism: Litsea cubeba (assembly GCA_012931725.1). Lineage (NCBI taxonomy): Eukaryota > Viridiplantae > Streptophyta > Magnoliopsida > Laurales > Lauraceae > Litsea > Litsea cubeba. The sequence continues at coordinate 17,001,299 of CM022949.1, forward strand.
CCATTGGCGTAGGCTCGATGAGGTACCAACCCCCATAGTTGGGGTAAATTAAAAAAACCCTTGGATAGCGGAACGAAAAAAAAAAAAAGAGTTCCTACTACTGTGGCTCAGGCATTCAAATTTGACATTTCTACCTATTTCAGAATTTATGGGCCCGTTCATTTCTATCAGTGAGGTAAGTGGCCGTTTTCGAGTTAGACCGGGCTTGAAGGAATTCATGACCTCTTTTTTGTTTGAAATTTCTAAATATCATCAAGGGTGGATGTTTGAGAGTTTCAAATGCTGTAGTTTTGAAACCACATTCATTAATTTACCCTTAAGTGGAATTTAAATGAAGAGTAGCTGAAAAAAAAAAAATATCCATCACCCTAAAAGTTAAAATCATAGGAACGTCAAGGTTTTATGTATATCGTTACCGTGTATCATTCACCTTTCATCTCTTTATTGAGAGATCTCATTTAACCATAAATTCTTATTTTACTTAGTTACTAGGTATAGTCTACACAAACAAATAGTTTAATTGATAATCAAGTCTAAGTGGGCACTTATGCTGGTTGGGTCTAGGTCCTACTAGGGCTCGAGTGTACAGCTCCATAGCGAAGTGGGCATCTAATTATGCAAAGCATATGGTTCTTAGTTGGGTTTGTGGCCAACTAGGTCTGTGTGTATGGAGACAAAAGCCATAATTGGGGGGCCATGACCAAATCGACCATGAATCGGACTATAAAACCCAACCCTTTGTATCCCTGATGCAAGACAGCTGATGGGGATAGAGGGATGCATGGCGATCAACAGGGGCAAGGGGATGGATTAGATTTGGTTGTGGATTAGGGTAGGATCAATATCATTTTGATAAAAAAAAAAAAAAAGATTTAACCTTTGATTTAAGAGGCACAAAGTTTAATGGCTTTGCAAAAGTGTGATTTTTGTTCTCATTAAATTCAAGAGTTAATAATGGTTGGAGTCAAATTAAAACCAATACTAATTGATGAGAAGTAGATATATGAGAAGGTATTAGTGTTGGTACAAGTCCCACGTCAGCAAGGCTTGAGACCAATAAAACAGGGTAGGGTTTGGCTATATAAAATGTAATCTCACTAATTGACCCTTCTTAATTGCAACTCTTTATATGGATGACACTCCGGGATTGGATGAAACAGCATCATTCGGGATTGGATGAAACAGCATTCCTCTATTTCAACAAAATAGGGGATCCGGACTCAACAAACAGCAGCCCTATCAGTTATTTTAACCGAAAATATCGTTGAAAGTAGTAAAAAAGAGGTTGAATCAGCTTATCTAAAATACTACTATGAAAAGATAAGGTTGGATCTTTGGGTTATAGGGGTTCAGACTCCAGACTCCAGAATATGTATGCTTTGGGTCATACTGGGGTTTACAATTCAAAATAGGCAACTTAGTCATGGTTAATCTCCTTTGATCATGATACAATAAATCTTAATTGATACATAAATTTTATGTGTAAAATTCGTGACCTTACTTATACATGGCACTGCCTTTATGGTTCCATGTTTCATCAACCTATCATGATATATATAGAGGTCCTTAATGAGAAGCTTAAGCATGTGTTTATGCAATGAGTATTTTGCAATAGAGAGAAAAATTATTCTTATTTTCTGTGTAATAATCCACTGTTATATTGGTTGGGGAGATGTAGTTTCCTTGCAGAAAAATATAAAGAATGACAAAATTTTCTTTATGGAGAGGATACCAATTTCTTATGAGTAGTAGGAATCCATAATCCCTCTCTCTATTAGAAATAGAAATTTGTGGAACGTCGGATTCCCTCGTTGCACAAAAAAGACCTATGGCACTGGGAGAAAGAAGCAGAAGCGAGGTTTATCCTCGCCGCACTTTGAAACCAACATTTTTCTAAGATTAAAGTTTGTTGGGATGCTTTGGAGGTAGTTGAAGCTGTTAAAGGAGAGGACTGGTGAATCTCGCCTGTCATTTGGGATATCGGAGTTCTGTGTTGTTGTTTTGCTTTTATAGATATTGTCTGTATGTCCATCAAGTAGGGGCGGACCCATGTGTTATGGGCTGGGGATTTCAGTCCCCCACCCAACTTAAAAAATGCCCATAAGGGCTTAAGGCCCATATGGCCCAGCCCCCACTCAATTGAGACTGAAGTCCCCCTTTTCATTCTTCAATTCCAAAAGACCTACTTGACTCTCTCTCTTTCTCAGTCAATAAATACTCTCGTTTCTACTTAGTAAAGTTTTGCATCTCTATAACCCATTAAAAGTGACTTAAATATCCCTTCCAACTCTTCCTTGAAATCGATAGTATAAATTTCAAAACTATATATGGACTGCCATAGCATTTTCTAATCACAAAAGAAATATTCTTTTCGCGTAAGACAACTTTACTACTTATAACTCTTAGTTTTATTTCTCTCAATTTATGAAATTTTTATTTAAAAAAAATGACAATGGAGAAATTATTGATGTGTATATTTTTTTTAACCAAGGGTGCCTCAGATCATTTCCTTCATTTTTTATTGATGACATGAGGAAAACCCTCATTTTCTTACTAAGGGTGTCTTAAATTTTTATTGATGTGTGTATTTTTATGGTTATGTCCATGCATAATGATTCAAATGGAGTAGCCTACTTGTTTGTTTTCTTTGTTCTTGAAATTTTATTTTATTTAGTGGAAATTGATCATTTGAGAATTAAATGGTTTTGACTAAATGAATATATATATTTAAACCAAAATTTTCTAGGCTAAGATTCTGCTCTAACTATTCTTATTTAGATCATTGAGTGTATATTGGAGCGTGCATTTCTATGAATATTGAGCTTGAGTAGGATATTGATGCATTTCATATTCTTCTCCGCTATTTTCAAGTAATGGAGTTCATATTCTTCTCCATTATTTTCCGAATACATTTTTCCTTGTGGATCATTATTAATGTAAAAAAAAATATAATAAAATAATAATTGAGTTTTTCAATTAACCATCGTGAGCCCCCCTCAAGGGACAAGCATTGGCAGACCACCTCGCCCAACATGCATTACTTGACGTTGGATTCCTTAGAACATATTTTCCAGATGAATAGATTTTCTTTGTCGCTGAAGAAGGGAGAGTGCCAGAAGAAGCTGAATGGACACTGTATTTTGATGGAGCCATGAATGGAGACTGAAACCGGCATAGGAGCTGTGTTGATTTCTCTGACATTGAAAAGAAAAACCATGCACACCCAAAAAAAAAAAAAAAACATTAAATGGAACTGCTCATTTTTTAACTAAAGTTGCTGGTCTTGATTTGTGGGGTGGAGGTTTTGGTAGTTGTTTGTTCCCAATCTTTTGATTGAAATTTCTGTTTTACCAGGAAAGCCCAGCTCGTGTATCTAATTTGATACTGTTGCATCTGGGAACTTGTGTAGCTATAATGGGTCGGTCTCTAGGTTGGTTGGACCACTCCTCTCCACATATTATGGGTTGGACATAAACTCATTTGTGAGCTGAAGACTTAACAATAACTGGGTTTTCAAATGGGCAAGTTGGGTGGGGCTATGTAGCCTATGTTTGTCCAGGCCTAGCTTGCAGTATTGTATTTAGGCCCAAGCAGAGCTCAACCTAACACGGCCTACAGAGGAATGCTGAGCCTAGCCAAAACAAAATTGCTGAAGGACAAACCGGTTAGGAGGAAGAGACCCAAAAAGCAGCCTCACAGGGACCTGGTTCGAGCCCAAGAATTGGACTGGTAAAGACCTATTTAAAGGCAATTCCAGGCTTGAGAAAGTCTGAGAATCCTGAAAAAGCCCACTTACTCTGTAATTTATATAAAGATGTTAATTTGGGACCGTTATGGTTGTGACTTTGGGCTTTGGCTGCATTGTTAAGGTCCAGCCTTGTACAATCACTAGTCAGGTCTAAAATCCAGGTCCAGGCCCAACCCAATAATTGAAATGCTTTGGCCAAACTAGAAGGGTGGGCCCAGAATGGGTATGGCCCATTTACAATCCTCACAAAACACTATTAATGAAGTATATATGTTTTTTTTTCCTCTTTTTCTCTCAAAGGCCGCTAGTGCCAATTAGGTCTAACACTGTAAAAATTGGATGAAACTGTGTAAAGATTGTACCGGATGGATGTGCTCATGATAGATGAGCCCAATCTGAGCCCAGGCTACATCAGGCTAGATTTTGGCTGTTCCTGCGCATGGTTTGGACCGGGCCTAATCTTCAAGCCTGATAATTAAATGTCCGTGCCTCGGTTTTGTATGCTTAAAGGCCCAGCCCAATCTGATATATTTAGCACAATGGTAATATATATTTTTCAAATCGGGCTAGGATTGGCCCATGGGTTTGTCTGGGCCTAAATATTAGGCTGGAAGAGAGAGTAGGCCAGGTTTGGAAAAGATTTGGCCCAGTTCAGGCCACTGCTAGTGCCATTAGGTCCATTTGAGTATCAGTTTAGCCTTGCATTATTTTGGTCTTCAGTAATTCATTCATTGTAAATGGATGTGCTCCTCACTAATATCTGGACAAAAGCCCAAGTCCTTCAAGGCAATGGATTTAAATTCCCAGTAGTTTTATAAGTTTAAGCTCAATGTTGTTACCTGCCTTGACTTTGGTGAGTCAAATTGAGTTTCGAAATTATGTCCCAAATATAGGTAAGTGTGGATGGTTAATTAGCTTGCATGTCATTATCATCAAATCATAATATTAAAACACATTTTAGCGTTTGGATTATTCTTTTAAAGAAATAAGTAAAAGGTTCAATAGAATATGATTGTAGTATACCTTCGCTCAACATTGAATATTATCTAAGGGATTTGATCCGGTGAGAACTGTTCTCACCGAGTCACCATGAGAACTTTTTTATAGGGCCCACTGGGGGTCTCATTTTGGGATGGGATTGGTGGGGATTGAAATATCTATATGGGACCACTATGAATATCAAGTTTGGCCCCCAATCCCATGCTCCTAACCCATTCATCCATGACCGACAAGCCTAGTTCATTCATATGGATATATAGTTGATCCAACAGTCCAATTCATTTATATTGGTGCTAAACCGTGGAGCATGTGACTATCAAGGGGGTCCTATCTATTGCAAGATTTGGATTGGGTGATAGGTGGGCTCCACCCATAGTTCTCACGGTTTGAACCGTGAAAACAATTCTGATCACTTGATCATTTCCCATTATCTAAAAGAATAACTGCTTTGATGATAATGACAATGATATGGTATAAGATAACCAAATTGAGGTGTGGAAAATCTATGGCAGTCAGGAGGGACATGAGAATGAAAAAAAAAAGGGAGGAAATTTTGGTTAGGTAGAGCCTGCTAAATTCATATTTGAGAATCTTACTAGCTATGAGACCCACTTAGATGAAAGTTAGGGTTAAGTTGGGACATGAAGGTCTCAATGGGGTTAGTGAAAAGCAAGCCTACCATTATGATTAACTGATGATCATAACTATTTATTTAGAGGTCTATACAGTGATTCTAGAATGAATATCTAACCGTTAAATCTTGGGGTGTTTATATAAATAATTATGATCATCAAACTGTACTAGTATATATTTTCTTTTTCGCTACATAGGTGCTGCAGTTAGTGGGACAGGTATAAACCTACCCACCCACGGATCGAATATTGGGCGGTCACATGAAACTAGGGTGCCTATGTCACTGAACTATCAGTGCCTTGACAAATTATACTAATATTCGATCCATCTCTAATCTACATAAAGGGCTTTCGGTCTGTCCCTACTCTCATAATTGTCATGTATCAAGGTGAGCCTGCACTATTATTTTGCACATTTGATGAGAGTTTAGAGTTGATTAGTAGCCGAATTTTCCTTGTGAAAGAATAAGGTAAGGAGTTCACCTTCAATGAAGAAAGAAAAGAATGAGAATAAATGAAAGAGAATGCTTCTTAGCAAGTGGACGATATCAGACCGACACAATCTTATCTCCTCTCCTGGTGGATAAGATGGTTTTGGCTGGACACCCACCGAAAAATAGAGAAGATATTAGACATCACTGGGACTCTATCCTTAGCATGTCTTCATCGATATTGCAAATAAAAGATAGAAAAGGCAAATACAGAGAAAGACAATGACCCTTGTTAACATCACAAGCAGGTCCCAGCTTGGTATCCCCACCTGGGGGGGGGGGGGGGCATAGCCTGCATGTCTGGCCCATGTAAGAACAAAATTAAGGCTATAGGGCCTGAAATTTGAAGACCAAGTGGAACTTGAGCTGGGATTGGGCAAGGTAAGTTCTGTTTAAAAAAAATGGATTAAAGGAAAATCACAATTGCTAAAACTCTTTTACAAAAATTACTGTAGTAATGTTAGTTGAATAGATTTTTTGATTGGGTTGGATTGCGAATATTTTCTTATATCTTTTACCATATAAATTCATGTAATAGTCTCACTCAATCAGTAAGATTAATTTTTCGATTTTCTTAAATTCACCACTATAATCCAGGCCACGGCGCGCTCGGTGTGATCTTGCAACCCTAGCCAGCCATATATAGTTCCTTAAGCTTTTGTAATATTTTTTTTCCATTCATAAGAACATCCTCCTCTCACACATGCATTCATCCAAGACTCACAATCTCCTCATTTTCATCAGCCCTTGCATTCCATTGTTTCGCGATCATTCTTCTAGAAAAGATCATGACAGATGTAGTGGGTTGCTAATACGAAGATGCAACAGTGTGAACTCTCTTGTAGTGATCACCAGTAAAATAGGAAGACACACTTTGGATGGACATAAGTCTGAGATCAAAAGTTTAATTTAATATGACAAATCTAAAATCTACTTAAAATTAAAATTATATATATTTCAAATCCAAACTCTTTTCTAATATTTTAGTGATCTTTTGTGGGAGCTTTCAATACCAGTCCAGCTTTATGGCTATGAGTTTTGTTACATTGGATGCAGTCCTAATGATATTGGGATAAACTTCATGTATACTCCCCAAATTAGGAGGCCATTTATTTGGATTTTAATTACTTGGGTTGGGCTATAGAGTTTCACTCTTTTGACCAGGATTTCACTGTAAGTCAGAGTCTGGTAGGATCCGGAATCTCATGGTATGCGTGCCAAGATGTGTTGTCAGTCGGGTGTATGTGGGCCAGCAATTCAGTCGCATGGTTGTTGGCTTGCAGAAGCTCACTCTTCAAATAGGAAAAGTGATCTGAAGGCTGAAGATCCTCTTTCAGATATAGGCACAATGTCCCATGTTTTATGATTTGCCACCTCCTTCAAACCAACAGCTATAAGATGCCCAGGTATTTGGAAGTTTGTAAGCCAGTCAGGAGGCCTTGCATCTCTCAGCTTTTAAAATGGGTGATGAATTGTAAGTTTTGCAGCAAAATGCTGCCACCCTGATTCCCTTCCAGAAGAAAATTTCCTTGGAAAGACAGTAGGTAAAAAAGAAATTTTGGGGAGGTCATGTGTTAAAAAGACAAATTTTTCTAAAACTACTGGAGGTTTCATTAAGGGCATATTTGTGTAAGTTATTTTTGTGCTTTTTCATTTTTTGGTGCAGCGGGACTATCTGTTGAAGATCTCTATTTTTGTGGAATTCTTCTATGTATGACAACAAAACCGGGTCCGAACCTCCCCCAGGGACTTTATTTTCATGGAAGAGGAAACACACACTTTCCCCTTTTGTGGCATTGCCAAATGAGTGTGTTTGAACTATTAACTTAACTTCATCTTCACTTTCGCCTAAAAATTTGCTAAACACACATTGCCCAAAAGAGATACTCTATTATCTCTTTCTTTTTTTTTTTTTTGGATATTCACCTTTGGTTGACCACCCATTCATAAAAACTCTTCCAGTGTTAGAGTGAAACTATCCACTAACTTCATTCTTCTCAAAATGAATGTTCAGAATGCATAAAGTTTTTACCTCAATATGAGTGTAGCTCTAAAGAGATTCAATTCATATGATGAAGACCTTTAAATTTCTGTAGCTAGCCATTACTATAAAAACATTGAGGCCTTACTAGAGACATGCAGAAATACTTTTCAATATTCTCCCTCGGGTGGAGCCCCAGTTGACTTTGCTACCATATTGAATTTCTTCAACTAGCCATTTCTACCAAAACTTTAATGCGTTAGTAGAGAGAGCGAAAATACTTTTCAATATTTTCCTTCGGATCTCCTCAGTAAAGACATCCATTTTGAGCGGCTTGAATTCCACGCAGAAGCTAAACTCCATTTAACTCGTAAACTCACATCCAGAATCTAATTAAATACTTACTTATTATTGGTTAAGGGTGCCTCTCCTTTAGAAAGTAAAAAGAAAAAAAAAAAAACCCACTTATGTGGAGCCCAAAATTGAGCAGACTGTGGTTCCTTAAGTGGAAAGTGACCGTACACTGCAACTTATGCACTAACAACCAACCCCAGCATAAAATGGAGATTGGCGTATCAATCTCGGGGTCCGAAACGAAACATTTCGATCTGGAACAACTGACAGACAGACAGGAAACGATAAAACGCTGCATGTAAGCAACACGTGTCCAATTTTCAGCATACAAAGGAATGCCCCCACTCCCTCACTCTCTCATGGCCTGACACGTGCTCTTACCTAGTGGGTTTCCTCTCAGACTGAGACTCAGAGAATGAAACTCTCACATGATAAGGCCTACTTGCTTAAAATGTAAGCCGTCCAAATCAACGTGGACGATATTATCTAGTGCATTATAAAGTTTTATTTCAATAGGAATTGATTTCGCTATATGATTAATAATTTTATAATAAATATGATAAAATAATTTGAAGATTTTATGGAAAAAATCCCAAAATATAGGCATTTATCCTGAAAGATCCTATCAAAACGTGCAGCACTAATTAGGTCATCTCGCCAATTTTTTTTTAATTTTTTTATACTTTTTTATGAGTGACGATAGCGTCACTATGGGCGACGCATGGGAGAACCTAGAGTCGCTCATCGCACCCCATGCGTCGCTCGTCACACATTCTTCCCTTCTTTTCTTTTCCTTTCTTTCTCTTATTCCTCCTCATCTTTCATCTCTTAACTTAATCCAACAGCCAGTTTCCTCTTCCCCCACATCTTTCTTCTTCCTCTCTTTCAGTTTTCCAACATGTTCCCATGCCTCTACCTTGATAGCATCAGGTCCCAACCCCATCTCCAAAATCACAAAAACCCCTCTCCCCTTCTTGAATCAAAAACCCATTTCCCCAAACCCCATAAATTAAAAAATGAGATTGTTGCAAACTTGTTTTAAAATTCTTTCTCTTGCATCTTTGAAAGTTTACAACAATCTGATCTAATAGATAGTGAACAAGTTTGAAAGAAAGAAAGAAAGGAAAAGAAAGAGAAATCTTGAAACCCACCATATCATAACACCCTTCTCTCCCCCAACAACATACAACTTGGAACCCACCATATCATAACACCCAAAGAACCTACATCACCCTTTTATCAGGGCTCGGTTTGATCTTCCTGGAATCGGAGATGGAGAAAGAGGAGGAGGAGAGGAAGAAGGACAGACCAGGAGAGGCCGTGACGAGTGACACTAGCGTCTCCCCTGTTAGATATGAGCGACGCTAGCGTCACTCATTTCAAAGTTGAAAAAAGAAAAAAGCGAAACAGTGCATGACGGAACCCGTTAGTGTTGTATAATTTGCAAGGATCATTTCCGATGAATGACTATATTCCGGGACCTTTCCCGTAAAATCTCTAAATAATTTTATCATTACTTAATAATAGATTTTCTTGTCAAACAGTCAATCTTAATCTTACGGTGAATCCAGCTCCCTGTGTAAGTGTAAAATTTTGCGATATCTAGTAAAGTCTAAGTGTATTTATTTTAAGAAGATCAGATTTTAATTAGGTGAACCATAACGTGGAGTTCACACATTTGATGAGGATATGTGAGTGAATGTGTGAGAGGATCCGCACTCTTCCTGTATGTGGGTTGGAGAAGCCCACGTCTCCGGATCTTCATGCAATGATAAACCTTTACCTAACAAAGGGCTCCCATAGGCCCCGATCGTGTCTGAAGGACAGAGACAAATTTGATAGGTCCATCATCATGGGACTTTTGAATTTCGCACATCGTTTAAAATTACAATCCCTCCTGCCTTTTATCTATAAACTTGGATATCTTAATTTTTTTATTTTTTATTTATAATGTGGGTATTGTGAAGTCTTCGACTCAATGGGACTAATTCGCAGGTGGTGCCAGACAAATCATGCAGATGTAGACCAAATAAATATTTAAAAGGATATAATTGTCATAAGTTAATTATTCGGTTGTGCCAAATTGTTACAGGAGAGGGCATAGGGGGCTTGGCATTTGTGAATTGTGATACTTTGTAATCGTAGGCATGAGCCCTTATTTGATTTTGCTAGGCTGCTCTAAGCTCAGAGCATGCCAAGCTGAGAGGCCCAATTAGAATCATTCAAGTCATGAGGTGTCGATAGATTCAAAAGGTCTTCTTAAGACCTATACCAATTTTCAAAAAAGTGAAAATGGAAGGTATTTTTTTGAGATGATCAATTGACCAAATTCTAGTATTTGGATAGATTAAGATGATTGGACGGCAAGCTTTAAGTTAAACGATAACTTCAAGTTGGAGCCATGGGGAGGTGAATAATGGCGTATCCAAGATTTTCATTTGGGTGTTACGGGCAATGATCAAGTTAAGAAGTTAAATTATAAAATAATCTTTTTTAAAGTATTATTTAAGAAATCTCCTCAATCCGCACCCGCATATATCATAATAAGTAGGTCCGCCACTAGAGGTGAAGGTAAGCCCTATAAGCCAATCGATTTCTTGCTAGTTCTTAGTATATTTATTTTAAATCGTTTAAAATTAAGATAATTTAATTCATATAAAAAAAATAAGTATATGCTCGTTTAAGTTTCTTTTGAAAAATAAAGAATCGACCATAAAGGTATGGTCTTTAGTTTCGTTATCTTTGATGATAGGATTGTACATGTTCTATATATGAATATAATAAATAAACATATAGAACATGGGAATAACATAGAGTATACACATTCAATTTAATGGTGGCCCAATTCTTATTAGAACAAAATTTTGTAAGGGCCATTGAAGTAAAAATATTTATTTTGTGGGATTGAGATATAGATAAGTGAGTCCATTGAGAGCCTCAAACAGTTTCTCATGAGTAAGAGCTTCAAAGGATTCAGGTTGTTGGGAAGTTCCACATTCCACATCCCACATCCCACATCATCTAAGTCATAAGGTTGACATGTCTTAATATATATATATATATATATGGGTCTTTTATCTATCAATTTAAGCTTTTTAAATGATATATAATTTATTACAAAGATAGGTGCAGAAAACCGAATTTCTATATGCATTCCCGCACAAATGTGCCATGAATGTATGCACATGCATTCTAATGTCCTCTGAATGACCCAACTGTTCCCCACCCAACCCCTCTCGCTCCATCTCTTCCATAAGTGGTCTGAAAAAGGCTTATGAGGATCATCTTTCCGCCGTATGTGCCAAATATGTATCTATATATATGGCGGCCAACTTTAACTTTATTACTATGTCGCGACAGAGGATTTCGACACATTTTGGGAAGTTGGAAGGATTCGATTTTGAATGTGCACGACATACAAAGATTATGCATGCATGCCAATCTTGTATCGTGCTCGTTTTTCTTCCATCATAACAAATCCTTTCGACTAAGACCCATCATACATATTCTTCCTCTTGCTCAAGACCCCGTTGAAATTTCGTTAGAATTTGTGCAAACCCAAGTAATTAAAGTGCAAAACAAGCTAACCCATCTTCATACTCTAAGCAAAAAAACGGAATTATAACTTTATTATCATGGTGGGATATGAAACACAAAGCTCATAACTAGATATTAATATCATCATATACATAACATGGATTCGTCTGTTCAACAGCTTGTTCTTCCTGTTCTGAACACGCGCCATGCTGTTGGAACAGACCGCACTTTCAAAGCCTTGTTGAAACTTAGAAAGCTTGGGGTTCTTTTGTCGCCTATTGTGGGATGCTTATCCGGTCGTTTCTGTGGTTGAGACTTATAAGGGCACTGGCGTGGCATTATTCTCCTTGGAATGCAGTCTTGCCGAGTTGGAGGAGACGAGAGTTTGGATTAATATGATAAGAAGCATTTGGATGGCTGTGGTTCGATTCAGAAAAAGGTCGTTGGAAAAAGGTCACGAGGAAATAGATGGTAGTGTTTGAATTCTCGACGTCTTCTCTCTTTCTCTAGCAGGTAATGATGTAGATTTCTGGGATCCATGTTCTTGTAGATAAACAGATAAGTGAGAAGATGTTTGTGATGGGGAATGCGCCGGATACAGAACAGTGATAGTGAAGCATTTTCAGGTAATGATGTGGGATCCATGTACTAGGAGATGAACAGATAAGTGAGAAGATGTTGGTGATGGGGAATGGGAGTGCAGTGATAGAGAAGCATTTGGTAGGAAATCCAAGGTTGAGAGAGTGCTATTTCACCTCTCCACGTAACTTCTGTTCAGTCATATCGCTTAACTTGCCTGGGGCATTTGGGTGCAATGAATCTATTCATTGGGGGCCCAACATTAGCTAGACCACTATGTGCGGACCTCATGAGTCAAATCCAACGACTTGACTTGTCGGGTGCAGGCCATGGATTCAATGATTAGGTTTGTTAATCATTAAACTTAGAGAATCAAAGGGTTTTTGTGGGCACAGAAGAAGATATTTATCTTGAGCGGGAATAATGAGTAGCATCACAAATTCTCAGTGAGTTACGCGTCTGTGGAAGCGGGTAGATGCAAAATATATATATATATATATATATATATATATGGTAGATTTGAACTGATTTTGATTTTCACTAGTCATTGCTTGATGGCCAGGTGTTTAATTGTGAAACAAAATCAATATGCAGTTAAATTTAGGTGAGTGATTTTTAAGGACTCCATGATTTTGAAAATATAATAATAAGGCGAGCCTCACTTTTTGACTTTTTAAAGCTTTCACTGATACGAAAGAGAACATGATCTTTATCGAGAGATGCTCATATAAGAGATGCTTTCACTTTCAGTTTACTATGAGAGATAAGGTGGATGCTAGCTCTCACATCGATATACAATGCATACAACTTAAATGTGAGGGCCTCCCACTCCTATCTCTCGTAGGAGCATCTACCATCTTTATCCTTATCTTTTTTTGGGTTTTATATTAATGTCTTGGTATTTGACATCTTGATTGGTGTCCTTTCTATGTACACGCCAATTGAAGATCAGTTGTTAAAGGTACGGTATCTTGGAGGAAATCTTTTTTGCCAAAGTCTACCTGTATTAGTGTGAGTATCAAAACAGAACTCCATTTAAGGATCTTTCTTTTAAAATTCGAAACAATGGAAGTCTTTTTAGAGCTTTTTTTCCCGTTTTGCTTTCATTGTAAAGAGAGATTCATATTTTGTCATTGATTGCCTTATTAGCTGTTAACCATCATAGGCTTTGAAAGCAACCAATCAAGAGATATGAGGGCTTTTCAATACTCCTTTATTTGCTTTGTTGATTTATTATCCGCATTCAACATCGAAGTGATGTGAAGCTATTGTTTGGATTCTTCTTTCAAACCAGTTCGGTAGATTAGCATGAGTGTCATGCACGATGTGAAAGGGTTAAATTTCTCACTGCGAACCCAACTCCAATGTGAAAAGGCTCAAACCAAACTGTTTTCATTAACATACAAGTTGGTGATCATAGTGTTGAATTGGGCTTAGTTGGGTCAAATCAATTCTTGAACCAAGGTTAATTAATGCTCACATTAACCTTAATTAATGTGAACCAAGGTTAAATAGGGCTTAAGCCAATCATAGTGAAAACACAATCAATTCTTGCAAACAATGGCCTTATTGTAATGGAAAAATCCTCTTTCGAGCACTAATGTTCACATTATCTCGTGAGCATCGCACCTAGTGGACCCACGTTGTAACCCATTTAAGTGGACCATAAAACAGTGACCCACCCCATATGTTAGTAATAGATCCTAAGTCTAAGATCCATCTAAATAGATTGAGCCGTTGAATTATCTGTGCACTCATTTGGACGGTAAATGATTTTTTTTTTTTTGTTGTTACCATTGATCAAGTGGTTATGATAATGATTCGAACCTTCACGCCTTAAATATGTAGGTGGAAAATCAACTAGATGGGGCTGAAAAAGGCCCCGTAAGGACCCGCGCTCAGTGGAGTGGGACCTTATTTGATGATTGGCGCCATAAAACATTCATACAATTATTTTTTTCATTACTCTACAGTACAAACAACACCCATATATTCTTTGCCATTCAGAGATTATTGCAAAAACTTTTACTATTTGTGCATTGTTCGTACTTGATTATTTTTTTTGCTTTTTATAGAATTTCCCCTATTTGTGGAAACAAGAGGAGATAACGTACGTGAGGCGGAGAATATGCATATGTTTCAAGTAGTTCTATTCGATGATAAAAATCTTGAGACGTTCTGTCGTCTGGCCACTCAATGATGGGAAATCTTATAATCACTGCTGCATGCTTCCACATCATCTAGGGAGATCATGTTGTGGGCCCACCATAATCAATGTCGATGATGATAATCAATAATTGATTAGGATCGTGGATGCCAGTTGTAATTTCACGTGGTTGGGACGACACCATCAAAGAGGAGTGTCGTTTCATGTAATGCACGTACTGAGCAGTGCCAGAAAGCGTGCACACGCGTCGTGAGTGAATACGCTTTCGTTGAAAGATGTTGCGCACGATGGATCTCGGCCCTCGGCGTGAGATCTTCTCAAAGTACGTGGGATCGTCTTCATGCGAAATCGAATCGTGATGCGATCTGGTGCACCTACCGGTTCCACCAAAAAGGTTCGCACAGCAAAAGAGACGGCTACATGCCCCGGCCCATTTCCTGCTGCAGGCTTCATTAGGTTTTAGTTAGTGCATTCCATTATTCCATCTCCCTGACATGGATAGAAGCTGAAATCCATCCAGACTAATTAGATTCAGTTCATCTTCTCTTGTTTTCATCCTAATGTAATCGGATTTTAGCCATCACCAAGTTTATCATATATAAAATGGAAAGATAACACACAATTCTAATGTTTGATTTATAATCAATTTGGAAATAAACTCAGCTCCTAATAAAATAAAATTTAGCAATAGAGAAATGCATTTTTTTAAACTCAGTTACCAAATCTTTTGTGATTTTAATAGTAAGAGAATCTAGGGCTTTTTGTTTGAAGGAAATCTTCACAAGAATTGTGGAAGTTAGGGTCCCATACTGTATTAAACCGTACCACGACCCAGCAGCGGTAGGGGCCGTTTTATTTTCGTACCACGACCCAACAGCGGTAGGGGCCGTTTTATTAGGGGCCGTCCCCTACCGCTGTTGGGTCGTGGTACGGTTTAATGCAATTGTGACGAGAGCCGACCCTACACAAGTCTCTACCTATGGGAACATGGCATGGTTTGGCAGATGGGTGAATTTTACTTCTTCGTATGTCATAATCGAATGTTGTTTGACCTGATTCCAAAGGTTGAAGAGTGAAGATAGCATGAAAAATAATACCCATCTTGTGGGATGCAGTTTATCATTTTGTATGCATGATTAATGGTTTGGGTTTTTTCCCCCTTTTTAAATGAAGTTTCATCCACTTTACCATTGCGTTGAAACAACCTCTATTTTGAGATCAACTGAAGTTTCATCCAGTTTACCATTGTGTTGGAACAACCTCTATTTTGAGAATATTATTTTGAGACAAAATCTCCTATGCCATTGAGGTGGTGTACAATGTTATCTCATAAGTAGACTGCATATTTCTCATATACAGTTCAACTTTTGTGGGCCTAGTTAGATGCCCACTTATCAGTGAGGTTGGAATATCCTAGCCCTTAATTTAATAGATCGATATAAAGTTTAGTAGTCTTTTAACCATATTTTTTTTTTAAGACTCAACCCAAAGTTGTATAATGGTTTTGATAAGAATGGAGTTGGGCCTGGTGTACGTTATATCATGGAGAGACGAGAGCATGAAATGGCCTGTGCCGATAGAAGACGTGCCCAAGTGGGCCCCAAAAAAATGGACTGCATGCAGTATTGCTCATAGGAGAACATTTCTCTTGAGATGGTATCTTAATGTGACAATCGTTTTAGCTATTTGTATTAATTAAGAAGCTGGAACTGTCATTCAACTCCATTTAGGAGGAGCTGACACTGATGAGTATCTCATGTGGGCATCATTCATAGAAGGCAATGTGAAGTTGAGAGGCCATTAATGTTGATTATGGCATAATTCATGTAATACAGGTTGAAAGGCATTTTTGTGATTTTCTCTTAACATTAGCATGTGTATGACATATAATTGTAATCTCCAGTTCTCTTCTAGGCATTGCATGTTTTTTTTTATTTCCCTTCTTAAATAGTGAATCAAGTACTATTTTTAATTTTTATAATGAATGTATGCTCCTCCACGCCAATCGCCCACAACAACTATGTTATGGCAAAAGAGTCATTGGATCCAAATCATGGTAGGCTCTGACTAGCCAAATTCTAAGTTGAAGAAGTGGAGCTCTATGGTAGGGCCAACCTATTCAAAATCGAGGCCCTTATAATAAATACACTCCTCATGTGTGGGATATCCTCAAGCTTTAGTGCAACAAGAGTTAGTACCAAAGAAATATTGATCAAATGACTGATAATGTAATAAATACATGATTAATCATAATCATTAATCACATATTAATTAAGGATCAATCTTATGATGGGACCAACTCCTATTGAAGTAAAATTTGAGAAAAATCCAAATATAGGGGTTCACTCATATTGAGCAGCTCCCGGGCCCTAGTATAGAGGTCCACTTCTCAACCAAGGATATATATCTCTAATTCAAGCCACTTACATGTTCGAGAAGAAATAGGTATGGGTTCCATCGTAACAATCCGTTTTAGGACCTGGTTCCAATTATATTAATTAGCACTTCGACTAGGCCAATTATAGCAAATAAATATTATATACAAGTGTCATAATATCAGATTTATATTGTAATATACTTGTCTGAGAGTATTTGAGTTTGTCATGACTTGGAACTGGATCCGACCAGATTGACGTATCAAAACCTGGACCCAGCTTACATGCATGTTAGGTCCACTTGGATGATCCTAATTTCTCAGAGTCCATATGGCCCATGTCAAAGGTCAGGATTCTATTATTCCTCTGAAAAGATGTGTCATCTTCTCCAATTTGATGAATTATTGGTACTTGATGGAGATATGTACCATAATCCACCCATTCCTTAGACTGGGCCCAATTTGTGTTGAAAACGACCAGTGATCCGATGGGCCCTTCCCATAGATATTTCATCTACAAAAATTTTCCACATCAGAGATTCTGGCTATTCCACTAGCAAAAAAAGAAAAGAAAAGAAAGATGCGTCTGTTAATTCAAGAAGAAAGACAAAGCAACACTGCCTGGACTAAAGAATCAATATTGGATGGCTATGATCTAATCAAAAAAATGTTTTGACATTTGCTAGCTTCTTATAGGTTTAGATCGACCGATCATTGAAGTTGGCCAACACATGTTCTCACCTTACTAGAATGATGAGTTTGTTCATGATAGGGATGTGAAGGAGGTGTGAGAATTTTTTTTTGACGCAAGCATGAGGTACGATTTGATATTTTTGAGGCATTTCTAACGAGGATTTGATAGTCGATGAATTCCTACACTAGTGTCGTGCCTCTTAACACTTTACAATTGAGAAAACATAGTAGTTAATTTGAATCTTAGATTAAACTTGAATATTTTGAAATCCCACTTAAATGATATTATTTGGAGAATTACAAATTCTCTCGGACAGAAATTCCTAGAATGTTCGTGAACAAGAAATGAAATCTTTTTCAAATAGAAGATTATTATTTCAAAATCATGTTCTTTCAAAGAGAAAAAAAAAACACACTAAATCTTAAAATTAGTGACTAGTACTTGTGATTTATCAAAAAGAATATGGCCTAAAAATAGGCGGTGAATTGCAATTAAATCACCTTAAGTTTCAGCGGACTAACATGTATAGTTATTAATTTCATACCGTTTCGGTCGAAATGGCCGAAAGTTTTCGTTCCGGTCAAGTGGCCGAGTTCGGTTTGAATTTCGTCCAATCTCGGCTGAAATTCGGCATTTCGGCCGAAATGTGACTTTTCGGCCAAAATGAAAATTTACCTAATTAATTTCTTTTTACATATATATATTTTGTATTTTTTATATTTTTTAAAATATAATTCTAAAAAATTTACTGTAATGGATTAAATCTATATTTATTACTTTTTTTTTATTTTTTTACATATATTATATTATATTTTTTCCGAAATGTAATTTCGGGAAATTTGGCCAAAATTTCGAATTGGCTGAAAATTTTCAATTTGCAGAGTAGAGCGAAATGTGGTTCCAGACGATATTAACCGGATCGTATCAGGAACTCTCTAGAAGATCTGCTATCCTGATATCGACACGTGGATGCCAGCTAGCATGGGCTTGCGATGATGTTGACGAGCACTGAATTATATTATACAGAAACACGAGGAGCCACATCCACCATTGAGTAGTGACCACTGACCAGCCCACAACACAACACAACACTTCGAGAAAGTTCCAGGGGCGTGGCCTTGCCTTACGGTCCCGGGCCAGGACCAGGTGGGCCACGAGGAATCGTAGGGCTGGGAGTGAAAGTTGGTTTGCTAGCTGGATAGCACATTGCATCCTCTGTGGGCCCGCCACGCACGATAGAAAGGGCGCCGGCTACGTTAAAAAAAAAAAAAAAGAGAGAGAGAGAGAGATAGGGATTCGATCCATATGCTAATGCGGACGAGATCGATCACATTCGAAAACGAAACGACGGATTTACCCACCTTCGAATTCGATCCACACTATTCTCTTTACCCTTGGCTTTTAGGTTTGCATGTACGGACAAAAATACATGTGTTGGTGGGCCCCACAGTGATTGAACACGTGGCCCCTTGTGGGCCCCACCATGTTCATGGTTATAATCGCGTGTTGGTTGGGACTGGAGGGGATCGATGTTGGTTGGGACTTGGGTTGGGGGTTCATGAGGTGTCAATGCCACATTAGTATATATATCTTTTACTTTTGTTGGGTTTGGTTGTTTGTGTAGTTTGTTTATGGGTGAAAAATCTTTCTGTCATATTTGTGCTTATGAATTGTCAGTCAATATGTGAAAGATTCTGCCACCTAACATCGATTATAGACTAAAACAAAAGTTTAGATTGAATTAAGCAACTAAGCTCTTTTTGTATGAGTAAAGTGGAGATGAGTTATGAAAGTGCATAATGAGACTAGCTAATGCAACATTATTCATAGAGACATTAATTAAAGTTGTCATATTTTGACAAGAATTTAATTATATATAGCACAGAAAAATAGGTGAGGGAAATGAAATTAAAAGGGAAGAGCACATGCCACTAGCTAATTAACATGGATCAATCCATTAATAGAGTAAATTACTATTTAGATATAACTTCATGAGGGGAAAGTTTAAGGAGGGAGAGAGCCCAAATGAAAGATTAATGAACAAGTTCTAGATAAATTATAAAGAAGCTACAGAGAATATGAAACTGATTAGAATTGAGTGCGGAAAAAAAGATAGATGGAATAGAAGACTTTGACCATGATGATGACTGATCACTTCATCATACCATTGACTCTTTTCTGTACCACACTTAAAATGCATCTTGACCGTCAAAAAAAGTATGATCGTGTATTACGGGCTCAACTTCTAGATTCCAGTCAGTAGTCACTTTCACATCTTCCCCAATTGATGGGGTAGTCACTAAAAGTCTAGAAATAGAAATGCCCACCCATCAACGGCTTGTAGCATTTACGTTGACACCATTTAATAACATGCACCGACGCATGCATTAATACTTCAAACTACGTTGAATTATTTGGCCTTCCGTAGATTTGGTTGGTAGCTATAGGAATGGTGAACATGGGCCCACCGTTGGATTATTCTAGTTCCAAATTGATACTGTGATCACAGCCGCATTGCTCATGCCCATCAAATCAAACAGGAGGAAAAAAAATTTAATTTGGTGGCCCACAGATGACAAAAGCATTGAATATACATAATAATAATAACATCACTTTCTGGATATTTCTTTAATTTTCTTTTTGTTTCATTTCATTCCATTCATTTGAGTTGATAATGTCAATAGGGTCAAAAGGGTCAAAATCAGCTGAAAATCCCAGTGTTTTAATTTCTAAGACATCATGGATGACGATTGCAACTTATAGAGTTCGTTTTAGTGTAACTTTTTTGTTGTACTTCTTTTGTGTGTAGAAGGACGTTCTTGTGTCTTAATACATGCACCAGCCGACCCCGATTTGCCTAGGGCACGTGCTTTAAATTTTTTTGGTTTATGTCATTGTGAATTCATCTGTCCATCCATGACTTTTTAAGATTTCAATCCGACAACAGTTAGTAATATTTGATTAGTATCAAAATTAGGCTTGTGGCAAATTCAACGAAAGGAGTACCATACGTGGAGAGGGTAAAATGATCAGGACAAGCAGCCTAAAAAAACAGTTGGGAAGCAAAGAGGCATCTAATGTCCTGTAGGATATTTTCCAGAAGTCTGCTTCACTAGTGCATGTTGCCATAGTCAAAGCTCCTATTGGTTGCATCGCTTTCTAACAAAATAGTAGTAACTTCAACCTTTTTTTTTCTTGTTAAAAGGGAATTATATTCAGAGAAGCAGAAAAACAAAGACCACCATTTTTCGATAGACCTAGCGATGGAAGATCCAGATTTCTCTACCAATTTGCAAAAAATAATTCTACTGAGACAAACCAAAGTGAGAATGAAATTAAGCAGCTTAATTAAGAAGGAATACTTAAATGAAATCATTGCTTAATCCAACCATCGTGTTGAAACATACATACATGTGCCACAGCCCAACATTGTCAACATTGAGTGTGCATACTGGCATTAAAAGCTAAAGTTTTTACCCATTCCAACTATCAATTATAACGATGATTGCAAGAAAAAGGCCTTACTTTCATAAACCACAATTAAAAACTAAGGTATTAATTGGGTTTTTTTTTTTTTTGTTTAAATGTCATAACTCCAAAAACCAACCCGATGATGATGATTTAAAACACATGATTTATTTTTCTAGCTGTGAACTTGTCTCACTTACAAGCGTGTTTTTTTTTTCTTTTTAAAGGTAAATATGAGGGTTTCAACCATGTCTTCCCTATGACAAGGAGCATGAGTTGGTGGTTTATTTATATCTTAATCATGTGCTTTATCTTATCATTTGAAAGTCCAAGTAAAATTGACTCAGTTCCTCTTTAACTCCTTCATCAACAGGGGTCTCTCATGCTTCTCAAAATAGTTAAAATGACATACTTTTTTTAACCACTTCTCTGTCTTGTACAAGGTGCACTGAGAATAAACAACTATAAAGATATTTAAAAAATAGACAAATACAAAAGTATCACATACAAGAGGGCGTTGTGATATAGACCAACAAAAGAATATCTAAGTTCATTGGATGTTATAAGACATATAATTTAAAGTCATGCGACAGATGCCATTATAAAACATGCCCCCAGGGATTGAATTTTCACTTTCGAAAGTATATTTGATCTCTCAACCGTCTTTGAAAGAGAACACTATTAAAATTAAAAACGCTCAACAAAAATCTTGCAGGAAAGGAAAGGGAAGTTCTTCACCTCCTTCAAAGTAGATTGCTGCAGTCATTCCAATAGGAAACACTTTATAGCAATAAATGGACAGCTAAAAAACACTGAGAAGAAGGTGGCACACCAAAGGGCAGATGTGGTCTTCAGGCCTATTCTATATTGGCACGTGTGATGTCATGGAGATATGTCAGTCCAAAGTCCGGAACTCTGCATCTTCATGAAATCCATAGCATATGAAAACCCATGATATATTTCATATTCAATCAATCTTACCATGGGTTGAACTTCTGTGCCAGTAAAAGTTGACAAAAGTTAATGTAATAAGAAGAAATTTATTTTGAGGGTTGAAATTTTACCCGGTGATCTTCACTTGAAAGAATATAACTCCCCGTCCTGGGAAGATCCGTACTCCATGTGGTATCCAAGGTGAAGATTGTATTTTGTTGCTTGCATACACGTGGAGAATGGAAGAGATCACCAAAAGGTGTGTGAAAACTTTCACCTAATCAAACTCCTCTACAAAATCGTCTATACAGTTTACATCCTTTCATCTTTCATACGTATTTTCTGTCTACATTACCATTAACACTGCGCAAAAAAATATTGGTCTCGTGCCAAACAAAAGCGTCCAAATCTATGTTGGATTACTCTATCCATTCCGTCTCCCCACTCCTATATAAACCCCAACTCCCCCTCTAAAACTCCACCATCGAAGTCATCCATTGCCAACACCACAAACACCACCTTGCTCTCCCAAAGTCCCACTTACAATAACTAGAAGTCTGGAACCACTGCGGCTTCTACTTCCAACAGCAAAAGACATATAAGAAAGACCCATAAACCCATTTGAATAGATCTTTGGATGGAGATGGGAAGCTCTGTCATCTACATCTATGTCTGCATCCTTCTGTTTGTAGCTATTCTTGTTGCATACATGAGAAAGCATAAGTGGTGGAATATTCAAACAAGTGCTCATTCTAAGCTTCCACCAGGTTCAATGGGCTGGCCTTACATAGGAGAGACCCTTGAGCTCTACTCTCAAAACCCAAATGTCTTCTTTGCCACAAAGCAGAAAAGGTTTCTAGCTAGTCTTTTATCACTTGTACATGTGCCTTGTTCTCTTCTTTGCTCCTGAGTCTTTGGGTGCATGGACTTGAAACGGGGTTGTTTGTTTTGTTCAGGTATGGGGAGATTTTCAAGACCCATTTGCTTGGATGCCCTTGTGTGATGCTGGCTAGCCCAGAGGCTGCCAAGTTTGTGCTGGTGAACCAGGCCCACCTGTTCAAGCCCACTTACCCTAAAAGCAAGGAGCAGATGATCGGCCCATCTGCTCTATTTTTCCACCAAGGGGACTACCACACACGGCTAAGGAAGCTGGTCCAGGCCCCCCTCTCACCTGATGCCATCCGAGGCCTTGTTGCCGACATCGAAGCCATCACCATTTCCACATTGGAGTCATGGGTCGGTGGTCGAGTCATCAACACCTTCCATGAAATGAAGAAGGTTGGTTTTGGTTTTGGTTTTGAATGTCACTAATATATAGTACTATATGTTCTCTCAACTCAATAATCTAATTCTGCTCCTTCCTGGTTTTGCCTTTCATCTAGGAATTCTTTTCCATTGATGGGTTTCTGAGTTATTAATGGGTCATGTTCATTTATTTCATTTGAGTTTTGATCTTGCAGTTCTCTTTTGATGTGGGTATCCTTGCTATCTTCGGTCGCCTGGATGTGCGGTACAGACAAGAGCTGAAGAAGAACTATAGTATAGTTGACAAAGGCTACAATTCATTTCCTACAATCATACCTGGAACTACATACTACAACGCCATCTTGGTATGGGAAATTCTAATGATCCACTCTAAAATTTAACTATCTTGCAGTTTTTGAGTTCAACTTACCTTTCTGTTCAAATTCTCTTAGGCAAGGAAAAGACTGAGCAAGATACTGAGTGAGATCGTCCGAGAGAGGAAGGAGAAGAGATTAGAAGAGAAGGATCTCTTGGGTTGTCTTATGCACTCAAAAGATGAAAGGGGGGAGCATCTTAGCGATGATCAGATAGCGGACAATATCATCGGTGTGTTCTTCGCAGCACAAGACACTACTGCCAGTGTTCTAACATGGATTCTCAAGTACCTCCATGACAACCCAAAACTTCTTGAAGCTGTAAAGGTAAGAAAGAAAGCATTCCTTTTCAATTCTTCTTTAAACTGTAAGTAATTAAGTATTATGGCTGTAATTAATCATAATTGTCTCTCCTGTAGGCAGAGCAAAATGAAATACACGAATCAAATGAGGGAGGAAACCGACCCTTGACATGGACTCAAACAAGAAGAATGAAACTCACACAAAAGGTATGTACGTGTTATGTTCTTCATAATAAGCTTGTGTTTGTCAAGATACCTAGAAGTTAAGATTGTCTTAAATAAACTTTGATTTGAGTCGTTGGAACATCTTAGGAGTTAAATATTCTCTATTACTGCATGTATTTAGCTAAAAGTGTAGTCCTTTGCAATCTTTTGCATGGATGACTAAAAGGTATTGAGAATTTCAGGTTATACTGGAGACTTTAAGGATGGCAAGCATAATATCTTTCACATTTAGGGAGGCAGTTGCTGATGTGGAATACAAAGGTAAGCATTAAGCATCTATGGTGTCAGAAACAGATTAGAAATGTTTTTGGTTGGAAGGTGTCATTTATCAGTGGTCTAAAGTGAGGTGTATTGGGAACTGTGGCAGGATATGTAATTCCTAAAGGTTGGAAGGTGATGCCTTTATTCAGGAACATTCATCACAATCCGGAATTCTTCCCGGATCCTCACAAGTTTGACCCTTCAAGATTCGAGGTATGGTGGTGGTTGAAAAATTGAGATGTTTGATTGAAGGGAAAAAAAAAGTCGCCTTTCTTTTACTTTATTTCCTTTATTTCCCTTTTTCATTTCATTGGAGATTCCTTCACCCACCAGAAGATAAGGGGTTGACTATTTATGGCGTGAATGTAGGTGGCACCAAAACCCAATACATTTATGCCATTTGGAAATGGGGTGCATGCATGTCCAGGAAATGAGCTTGCTAAGCTGGAGATGCTGGTTTTAGTCCATCATCTAGTGACCAAGTACAGGTGAGTGAAAACTGAAAAGGGTTCCTTTCTACTTTCTAAAAAAAAAAAAAATGGTAGAAAAAGATGAAGACTTAGGATAATGGAATGTGAAAGTAAAAAAGATCTAGTACTTAAAAAGCAAGAGTAAGATTTCATTAAAAGGAAATATGATGAGGAGAGGAAATGATGAGTTGAGTGGAATCCTAGGACAGTTGGAGAGGATCTGGGGAGTGTGGAATAACATGGAATTGTTTTTTTGTTGTTGGTGATGATGTTTTTGTGCAGGTGGGAAGTGGAAGGATCTCAAAGTGGGATTCAGTATGGCCCATTTCCGGTCCCGAAGGATGGACTCCCTGCCAGGTTTTGGAAGGAATCCAGCAGGCAGAGATTAGGATGCCCATGACAGTAATTGCTAACTTCAGGCTCAAGCACATTAGTTTACTCTCTCTAGGTTATAATTTATGCAAGGAGGGAAAAAGCTCCTCTCTCTTTCTATTTGTTATTTTCAATTAACTTGTTATCAATTTTAATCAAAGGGTTTAAGTAAACCTTTGATTTAATGTAACCAGAGATCTCTCTCTGTCTCTCTAGATCTGTTCTTATTATATGGTATGGGAATATGACATAATTTTGATTCTGGGTCCCACGACATCAGGGCGCATGAAGGTCACATGGCCTCTGAGGTCGAGGAAGAGCCACGTGGTGGCAGAATGATTGACCAAATGGTGGGGTGCCCTTGGCTGTAAGGCACCCTGTCAAGGACAAAAAAGGGTTTGTACATGGTCTTTTGTTAGATGGGTGCCACGTTGAAAGTACACCACATTTGGTGCCCCCTGGTGAGGTCCACCAAGATGTGGCTAATAGGGCTTCTCATTTCGGAGAAGTCCAGGAGTGTCGTGCCTTTTGGCTGTTTTTGCTGCTTTTCTGTGATATTTGTAAGGGCCCATTGTCCTTGGATGCCCAATTGAAAGGGAGCATCCAACACCCATAAGCTGTGACCATTGTAATGTCTGGAATCTCATTCCAGAACACTCCAGATGAAGAACAAAAGGAATGATCATGAATTCAAGACATCAGCTACCTAATGCCTAACCAACAACAACATTGTAAGAAATATAATTTTACAGTGACAAGTTTTAATGGTCTGAAAATTGGCTTATAATGCATGAATAAAAATATATATGATCAACAGATGCAGGAAGTTTTATGATTGGATGGTTGCGATCATTATGAGATGGCAAAGTCGCTTTCTTTGCCATCTCATAATGGACTGTAGATTAGTTGCATATCACATTCAAGCATTTACGACGATCGGAACAATAGCTAAATGCTTACAGTTGACAACCAATAATGCAACTTTTGGGTTTAATTCCTCCTGACAAACCTCGATGAGTGGAAACACTGTCAAATATCTATCAAGGAATTCAATCCATTAAAGAGAAATAGCTATAAAAAGAAAAGGAAAGAAAAGCAGTGGGTATGAATCGCATGATCACATGTAGATTACCAGAATGCAAAAGTCTCTTTCTTTATAAAGAGGTATATCCCCTGTATTCATGCATAAGAAAAGGCACCGATTGGGTGAGCAAATTTATTTGAGAGTACTTAAACAGTGGACAAAGCAAAAATGGATTAAAAGAAAGGCCAACTTAGCTATTCGCATGGGTGTATCCAAAGAGGTATATGGGAACCAGCTGAGCTCACTCAGCCCTCGAGTCCTGAATCCAGCCGCATCAAAGTTTAGTCAACCACAACATAAGCTCTTATAGATTATTTTAAGTTAATGATAAGAGTTGCAGTCACAGATGTAAACGAACTTTCCATACTCTCCAAATTGAGATTATAAATTTCTTTTACAGATATTACAAGCCAGTTTGATGAATCATAAAAGTAATATTTTATGTAATACCAACAAAGATATGTCTAAATCTAATTGCCAGATAGAATTAAGCTTCCCATTCTGATACAGAAAATAACAAAACATGAAGAGTCTACATGATTTGAGAAGGTTATGCATATTTAAGAATGGCAGCCAAAATTCTCTCCTTGTCCCTGGTTGCAAAGGCTTCTAGTAGGACTCCATTTTTATAGAAGTGGAATAGAGGCACTGCCTGCATCAATGCAAATTCAAATGTTTTAAACAAGTAGAGATTAAATATATAGTGTATTAGTCTATTTGTTGAAGCATCAGAAAAAGGCATAAGTTCATTGATCGTTTCATGGAAGGTACTTTCTTGCATCCACTTTAAGTCAATGCGAAAATTACCAAGAAAACTAAACAGTGCAAAATCAGGGGGAAGCTTTTTAGTTTCAAGACCATAACTATATAAGAAGGCAAAAAAGAGAAGAAAGAAACTTAAAATACATGTCGTTATCAAATGCTACAACACCTACCAGGCTACCAAGTATCGTGCAATCTTGTTTGAGAGAGAGACATCTTATAAAATGTCCATTTATTAGATTGCAGGTAATATGTAACTACATCAATTTATTGATATCTAAGTAGTTATCTTTACCACACTAACAATGCTGGACTAACTATTCCATCATCAATGCACTGGGAAATATCTAACAGCAAATTTCATTAGCACTGAAATTTTCTCCTTACTCAACTGACTGATATAACCCGTATCTACATTAGTTACATTATTCATTAAACACCGAGTATGATTTTGCCCAGTTTATGTTAAACTGAGTTGAGATGCTGAAGTTTTTACCCATTCAATTTTGTCATTCAGCTCTCACAATGGCCATGTGGTTTCTTTTTTGGTTTGGAGGGGGGTGGTTGATGTGTAATCTGTGTACTTCACGAAATTTAGGAACAATTACTGCCTTTTGATGTCTACATATATACCAGGCCTGCTAAAGAACTCAAAGAAACAAAAGAATGCAATGAGCTACATGAATGTACAGAAAAATGCCACATGGACTTGATACTATTTAAACCTTCCTAGGGTAAGGAAATGAAAAAAATAAAGACCTTGAACATCCATGTTGCTTTAATGATGGTAAGCAAAGGATCTTCATGAAACAAGAAAAGAAGTTTAGATGGAGAATGTACCATAAAGACGTCATATACTTACCAATCAAATAAAAGGACGAAAAACAAAATCGTCGTCGTCGTCATCATCATCATCAAAGCATTGTCTCAACTACATCGAGGTCAGCTGCATGAATTCACTTCTATAGATCTATTGTTGCTACTTCCATCCATGCCCTCTTTAGCCACCTTTTCCCTTGAGAAGGCATCAACATGCAAAGAGAAACTCTTCCTCACCAGCGCCATTGTTGGCCTTTATTTAGCATTTACAAACCATCTCAAACAAGTCTTTTGATGCTGCCCCTAAATGCTCTCGAATGCACTATTTGAAGATTCTATCTTTCCTAGTTTTACTACACATATACCTCAACATCCTTATCTTAGCTACACTCATTTTTTTGCATACATTATTTCCTAATTAACCATCTCAGCTGGTCTAATTGCTGTTTTCTAAAAGTTTTCCTTAAATCTTTGTTGGCATATGTTGTTCACAAATCACTGCAAAAACAAGTCTCCACTTCAACCATTCAACTCTTATTTTATATTAAGCATCTTCCTTAATCTCTCCATTTTTACTAATTATAAAGCCAAGGTATCAAAAGGACTCTTTGTGGTATATCATGAGCTTCAATTCTCACAAGAGTTACATCTCTCTAGTCTCTACACATCTCCACCAAAGTTGCAATTCATATATTTCATCTTTATACCATTATTTTAAAGCCCTTGGATTCTAAAGCCCCCTGTCATCTCTCAATTTTCACGTTTATCGATTCATCCACCAACATTATATCATCTGCAAACTACATGCAGGTACCTCCCCCTAAATATGATCAGTTAACTCGTCCATTATAAACATTGACCCCTGATGCAAACCTATGATCAATGGAAACTTACCCCTTGTCTCTCGATGGGTAGTTTTCACATTCGTTGCTGCTCCTTCATACATGTCTCTAATGATGTCAATATTAACCTTTGGAAACTACTTTTATCTAAAACCAACCAAATTAAATCTTTAAGTACCCTATCATAAGCTTTCTCTAGATTGATAAAGACCATGCAAAGATTTTCCCCTTTTCTTGGTATTTTCCATTTATTGTCTAAGTGAGAAAATAGCTCCCATAGTTTGTGTTTTTTTTTTTGGTACCCCAGCCAAGGAAGCCGGGACCCATGGGAGAGCCCACACACATGAGAAGAGAGAGCCCGCACACGCAAGGTCACCCACATATGTGGAAAGAGAACAGCATTCTTAGGGATCAAACCTTAGGCAACTGGGTGAGAGACAAGGTTGCTAACGAACTGAGCATACCCTGGTTCTCATAGTTGACTACCACAATATCTAAAAGTAAAAAACACCCTCAACAAAGATAAAAGAAAACAATATCATTAGGTCCATATGGTTAATCATGATTTTTCGTCAACTAGCCAATTTTTCCATAATACACAAGATAGCATGTACTCCAATTTAGTTGTCCATTGTCGATTCAATTTTATGGCTATGGTGTTTCAGGTATTGCAGATTTCACATCCAACTCTTCCTAACATATTTCACCCATTTGATTCTCCACTCCATTCCCATAGCACACCAGTCCACAACAGATTTTATAGAGATTTCACTTAACCCAAATATTGGGAAGCTCTTCGCCCTTTAGGTTGCCAATTAGATTACCTAAAGCCACCACGATCACCAGGATTTGCTGGTCCAAACCTAGGAGCTTAATAATGATGGATCAGCCGTGACATGATAGCAGTTGTTAACAGTTTGTTCAGAGCACATGATGGTCAATTTTCACACAATTTCAGAAGAAAATTGGAGAAATACCCTGGTGCAACTGCAGGATAACACAGGTTGCTGTTGAGAACATCTGTTGCAACTTGCAATAGCATGATCCAAAACTCCAGTTGCTGTCCTTTTTATACCAAAACTCAGCAACTTGAACTCGAGTAAAAGTAGTTATCAATTGGTATTGACATTGCCCAGTTGGAATGATCAACTCTATGATAGCAGCTGAGGACACTTGGGTGTCTTCCAAGGAACCAGGGAAAAAAAGGGTTTCCACAAAGCAATCAATAGGCTAACAGAAAACGCCAATCAATTTCTGAAGCAAAACAAAGCAAAACCACTGAGAATTTTTATTCAAAGAAATCTGGATCTTATATCCAATCCACTGTCATCTATTTATAAGAAAACCCCCTTACAATAAAGAAGCACTTCCTAAATATAACTCCTAGGACAAAAATAGAAATCCTTACTTTACTTGGGTATTAAGAAAGAATACTTAATCAAAACAAAGAAAAAAAATTGTTATAAAAAACAAAGAAATACATAAATGGAAACCTGCTCAACAACAATGAGAGAAAAAAATAGAAAGTTCCCCATCTACAGTCCCTTGTGGGCTGCTGGGCCAGGTCAGGACCTGGTGCTTGACTTTCTAAAACTTGGGCCACAAGGTTTGGCTCACTTATTTGTCAAATTCGGCTCAATCCTAGGCTTGAACGAGCTAAGCCTGAAGCTAGATTTGGTCCTTTTTTGGTCATTTGGGCCTACATTTATGGTTCTGAATGGGTTGGATTGCATCAAATTCTAACAATTTTTCAAAACCCTGCCATTTATGAGGCCAACTCCGCCTATGTTGGGGTATCCTTGACATAGCCGGTCCCAAGCCCGGACAAAGGAGGAGGGTTGTGCGTTAGGTAGCCGACAACCAGCACAATACTCAGTCGGATTTTTTTATGGATTTGAGACCTAATGAAATTTCGTTGAGGCGTCCCCTACTTAGCGACGCGCTGTATGGTCCGGGTACAGTGATAAGTGAGCAAGGACCGCTGCATCGGCGCCCGGGTGCAGTGCTAAATAGGCAAGGGTCCTCACACTTTATTGGGCGAGTGTGGGGGGTAAGGAAGCTAGTCCAAAATAGAAGGCTGAGATTGGGCACTTGGAACATTGGGAGCCTAACTGGGAAACTTATGGAAGTGGTGGATACAATGGAAAGGAGACGAATCGCAATTGCTTGCTTGCAAGAGACAAGATGGGTGGGACACAAAGCTAAAGAGATTGAGAGGACCGGGTATAAGTTATGGTATACGGGACTTAATAGATCGAGGAATGGGGTCGGCATAGTGGTAAACAAGGACTTAAAGGAAGATGTAGTGAATGTAAAGCGCTATGGAGATAGGATTATTGTAATTAAGTTAGTGTTAGGAGAAGAGATAGTGAACGTATTTAGTGCTTATGCCCCCCAGGTGGGCTTAGGAGATGGACATAAGGAGAAGTTTTGGGAAGACTTGGAAGGAGTGCTACTAGAGATACCCCAAGGAGAGATGGTCTTCATAGGAGGTGATTTGAACGGTCATGTAGGACGTGACGTAGATGGATACATAGGAGTACACGGGGGACATGGGTACGGTAATAGAAATGAAGAAGGGAAGGATATCTTGGAGTTTTCAGTGGCTTATGATCTCATGGTAACTAACACATTTTTTAGAAAGAGAGAGGAGCATTTGGTGACTTATAAGAGTGGCTCATCGAGGACACAAATTGACTTCTTCTTAACTAGGAAAAGAGACCGTTTAGCTTGTAAAGATTGTAAGGTTATACCGGGGGAGAGCTTGACTTCCCAACATAGGTTGTTGATCATAGATGTGCAGTTACAAAGGTGGACTAGAAAAAAGAAGTTGTATAGATGCTCAAGGACTAAATGGTGGAACCTGAAAGGTGATAAGCAACTAGCTTTAAGGGAAAGAGTACTAGAGGAAGACGTTTGGGCGACAGAAGAGAGTGCAAATAATATGTGGGATAAGGTAGCAGAGTGTATTAGGAGGGTAGGGAAAGAAGTCTTAGGAGAATCTAAAGGGGGTGCTCCGGTACAGAAAGAGGCATGGTGGTGGAGCGAAGCCGTCCAAGACAAGATAAGAGTTAAAAGAGAGTGCTTTAAAACTTGGCAAAAGGATCGAATTGAAGCGAACTTGGAGAGGTATAAAGAAGCAAAAAGAGAAACCAAAAAGGCAGTTAGTGAGGCCAAGGCAAAGGCATTTGAGGAGCTATATAGGCGACTTGACACTAAGGAAGGCGAAAGAGAGATATTCAAGCTTGCTAAAACTAGAGATCGGCGGACCAAGGACTTAAACCAAGTTAAATGCATTAAGGATGAGGATGAAAATGTATTAGTAAAGGAAGAGGAGATAAAGGAGCGTTGGAAGAGCTACTTCTACAAGTTATTTAACGAAAGCAGTAGTAGTGACATACAATTGGGGCAGCTTACCATTTCTAGAGAAGAAGCGAATCATATGTTCTATAGGAGAATCAGTAGGGAAGAAGTTAAAGAAGTATTGAAAAGAATGAAGAATGGGAAAGCGGTTGGGCCAGATGGTATCCCTATTGAGGTCTGGAGGTGCTTGGGGGAGGATGGTATTAGTTGGTTGACAAAGCTTTTTAATGTAGTGCTAAAGAGCAAGAAGATGCCTAATGCATGGAGGAAAAGTATTCTTATACCCATATACAAGAACAAAGGAGATATTCAGAACTGTGCGAACTACCGCGGGATTAAATTGATGAGCCATACGATGAAATTATGGGAGAGAGTTATTGAGAGAAGACTAAGAAGAACAACAAATATTTCAGAGAATCAATTTGGTTTCATGCCTGGGAGATCAACCATGGAGGCTATCTTTCTCCTGAGGAGGTTAATGGAACAGTATAGAGAAGGTAAGAGAGATTTACATATGGTGTTCATTGACTTGGAGAAGGCCTATGACCGGGTTCCTAGGGAGATTCTTTGGAAAGTTCTGGAAAAGAAAAGAGTTTGTGTCGCTTATATTGAGGCGATAAAGGATATGTATGATAGAGTCGTGACATCTATAAGGACGACTGGCGGCGAAACTAAGGAGTTTCCTATCACGATTGGTCTACACCAAGGCTCAGCGTTAAGCCCGTACTTGTTTTGCCCTAGTTATGGATGAGATTACAAGACATATCCAGGATGAGGTGCCGTGGTGTATGCTATTTACAGATGACATTGTTTTAGTGGATGAGACGAGAGAAGGAGTGAATGCTAAACTTGAATTGTGGCGGAAAACATTAGAGACAAAAGGGTTTAGGCTAAGTCGATGCAAAACGGAATATATGGAATGCAAGTTTAGTCAAAGTAGGACACCTGGTAACATAGAAGTAAGTTTGGGCACACAAAAGATAGTAGAGAAAGAAAACTTTAGGTACCTTGGATCTATGGTGCAACAGGATGGAGGGATTGATACTGATGTAAATCACAGGATTCAAGCCGGGTGGACCAAATGGAGGAGTGCTTCGGGGGTCTTGTGTGATCGGAAAGTCCCCCTCAAGGTTAAAGGAAAGTATTATAAGGTGGCGGTACGGCCAGCGTTGTTATATGAATCAGAGTGTTGGGCAGTAAAGCATAATCATGTCAAGAAGATGGAAGTTGCGGAGATGAGAATGCTAAGATGGATGTGCGGGATCACAAGGAGAGATAGGATTAGGAATGAGGAGATTAGGGGCATAGTAGGAATAGCACCGATTGGAGATAAAATGAGAGAAAATCGACTGAGATGGTTCGGCCATGTTAGAAGGCATCCAACAGAGGCACCTGTTAAAAGGTGTGAAAGCATGGAGTTTGCCGAGTAGGAGAGGGAGAGGGAGACCCAAGAGAAGCTGGAAAGAAACTATTAAACATGATCTTGCCTACATGGATCTAACGGAGGACATGGCCCTAAACAGATTTGATTGGCGCCGTCAAATCCATATAGCCGACCCCACCTAGTGGGAAAAGGCTTGGTTTGGTTTGGTTTGGTTTTGCCATTTATGAGGCCATCTCGTACTGTAGAGTTGAGCCAAAAACAACTTTGGATTGAATCAGATTTCTTTTGTGGCGGGTTGTATTCTGAAAGCTCAAATCAACAGGAACCTAAAAGGGCTGATTCTAGACTTCAGTCTTCTGTCAGCATTCAATGAGAAAATCTCATATCTTCTGGGAAGGTAAACGAGCAACTGATGCATCGGCACACCATGGCCTTTCTGCACCTCAATCCTGCATCTTCTCCTAGGCCCATACTTCATTATGGGGGTTTTAGTTTACTATGTTAATGGGTTTCCATAATACAAATTCCATTAAGATTTTGTTCCAGCAGAATTGTAGTTTTCCTTGGCATAGTTGAGTTTTGTCTACTCATGCTGTTCTTATTTTTGTTTCTGGGCCTTATGTTTTCCCCCAAGGGGCCTGTCTTCTAGTTCTTCAGGCTTCTTCTGTGGCCTGTATTTTTGGGTTGGACGATTTCCTCCTCTTTATTTTTTTTTTTCCTTGAATACAATTTGCCGTCTAGCACAAAAAATAAAAGACATGGATGATGGAAGAGGAGAAATTAAGTGAAAGAACTATGTCTAGAACGATCAAGCTCCTACTTAGAATTGACCTGCACCAAGATTCTGCTTTGAGACCAATTTACTTGTCATAATTATGGACAAGTTGACTGCATAAACGCAAGATGAAGTTCCTTGGCGTTTGTTGTTCATTAAAAAATGCAGCAGTAAGTACTCAAGTCACAAATTAAGTAATGATACGCTAGAACTTTAGAGGAAATATTTTGAGCCAATGGTCTGGCTGATGACTACTAGAATGAAGACTGAATATAGGAAGTGCCACTTCAGCAATTCTAGATGTACGGAGGATATTAAGGGAAAGTTCAAACCACACCGCCATACATAATATCTAGAAGCAACTCTAGAACAAAATACAGGGCAAGACGAAGATATCACAAATCGGATCATAACTGGGTAGGTAAAGTGCAGACATGCTAGTGGAGTGTTGTGAGATTGTTGAGTGCTGCATCAATGGAAGGGATGTTTTATAAAACTGGCTGAGACATATGCTATGATTTTTGTGCAGCAAATAAGGACAGTAACAGGAATCAGCACATGGGTTACAGTTATGTGATTTCCAATAATAGAGAAGATCATGGGCTGTCAATTGAGAAAGCTTGGGCATGTATGAAGATCAAAACAGCCCTCGTGTGAAGAACTGAAGCATAAAAAGGAACTAAGAGAAGGGAAGACCAATAAATACATGGAATATAAAGTAATCACTTTTGACATATTTGATTGTAGTGTGACAGAGAACTTGCGGCAAGAGGAATGAGCAGAAAAGTGGATCTTACTCCTCAAACCCCCCTTCCCCTTCTTTTCATTCCTCTTTTGAAATACCTTTGATACCTTTAGAGGAAAATCCACTAGATTCATTTGGATTGCAAAAAGAGCAGTTTCAAGGCTGAAGAATACATGAATGAGAAATCTAATATTTATGCTACACAGGACAATATAAGAAGCCATTTGTTTCCATTGCATGAATTTTGCGGGATGTAAAATAGGAAGCTCACTGTCCTTAATAACATGTTTTTCTGATTCACTAGTTGAATTTCAAGTTCCCTGAAAAGGTCCAGTTTCAAAAAAATTACCTTGATTCGAAGCCTTTCAGCCACCTCAGACTGCTCATCATATTCATCAATAACCTGCAGTGCAGTTCATGGGAAGTAGAATTTCCTGTTTAGTTAATAAAAGGAAGACAAACTCAAAAGCAACTCTAAAATAGCTCATGGTTTAAAATAAACTAAATATCTTAAGAGATGAACGTTTTAGCAACTATAGTATGCACCAAGTTCAATTTTATATATTTGAGAGGAAGGACCAGTCCAAAAAACAAAAGCTGGAGCTATATCAGTCAACATTTGAATCGTTTACACTAATAAAAATATAAAAGAAACTAATTAATTATCAGAAGTCAGACCCAGTTTGAAACTTCATTTATCCAGCACTGAAACTAACAAAATGATACAAAAAAAAAAGAGGATCTAATCAACCAAGAAATATCCTGAATAAATACCAATAATCTGTTACAACTTCATCGAATCAATTACAGGTTAGTAAGTGATCTAAATTTAAAACTATTAATTTGACAAGCACAGGAAAGTATTGCTTTAGAACTTTAAGTCAAATACTCAAATGAATAGCAACTTCCACAAAAAAAAAAAAAAAAGTGAGGTCCCACACTTTCCACCATGTAGCTGTGTACCTCTAAGGAACTGCCAGTTCCCTTTGCTTTCCTTCTTTTTCCATCCATTTAACAATAATTGGAAATTTTCATGTTGACTTTCCAAAATAATTACAAAATTCCCAATGAAATTTCTGATGTTTTGGTAGTATACAGACTTTTAGTGCATAAAATCTTATCAACAGAAAAAATGCTTGATCTGTAAATGAAAGTAAGACCATGATGTTGAAGTACAGTTATACAACATCAGAGACAGCATAGTGCCGCTAAAATTTCCAAACTCTACAGGACAAATCAGCCAAATAATACTCACATTATGTTTCAAGAAGATAACTGGAGCTTCCTGATCACCGGACCCTCTGCATAATTTTGTGAAGCCCTGCTCTATATACTTGCAGCTTCCACAAGAAGTACGGTAAAAATCTACCACAACTAAGGAATCTGTTTCCTTAGCCCTCTCCAGAATTTTAAGGAATTCCTTGTCAGTCTTAAATTCTCTAACACATTCAACAGGACAAAGTTCATCATCTTCATCAGAATCAGATGATTCTCCTTGATTTTCATCCAGCATGCCTTTGTAATCTGAAGCTTGAATGGTGCAATTAGTATTTACACTACCCCACTTTACAATTTTCCTGATGGAGGGAATTTTCGCCCTTACAAGAAAATTTCTATTATGGATTTGGCCCCCCATATGAAGAAAGATGGCAGGAGCAACAGATGCAGGTTCGGTATAATGCAATCCATGTGGAATTTTTGTAGCATTGAAATAGGCCCTTGGATTGAGCAAACCCTGCCTTCGCATGGCAACAGGTGAAAATTCCTTGATAGCTGCTGCTGGTTTCCTATAATGGGATGTAGTAATACGCGGAAGGATAAAAATACTTTCCCAATGAAGCTTTGGTTGAAATGGATTTAAGAGAAATCCTTCCGAAATTGTGCACTTGATCACTAGAATTCTCTTTTGATGATCCAGTCATTCCATTAACTAGATAAAACAAAACAGAAAACCATCAGAAAGAGAAATTAAATAGTAAAGGAATCAAGGATCAGAGTCTTAGGGAAATGAAGTAAATGGACGTTAAATTTAAAGTAAAAAGCTAAAGATACAGCTGTAGCAATTTATTCAGGTTTAGAAAAGTAATCCGATTAAGTACAGGACATGTAAAATGAATAATTTTTAGTCAAAAAAAAAAAAAAGAATGTTGCCATTTGTCTTATAAAACTCAAACTATTAAGATCTTTAAGTTGTAGTTCTGAAAATACAATTATGGAATCATTCCATACTGAAAGGAATCCCGAAAGCTAACCTAGTAAATGAATGTCTTGAACTTCAAGAATTGAAGATTTAGAATAATGTTATAAGTTCTCCACACCTCAGAACGGCATGACATGATTTTTATATGTGCAAGTGCACAGAGCCGCAGATTTTGAAGCAAATCACCTTTATTTCTAGTTTTTCCTTTGACTTCTCCTCTTTTACCTTTTTTGCTGCTATATTGTGAAACATTAGATTAGTTTTAGGTTAATGGTTATGAAGTGTGCTCCTTTAAGAAAATTCTAGCAAGAAAAGGGAATGGGTATGGCTTTTGTAGTGTATGTATGAAAGCAAAAGAAAGGGAGAAAATGGTGGGTGGGTTTCTATAGTATTTATTCCCTAGCTTCAAAGAGCCAAAGGAAGGGAGAAAAGAGAATCATTTGAGCAGAGAAGTTTTGTAACAAGCTTGTATTCCATTAGAGCAAAGGAGTTTCACTTTGAGGGCTCGAATTTAAAGGAACCTTAGCATTCTTCTCCCATGGATATACATTTTACGATGTGGCCGAACCACATAGATCATGCATTTTGCGCTAATGTTTTCTATTGTTTTATCATATGATAGTTTGCTCTTATCATAATTTTGTTGGATAATCCATTAGCAAGTCATCTTGTTCGCCAGGTATTCACCGAAAGTTCCCAATAGCAATCACAAACATTACAAAACCATCAACATGCTAATGCACAACACAATGGTCAAAATATTTATAACTAACTATGCACACCAGCAATCATCATCAACAAAGCCTCACTCCATCAATCTGGGGTAGGCTAAATTGATCATCTTTGATCAAATAACACCATGGAAGCACCCAATACAGCACAAAAATCAGCATAATTTAAGCTAAATTATAACAATTCATAGTACAAGAGGGAACCCAAACTACCCAATCCCTTCATTATGAGTACTAAGATAACTGCAATTCATTTTTTTTTTTTTTTGTTGAGAAGTGGAAGGAATCGGGAACTCGGGAGGGGAAAATGGAAGCATACCTGTTTGGCTCAAGAATTTTCTGGGGTCGATTTTCGAAGGAGAAAACGAGACATGGAATGCTGTTATCGACGCTGTGCGACTTCAGACTCCGGATCTCACCACCCTTAAACATATCAATCAATCATTCAGATAAAAAGGTTTCCATGAAATCTGGATAAACTTAAACATATCAATCATTCAGATAAAAAGGTTTCCATGAAATCTGGATAAAGATAGTTCGTACCTATAAAAGGAATTTGTAAATGGTTAATAAAGAGTCCGAAATCCGGATCCTCAAAAAGGCTTTGACCCACTGAAATCTTGAGTTTACCAGAGTAGAGTGGAACTCTACAGTGGAGCCCGAGCCCATCTATTGAAATTCGAACCATTCAAAATAAGGGCTCTTCAGGTATATAAGGTATCGATTGATATAAATGCATTAACCAAGTTTTTTCCACCGTTGGATTGTCAGTTTTGAATGGTTTGGATTTCAATCCCCCTCCCCTAACACAGCAACACCCCAACACATCGTTGGATTGTTAGTTTTAAATGGTTTGAGCACGGTCCCCCCCACCCCAAACCCCAACACATCGACATCGTTGGATTGTTAGTTTTAAATGGTTTGAGCACGATCCATCTATTATAACCTAAACCCATGCAGGATCCAACGCGGGCAGAACCCGGCCCCATAAGTACCCTTACAAAAAAAAAATACCCTTCTTCTTACAATGAAAATCCAAATAACTACTCTCTCAACTATTTATTTGACCAAATCTTTACTTTTGTACTCTCTTGTATTAATCATTCGCTTCACTTCACCGGTAAAATAAATTTACCAAACAACTGATTAATTGTGTATTTATTGTGATTTGATATTATTATATTTAAGCGTTAGTCATGCATGCCCATCCATCATTGTGTGGACCTAAGTCCTGAGCCGTGACCCAACCAGATGTAAACAGTAAAGGGGAAAAGTTGATTCACAACTTTACCGCCGTATGAAGCAGCGGTACGTTTCCAGTTGCAGGTTTTCCTCCTCTTAGAGAGAAGGAAAAGTTGCAAATGTCCTCATCATTCCAACAGTTTTCCTTCTCCAGTTATTGGGTTGGTGTTTGTCAGCGTTCAAAGATTTTGAGTTTTTGTTCTTCTTCAAGTGGACAATAAGCACCATCATGGCATCATCATCTAGCAGTTGTTTCACTTGTTGGAAAAAAAATTAAATTCAAATGCCAGTCAATTGCAAACGGTGAAAGAAGTAATAACACTTGCTCTCCTGTATATTTAACACTAGATTTAACTTTAACTCCATCAAACAAGAGCCCATGACAGGTGCATTATGTGTAAAATAAATTATGTACAATATGTTTGTTAGCATGTAACTGATTTTCTAGAATTTCCAAAAATATATTTTTTAAAGTAGTTAGAATTCAAGAAATAAAAATGAAGATCCATAAATGGCTATCTAATAATTTTTATTTAATAAGCAAAAACTAATGGTCAGAATAAAAGTGTTGTCTCTTTAAGGGAGTAACAGAGTAAAAGAAAATCTTGATGATTTAAAATGCAGATAGAATCATCCTTCTACATTATAAGATTTATTTGCATTGACATTGTGAGACCCCAATCCACATGGGTAATCTCTTGAGGCAAGAACAGGTCAAATGCTCCTATGAGATAAAAAAAAGGAGAATTCGCATGGGTACGGAACTACGGATGAAGTGCTTCCATTAGCACCATGAGGTTTTGTTCAAGTCCCACATCGGATATATCAAAGTCCTTACCTTGGGCTTGTAGAGTCCTTTTAAAACAGTATGGCAAGATTGGATTGGAATCTCATGACTAGAAGCAGACAATATCACGTGGGCAGCGGGCCCAGATTGTTACAGACATGCATGCCTTCTAAATGATTTTCATTTAATAAATTAATAATACTAAGGAGGTTAACTTTTTTTTTATAGTTATTCTCAAAAGGCAGGTGCTGCAATAGAACTTCTGAAAAGAAGAGGCTAACCCAAAGTTAAGGGGTCGTAGGAAAAAGAAGTCCTAATATCATTTCCACCAAGCAGTGGATAATAGATTTAAGACTGAGATTTTGGTGGGGCCACCTGTCTTCTTTCTCTTTCAAGAGGCTTCCTTATTTTATTAGTTAGCTTTTTAATTTTCTAAGGTAAACATCAAGGTTGGAACCCAAATTGTTACCTGGCTTAATTGATCTATGTAATAAATTGATTGTACATAATTTGCATGGGCTTAAAAAAAGAGTTTGCCTTTTCAGATATTTCACATGTTGGGGCTCTCACGGAAAAGAAACTCGACTTTTCAATGGCTGTCAGAGCCTTCTGAACCACGTGGGGGTAAGTGGAGGAAAGTCGAGTTTCTTTCCCTTGTTAAATGGCTTTCAACATCCAATAAAGCTTTGTCAATCCAGCGCAACCCTCTCCATTCTCTTCAAATGAGAGCAGAAAAAAACCCTATTGAATTTGCAGAGCATTTGCACTGGGAATGCTATTCCTGTGCATTTTAACTGCAAAGATAATAGTTAAATAGCAGTCAAAACTTGTTTGGAAATTTTTCTTTTTTCTTTCTAGAGGATATTAACGGGATAATCCCCATAGACTCTGTGAAGACCAAAAAGGCCAAATACAAATTAGGCTCGGCAAGATCAATTCATGAGAAACTTTTTCTCCAACTGAGATATGCCTATCCTAGAGATGGAAAGTGGTCCAGTTAGGACTAGATCAACGAGGTTAACCTATAGCATGCCCGTACTGGATCAATTGTTTTGTGTTGAGCCCATCTTGTACTTAGTTTGAGAGAACCCATCCCGCCCCTACCTATTCCATGATGAAACTCGCTTTTCTTTTATAAGGGTCCGATCCCTAAGACTCAGAAGATGTTGATTTTTGACCGTAGGATTTAATCATAAGTGGACACCACCCGATTTGTTCACTTCTCACTCACTAACTACTTCATATTTGGTAAACTTACTTACTCTACCAGTGAAATGAAGTAAATTGAAGGGTTAATTCAAGGGACAATAAAAAAAGAAAGGTCAAATAAAAATAATACTAAAATTTTCAAAAATCACCTCTTCCTTTTAAAAAACATGTTAAAAAGACACTTTCTCATGCCCTTGAAAGACAAAAATAATAGGGATTTTCATAGGCTGAGCTAGGCCGAGGAATGCCTAAATTGACCCGACTTCTAAACTATAAGCCTAAGCCTGGCCCAAGCTTGAGTCAAGCCTAAAGTTGCTAGCCTAAGCCTATCCCACATGGAAATGATGAAGCCCGAGCCCACCCCATTTTAGACTTATAGAAAAGAGAGAGAGAGAGAGAGAGAGAGAGAGAGAGAGAGAGAGAGAGAGAGTTTCTTACCATGTCCTTGGCCAGCTCAACTGGTCTAATTATATCACCTACCTTAAGAGGTCATGAGTTTAACCATTCACTTCACTTCACCGGAAAAGTAAGTTTACCAAACAACCGATCTATTGTGTATTTGTTGTGGTTTGATATTATTGCATTAAACGTTAATCATGCATGCCCATCCATAATCGCATGGACTTCAGCCTCGACCCGTGACCCGACCAAGATGCAACCCGACCAAGAATAAAAAAATCAGATGATATTGATTTTTTATCGTAGGATTTAATCATAAGTGGACACCACCCTATTTGTTCACTTCTCACTCACTAACTACTTCATATTTTGTAAACTTACTCTACCAATGAAGTAAAGTGAATTGAAGGGTTAACAAGAGACAATAAAAAAAGAGGGGACAAATAAAAAAAAAATGCTAAATTTCGAAAATCACTTTTTCCTTTTAAGAAAAAAAATATATATTGAAAAGATACTTTTTCATGCCACTGAATGACAAGAAAATAGGGTTTTTCATGGAAGAGGCTGGGCTAGGCAAAAGAATGTCCGAGACGGCCCGACTTCTAAACTAGAAGCCTAAACTCGGCACAAGCTTGAGTCAGGCCAAAGCCTAGCCCACATGGAAATGATGAAGCCCGAGCCCGCACCATGTTAGACTTATAGAAGAGAGAGAGAGAGAGAGAGAGAGAGAGAGAGAGAGAGTTACCAATGTCCTAGGCCATCTAAACTATCTGGTCATATTACCTTCTATGAGAAGCCATGCATTTGAGCCCAGCAACACCCCCCCCCCCCCCCCCCCCCCCCCCCCGTCCCATAATTATATGTATATTTGGGGGCCGGACAGAGATTCCGGCTCTCAACCATTGAGTCCAAATATGAAAAAAATTTGAGCACGGCCCACCTATTAAAACCGAAACCACATACCCGACCCAAAGCGGGCCGAGCCTGGCCCCATAAGCACCCTTACAAAAATAACACCCCTCTTCTTACAAGGAAAATCTAAATAACTCATCCCTAACATATTGATTTGACCAAATCCTTACTTTTGTTCTCTCTTGTATTAACCATTCACTTCACTTCATCGGTAAAATAAATTTACTAAACAACCGATTAATTATGTATTTGTTGTGATTTGATATTATTGCATTTAAATGTTAGTCATACATGCCCATCTATCATTGTGTGGACCTAATTGTCCAGAGCCGTGACCTAACCAACATGCGAAAAAAAAAGAGGGAAAAAGTCAATTTGCAACTTTACCGACATATTCAGAAGAGGTAGAAAAATTGCAATGCAGGTTTCCTCCTCTCCAAGTGGAGGAAAAGTTGCAAATGTCTCCAACAAACAAAAAGTTTTCCTTCTCCCGTTATTGGGTTGTCCTTTGTCAACGTTCAAAGATTTTGAATTTTTGTTCTTCTTCAAGTGGCCATTAATCACCACCATCATCTGGCAGTTGTTTCACTTGTTGGAAAAATTAAATTCAAAAGCCAGTCAATTGCAAAATTCAAAAGCCAGTCAATTGCAAACGGTGTAAGAAGTAAGAACACTTGCTCTCCTGTATATTTTAACACTAAAGTCAACTTTTAACTCATATCAAAGAAGAGCCCATGACAGGTGCATTATGTGTAAAATAAATTATGTACAATCTGTTTGTTAGCATGTAATTGATTTTCTAGAATTTTCAAAAATATATTTTTAAAAGTGGTTAAAATTCATGAAATAAAGATGAAGATCCATAAATAGCTATCTAATAATTTTTATTTAATAAAAAAAAATTAACGGCCAGAATAAATTGTAGTCTCTTTAATGGAGTAACAGAGTAAAAAAAAAATCTTGATGATTTAAAATGCGGACAGACTTGTCCTTCTAGATTACTAGCAAAACCCCGTGCATAACCACGAAACCACCAAATGCACAGACTGATATGAATTATTTTTAATAAATTTATTAATTAGTAAACTTGTGAGTCCTTTTTTTTGTTGCTAATTTGATCTTTATGTTTTTTTTGCAAATGTTTTATTCTTTAGGTGAGGCATGAATTGATTAAGAAAGATCAAACGATCATAGACCTAACAAATTGACCTAATATATTTAAGTGGGACCAAGATGAATGAAGTCCATCATCTCTATTCTAACCGTTCATAAAATCATATGATGCGGGCTGGGACCCATTAATTGATTGATAAAGATCAAATGATCATAGACCTCTCAAATTGACCAAACCAAACCTATTTAAGTAGGACCCCTAAGATAAATGGGGTCCACCATCTATATTTTTAACCGTCCATAAAATCATATTATGCGGGATGGGACCCATGAATTGATTTAAAAAGATCAAAGGATCAAATTATCGTAGACCTAACAAATTGACCTAATATATTTAAGTGGGACCCAGATGAATGGGGTCCACCATCTTTATTCTAACCGTCCATAAAATCAAAATGATACGGGCCGGGACCCATTAATTGATTGATAAATATCAAATGATCA
The DNA here is from genome assembly GCA_012931725.1 of Litsea cubeba. NCBI lineage: Eukaryota > Viridiplantae > Streptophyta > Magnoliopsida > Laurales > Lauraceae > Litsea > Litsea cubeba. Next base: position 17,045,376 of record CM022949.1, read on the forward strand.
AATGATCATAGACCTCTCAAATTGACCAAACCTAACCTATTTAAGTGGGACCCCAAGATGAATGAGGCTCACCATCTATATTCTAACCGTCCATAAAACCATATGATGTGTGCTGGGACCCATGAATTGCTTGATAAAGATCAAAGGATCAAATGATCATAGACCTCACAAATTGACCAAACCTAACCTATTTAAGTGGAACCCCCAGATGAATGGGGTCCACCATCTATATTCTAACCGTCCATAAAATCATATTATGCGGGATGGGACACATGAATTGATTAAGAAAGATCAAATGATCAAATGATCGTAGACCTAACAAATTGACCAAATATTTTTAAGTGGGATCCAGACGAATGGGATCCACCATCTTTATTCTAACCGTCCATTAAATCAAATGATGCGGGCCGGGACCCATGAATTGACTGATAAAGATCAAATGATCATAGACCTCTCAAATTGACCAAACCTAACCTATTTAAGTGGGACCCCCAAGATGAATGGGGTCCACCATCTATATTCTAACCGTCCATGAAATAATATGATGCGGGATGGACCCATGAATTGCTTGATAAAGATCAAAGGATTAAATGATCATAGACCTCACAAATTGACCAAACCTAACCTATTTAAGTGGAACCCCCCAGATGAATGGGGTCCACCATCTTTATTCTAACCGTCCATAAAACCATATTATGCGGGATGGGACCCATGAATTGATTTAAAAAGATCAAAGGATCAAATGATCGTAGACCTAACAAATTGATCAAATATGTTTAAGTGAGACCCAGATGAATGGGGTCCACTATCTCTATTCTAACCATCCATAAAATCATATGATGCGGGCCAGGACCCATGAATTGATTGATAAAGATCAAATGATCATAGACCTCATAAATTGACCAAACCTAATTTATTTAAGTGGGACCCCAAAGATGAATGGAGTCCACCATCTATATTTTAACCGTTCATAAAACCATATGATGCGGGCTGTGACCCATGAATTGCTTGATAAAGGTCAAAGGATCAAATGATCATAGACCTCACAAATTGACCAAACCTAACCTATTTAAGTGGAACCCCCCAAATGAATGGGGTCCACCATCTCCATTCTAATAGTCTATAAAATCATATTATGCGGGATGGGACCCATGAATTGATTAAGAAAGATCAAATGATCATAGACCTAACAAATTGACCAAATATTTTTAAGTGGGACCCAGATGAATGGGGTCCACCATCTTTATTTTAACCATCCATAAAATCAAATGATGCGGGCCGGGACCCATGAAATGATTGATATAAATGTAGCACATCTGGTGTGTTGGCTTATTTAGGGATCTCATGGAAAGATATTAGGCTTTTGAGTGGAAGATGATTCTTCATGGAGAGATTTTAGGACTTTTGAGTGTGTAATAGATATAGAGATTTTAGGGATAAGGGCAAATCCGGAAATGGCATTGCAAAAAGTTTGAGGTTGCGCCAGGTGTTTTATGTGGGGAAGAGTACATCCCTTTAGTAATATAGATATGATTTCTTTGCATCTGACATTGTGAGACCACAATCTGCCTAGGTAATCACTTGAGGCAAGAACAGGTCAAATGCTCATGTGAGCCAAGAAAGGGGAATCCACATGGGTACGGGTGGAGTATTTCAGTGAGCACCATGAGGCTTTGTTCAAGTCCCACATCAGATATATCCAAGTCCCGACCCTGGGCTTATAATGTGTGACATGGCCTTAACTCTACACGAGGCCTTTTAAAAACGTGTTGCAATATTGGATTGGAATATCATGAGCCAAAACATACAATATCACGTGGACAATAGGCCCGGATTGTTACGGACATACATGCCTTCTAAAAGGTTTTCATTTAATAAAGTAATAATACTAAGAATTTTTTTTTTTGAGTTATTCTCATAAGGCAAGTGCTGCAATAGAACTTCTGAAAAGAATAGGCTAACCCAAAGTTAATAGGTCGCAGGAAAAAGAAGTCCTAATATCATTTCCACCAAGCAGTGGGTAATCGATGTAAGACTGAGATTTTGGTGAGGCCACCTGCCTTCTTTCTCTTTTAAGAGGTTTCCTTATTTTATTAGTTAGCCTTTTAATTTTCTAAGGTAAACATCAAGTTTGGAACCCAAACTGTTAGCTGACTTAATTGATCTATGTTATAAATTGGTTGTACACAAGTTGCATGGGCTTAAAAAAGAGTTTGTCTTTTCAGATATTTCACATGTTGGGGCTCTTTAAGAAAAGAAACTCGACTTTTCAATGGCTGTCAGAGCCTTCTGAACCACGTGGGGCTGAGTGGAGAAAAGTCGAGTTTCTTTCCCTTGTTAAATGGCTTTCAACATCCAATAAAGCTTTGTCAATCCAGCGCAACCCTCTCCATTCTCTTCAAATGAGAGCAGAAAAAAACCCTATTGAATTTGCATAGCATTTGCACTGGGAATGCTATTCCTATGCATTTTAACTGCAAAAATAATAGTTAAATAGCTATCAAAAGTTGTTTGGAAAATTTTCTTTTTCCTTTCTATAGGATATTAACGGGAGAATCCCCATAGACTCTGTGAAGACCAAAAAGGCCAAATACAAATTAGGCTCGACAAGATCAATTCTTGAGAAACCTTTTCTCCAACTGAGATATGCCTATCCTAGAGATGGAAAGTGGTCCAGTTAGGACTAGATCAACGAGGTTAACCCATACTCAGCCTAAATTGAGGTAAGCATGCCCTACTGGATCAATTGTTTTGTGTTGAGCCCATCTTGTACTTAGTTTGAGAGAACCCATCCCGGCCCTAACTATTCCATGATGAAACTCGCTTTTCTTTTATAAGGGTCCGATCCCCAAAACTCAGAAGATGTTGATTTTTGACCGTAGGATTTAATCATAAGTGGACATCACACCCTATTTGTTCACTTCTCACTCACTAACTACTTCATATTTGGTAAACTTACTTACTCTAGCAGTGAAATGAAGTAAATTGAAGGGTTAATTCAAGAGACAATAAAAAAAGAGAGGTCAAATAAAAATAATACTAAATTTCGAAAATCACCTCTTCCTTTTAAAAAAATGTTAAAAAGACACTTTCTCATGCCCTTGAAAGACAAAAATAATAGGGATTTTCATAGGTTGGGCTAGGCTGAGGAATGCCCAAATTGACCCGACTTCTAAACTATAAGCCTAAGCATAGCCCAAGCTTGAGTCGGGCCTAAAGCTGCTGGCCTAAGCCTAGCCCACATGGAATTCATGAAGCCCGAGCCCACCCCATTTTAGACTTAGAGAGAGAGAGAGAGAGAGAGAGAGAGAGAGAGAGAGTTTCTTACCATGTCCTAGGCCAGCTCAATTGGTCTGGTCATATCACCTATCTTTAGAAGTCATGGGTCTAACCATTCACTTCACTTCACCGGACAAGTAAGTTTACCAAGCAACCGATTTATTGTGTATTTATTGTGGCTTGATATTATTGCATTTAAACGTTAATCATAGATGCCCATCCATAATTGTATGGACCTAAGCCCCGACCTGTGACCCGACCAAGTTGTAAAAAAAAAATGAAAAAAGAAAAAAAAAAGAGAGGAGGGGAATGTGGTGGACACGTGACCCGACCAAGAAAAGAAAAACCAGATGATATTGATTTTTGATCGAAGGATTTAATCATAAGTGGACACCACCCTATTTGTTCACTTCTCACTCACTAACTACTTCATATTTTGTAAACTTACTCTACCAGTGAAGTAAAGTAAATTGAAGGGTTAACAAGAGACAATAAAGAAAGAGTAAATTTTGAAAATCACCTTTTCCTTTTAAGGAAAAAAAATTGAAAAAACACTTTCTCACACCACTGAATGACAAGAAAATAGGGGTTGTCATGGACCATGCTGGGCTAGGCAAAAGAATATCCGAGACGGCCCGACTTCTAGACTAAAAGCCTAAGCTTGGCCCAAGCTAGGGTCAGCCCAAAGCCTAGCCCACATGGAAATGATGAAGCCCGAGCCCGCACCATGTTAGACTATATAGAAGAGAGAGAGAGAGAGAGAGAGAGAGAGAGAGAGAGAGATTCTTACCAATGTCCTAGGCCATCTATTTGTTTACTTCTCACTCACTAACTACTTCATATTTTGTAAACTTACTCTACCAGTGAAGTAAAGTAAATTGAAGGGTTAACAAGAGACAATAAAAAAAGAGGGGTCAACTAAAAAAATGCTAAATTTCGAAAATCATCTTTTCCTTTTAAGAAGAAAAAATTGAAAAAACACTTTCTCATGCCACTGAATGACAAGAAAATAGGGTTTTTCATGGACCATGTTGGGCTAGGCAAAAGAATATCCGAGACGGCCCGACTTCTAAACTAAAAACCTAAGCTTGGCCCAAGCTAGGTTCAGGCCAAAGCCTAGCCCACATGGAAATGATGAAGCTCGAGCCCGCACCGTGTTAGACTATATAGAACAGAGAGAGAGATGATGAAGCCCGAGCTTGCACTATGTTAGACAATATAGAAGAGAGAGAGAGAGAGAGAGAGAGAGAGAGAGAGAGATTCTTGCCAATGTCCTAGGCCATCTAAACTGTCTGGTCATATTACCTTATGCGAAAAGCCATGCCCCCCCCCCCTCCCAAAAAAAAAAATTAAAAAAATAAAAAATAAAATAAAAATAATTATATGTATATTTGGGCTGAACGGAGATTCCGGCTCTCAACCATTGAGTCCATATATAAAAAAAAATCTGAACACGACCAATCTACTAAAACCTAAACCACATGCCCGACCCAAAGAGGGCAGGGCTATAAGCACCCTTACAAATAAAACACCTTTCTTCTTACAAGTAAAATCCAAATAACTAATCCCTAACCTATTGATTTCACCAAATCTTTACTTTTATTCTGTCTTGTATTAACCATTCACTTCACTTTACCAATAAAATAAATTTACCAAACAACCGATTTATTGTGTATTTGTTGTGATTTGATATTATTACATTTAAACGTTAATCATACATACCCACTTATGATTGTGTGGACCTAATTGTCCAGAGCTGTGACCTGACCAACATGTAAAAAAAAAGAGGGAAAAAGTCAATTTGCAACTTTACCGCCATATTCATCAAAGGTATATCTCCAATTGCAGGGTTTCCTCCTCCGTGGGTTTCCTCCTCTGTAAGAGAAGGAAAAGTTGCAAATGTGAAACCACCACCAACACACACACACACACACACACACACACACACACACCCCCCCCCCCCCCAACGAACCAAAAGTTTTTCTTCTCCAGTTATTGGGTTGTCCTTTGTCAACGTTCAAAGATTTTGAATTTTTGTTCTTCTTCAAGTGTCCAATAATCACCATCATCATCTAGCAGTTGTTTCACTTGTTGGAAAAAAATAAATAAATTCAAAAGCCAGTCAATTGCAAACGGTGTAGAAGTAAGAACACTTGCTCACTTGCTCTCAGGTATATTTTAACACTAAAGTCAACTTTAACTCCTATCAAAGAAGAGCCCATGACAGGTGCATTATGTGTAAAATAAATTATGTAAAATCTGTTTGTTAGCATGTAATTGATTTTCTAGAATTTCCAATAATATATTTTGAAAAGTGGTTAGAATTCAAAAAATAAAGATGAAGATCCATAAATTGTTATCTAATAATTTTTATTTAATAAGCAAAAATTAACGGTCAGAATAAAATTGTAGTCTCTTTAAGGGAGTAATAGAGTACAAGAAAATCTTGATGATTTAAAATGCGGACAGAATTATCCTTCTAGATTATAAGATTTTCTTGCATTTGACATTGGGAGACCCCAATCCGCTTTGGTAATCCCTTGAGATAAGAACATGCCAAAACCTTCCTCATAATGAGATGAGATGAGATTACTTGGGAGAGTTTTTTTTTTTTGGTAAGTCAGACTCGGAAAGTTTTCTAACATTGATCCCAAACTCGTCCTTGGCTAAACTTTCTTCTCACTTGTGCGGGATGAGATTACTTGGGAGAGTTTTTTTTTTTTTTTTGGGTAAGTCAGACTCGGAAAGTTTTCTAACATTGATCCCAAACTGGTCATTGGCTAAACTTTCTTCTCACTTGTGCGGAACTACCTTCCCGTGTGTATGTTGGCAAAAAAAAAAAAAAAAAAAAAAAAAAAAAAAAACATTGATCCAAACAAGTACTTGATCTTCTACACGCTTGGTGCGCAGGTTAGAACTTCCTCCCAAATAGGGGTGTGCATCGGTTGATCGGTTCAGTTGTTGACATATTTTTAACCTAACTAAAATTTTTCGATTAATTTCAACCATTTAACCAAACCAAAACTTTTTAGAGGATTAACTATCGGTTCGGTGAACCTAAAACATCGGTTTGGTTAACCTATAATATATTGAAGGTGATACATTACATGGTAACTTGGTAGTTACTAAGTTGGTACTTGGTAACATGAATTAATACTTATTAATTGATGTATGTTATATTTATTTTAAATTTTTTATATAAGTATTAATAGATTTTCATATTATATAAAGAGGAATTTACCTGAAAAAGGACCTTAGATGGTCACTAGACGAAAATGGGGACACTAATTTATATGCTACGAAACTGGTATTCCTGCCAAAAAATATAATTTTTTTGCTTATTTTTTACAAGCGACGACGTCGTCATAGATTAATACAGCAATTTTCGCATTAGCTTCTGTGAAGCAACGACGTCGTCGGATATTAAAGCACACTTTCTTCCACTAGCTTCTGTGAAGCAACGACATCGTCGGATATTAAAGCACACTTTCTTCCACTAGCTTCTGTGAAGCAACGACGTCGTCAGATATTAGAGCACACTTCCTTCTAAATTTTATCTTCTGTGTGGCAACGATGTCGTCACTGACCATTGCAATCGAAAAAAATGATGTGTGCATTGGTTTTATGTGCGAGCGCAATACAGGACATGGACATACAAGCTTCGTTTCTTGCCATAAAAAAGCATATAACTTGGCGTTCAAAAATTCATATTAAAACATTCAATAATCCACCATAAAGAAACATTCAATAATCCATAACAAGCGAACGGTCTCTCCCAATAATGTTATGGATTTTTGTACATTATATAATCCATAACATTCTAATAATCCCTCATCTTGTGCGGACTTGTGTTCGTTTGTGGAAGGATGAAAATCTCATTGTAGGTTGATTAAGGTTGGATTTGACTTGGATGTTTATGTTGGCAATTCGCTCATCTCTATATATGCCAAGATTGGGTGTATTGACTTTGCAGAGAAAGTGTTTGATGAAATGCCGATGAGGGATTCTGTTTCTTGAAATTCGATGATTGGTGGGTATGCTTTAGATGGGGATGGGTGGAAGTTGCTGTCGTGCTTCCAAGAAATGATGGAGTGTGGTATCGAAGTTGATCGGTTCAGTGTAATCAGTGCACTTACTGCTTGTTCTTTGGTGAAATCAGTGAAACATGGGATGGGGATGGGTGGAAGTCAACTCACGTTGACAGTGAGTTGAGAGAAAATAAAATGTGAGGAGGGGGGGTTAGTCCATGTTGGCAGTGGATGAAGTGAGAGAGAGGAAGAAAGTAAGAGAGAGAAACAAAGAAAGAAAGAGAAACAGAGAATGCGAAGGGTGGGAAGGGGGAGTACATCACGTTGGCAATGAGGTAAGTGAGGAAGGGGGGGCGGTACATCACGTTGGCAAGGAGGTGAGTGAGGAAGAGAGGAAAGAAAGAAAGGAAACAGAGAAAGAAAGAGAGAAACAGTGAAGGGAAAATGGGGAAAAACAAAGAGATGGGTTGGGGGGGTTTCGTTGGAGATGATGGTGGCCGGCGGTGATGGTGCTGGTGGTGGTCGCGGACGGCGACAAGGAGCTCCGGGAGCATGGCTGGGTGAGGGAGAAATAAGTGAGAGAAATGAGAGATGGTAGAAGAGAGGAGCTCAGTCATGGTGATGGCAGCGACGGCGTCCGACGGCGGCGAGGCAGCGAGGAGAGGGAGTGGAGAACGAGAGAGAGAGAGAGATTGATGAGAGGAAGAAAGAGAATGAGAGGGATGAGGGCTGCTGTGTTGTGGAGAGGAGGAAAGGGGAGTGGTCTAAAAGAGGGAATGAGGAAAAACGATGGGAGGAAGATAGGGAAAATAGGAAAAATGATGTTTCAAGAGCAACGACGTCGTCACAAGTTTCAATCATTATTAAAAAAAAACGGAAGCCGTGCCATATTTACTAGTGACCCATTTTTTTGTTGTAGGCCATATTGGGGCCTTTTTTAGGTAAAATTCTCTTATATAAATGTACACATTTTATTATATATTTATATAATATGTTATAATTTTGGTTCGGTTCGATTAATTTGATTAATTTTTTCTGTTAATCGAATCGTTAATTAAAAATTAAAATATTTAAATATTTTTAACCGAACCGCCCGATCAGTAGTTAAATGTAATCGATAAATTCGATTAACGGTCGGTATGGGTTGGATTAATGGGTCTTAACCAAACTATGCACCTGCACAAACGATCATTAAAAAAGCGCGCAGCGAACTCCATACGAGCATCGACCAAAATACGCAGTGAAAATTTCCAGGCGAGAGTAGTAGCTCAATCCATCAACAGATCGATCAATGGTACACAAAACCCTCCTCTTAATTCATTCGCAAAACCATGAGGATCGAACTGAGTTGTTTTTTTCTAATCGCTTAACTCTCTCTCTCTCTCTCTCTGATCCCTTTTCTTTATACACGATCCAAATGTGATGCAATCCAAATTGCAAACTGTATTTCCCTTAACGGCAACTTAGATGGGTTTTGTTCTTCTGGGTATGTCTTAAATTGACCGATTAGGAATCGTGAGTGGAAATTTTACGCATATATTGATCTTGACCACCCTGCCCCATTTTTTTTTTCCCTTCTCGGTTTGGTTTGTTGGAGTTAATGGGCTCCTTAGATCAGAATAGGTCGCAGAGAAATGATGTTTGTCAGTTCGGCTACCTGTTTGGTTTTTATTGATAGCTAGAACTGCACTAGATTTTGTTCTCTTTTTTTCACAGCCTAGTTGGTTTAAATGTAAAAATGGATAATGGGTTCAATCACTGCATATTAGCAAAGCACCAAATCAGTTTGACTGACATAAAATGTGAGTTTATGGGGTTTCGATGAAGCGGAGACACCACTTGGATTTCATGTTGGTATATTCTTCTGTTGATGCACTTTGATTTTTCATTGTGTTGTTAACCCAGGAAGGGTGTTGTGGAATCTGGTGATTGGGAATTTTGGAAAGAAGGTATCCACTTGGAGAATTGGATATCTTTCTTTCTGTGCCGTACTTGGTTGAATTTTGTTTGGGAAACTTATCATTCAAAAAAAAAAAAAAAAAAGTTAAAAAAGCAGTATACCTACCTGTACTTTGGCCTTTTTGCAGAGCACGCCCAGTACTTTGGTATTTTGGACTGAATCTACTTGTACTTTTAGTTGACATGCAAATACAAACGGTCGTGATGGAATACAAGAAATGGTGAATTTACCCCTCGATATATAAGATATATCGTCGCGATTTTTCTTTTTCCCCTCTTTCGCTTGCGATTAGGGTTCATCTTCAGCACCAACGCCTCCGTCTCCCACAAGGCCCTCGTCCAGAAAGGCTTCACCTTCTCCGACCGCCCACCCGCCTTAGAGGCCGGCCGCATCATCAACAACAACTAGCACAACATCAGCTCCGCCTCCTCCGCCCCTCTCTGGCGCCTCCTCCGCCGGAATCTCATGTCAGAAATCCTCCACCCTTCTTGGGTCAGGTCCTATGCTCAAGGCCGGAAGTGGGTTCTTGACCTCCTGACCCAAAAGCTCCTAGAAGAGGGGCGAAGAAAGCTCATGGAGGGAGAAATGGTTACTTTATGCTCGGAGTTTCTGAACGCTGGAACCGACACCAGGACCTGCAACAAAAGCTGGTGGAGGAGATAAAGGGAGTGGTGGGGAAGGAGGCAGAGGAGGTGAGAGAGGAGGACTTGAAAGTGTGGGAAGAGCCGATGTGACAAGCTTTATAGCTTTATATATATTATCAAGCTTTTGTTTTACTTATTGTCTGTTTATTTCATTGGCGCGACGTGCGAATTGTGACAAAATAGAATCCAAGCCTTTGAAAAGCAATTTTCCAACACGATTTTCTTCTAGGTTCTTCGGTTTTGAGGCTTATGTAAGCTGTCTTTGTTCTTGTACATTTCTCCATAGGCAGAAGCCAACACCTTTTCCTTGCATTTGCAATCTATATCTGGATAAACGAAAAGAAACATGAAGAGCATCTTCTTGGCTCTCCTCAGGCCTGTGAATTATTTCTTGGTATCAGAGCAGGTTTGATCGTTCCCTGTGTTTATGCAAGTCTCGCTCCATTTCTAATATCACATCTCTTTGAGCTAGAGCCCACCCATCCTGCAAAAGGCACATGTGGAGTAATGACTAGTAGCTAGAGGAAAAGGCAGAACATCTTTTCAACATTTTTCTCTGCACCCCGTTTCAAGTCAACATCACATCATCCTTTTGGTGTATTGTAGCACTACAAGCTTCGGTGGTCCTTCGAAAGTTGTAACACAGAGATTGACTTCACCAATCTTCGAAAGTTGTAGCACTACAAGCTTCGGTGGTCCTTCCTTAGTTATGAGTTAATGCTTGACAATCAAAATCAATCTCTTATCTCTGAACATGGGAGTAGTGCATTATACTCTTCCAAATCAGAAGGTCCTTATAAAGGCCGCTCCAAGTTTTCAGGCTTAGGCCTGTGAATTATTTCAGTTTAAGCCAGAAAGGTTCTTGGATGGTGGGGAGAATGTGGATATAACAGGGAGTAGGGAGATCAAGATGATGCCTTTTGGAGCTGGGAGAAGGATATGTCCAGGGCTTAATCTTGCAATGCTTCATCTTGAGTACTTTGTGGCGAATCTGGTGAGGGAGTTTGAATGGAAGACTGTAGAGGGTGAAGAGGTGGATTTGACTGAGAAGCAGGAATTTACTACAGTAATGAAGAAGCCATTAAAGGCAATGATAACCCAGAGAACAAGGTAAGGTGGAGAGGAAGTGATTGGTACTTTTTATAGGTGTCTTGAGCTTATATGCCTTTGTGGGTAAACTACTCTTATGTTCCGCTGTGTTCGGGAAGTTCTCAAAGCAGCCCTATGCCCGCAGTGACAGTAACGAATTTCACCATTAAGTTGAGAGTTTTGGCCACGAGAACAATGGGTACAGGAGTTTTGAGAGGAAGCCATTTGATATGGTTGGAAAAAAATGACTGAGAGCTGCTCTTATGCCTTTCCATTTTTATAGGCTTGGTTCAGGGGCAAATAAGTCTTTTTGGGCGAGTAATTTGGCGCCAGTATGCACCGAACACATTTTATACGACCTACACCGTTAATACTAGTAGAATCCGTTCATTTTGCATGTCAACTAAAACTAAAGGTAGGTTTAGTCCAAAATACCAAAGTATAGGGGTTACTCTGCAAAAAGGCCAAAGTCCAGGTAGGTATACTGCTTTTTTCCAAAAAAAAAAAAAACGAGGAAAAGAAAGAAAGAAAAAGGTTTGGGAAGCTTACTTATTTATTCAAGGGAAAATTCTCTTGAATAGTAGTAAGGACCCCTTTGGATGTAGAGGAGTTGGGAGGTGGTTAATGTTTTATCTAGTAAAATACATTTCTCCCATTTGTATGTACTTATAGGACAGTGATTGTACAAAATTGGAGTTCCTCATTATATTGATTTCTAATTTTTGTTGTGTCGTGGAAAAGCAATTTAGACCCTCAAACCCCCAATCGGGAACGGTTTTGTGTACTCAAAGATAATTGGTTCAATTTTTCTCTTTCCGCACGGAAGAAGCTGCACCAAATTGTAGAAAAGTGGTCGGTGCAAAAAATCGTAGCGACATTCCACAAATGTGAATGTGCCCATGGGAAGAAAGGTAATTCTTCTCTTAACTAATATTTTTAAGTAATTCTCCTCTTAAACTAATATTTTGGAAAGTTGAAGGAACAATTCTCTCCTCATGAGAGTTGGAGAAAACACCCTTTTCTCCTATGCAGTGGAGAATCACTATTAGAGAAGTGGTGATTCTTTCAAGGGAATTCTTGGCCCCTAGTTCTCTCATTTTTCCATCAAGTGGGGATTCTCCTCTTGTCATTTTGTATACTTACTACTTCTAAATAGGCCCTAGGGTAAAGAAGAGATTTTATTTGGTTAGTTGGAGGTCTAGTATATAAATACACCAAATAAAGACAATCTAGCAAGGAGGTAAATGCGGCTCTGTTGGTTTGTGTTTACAGTTACTTGGATGGAAAGGAGCGGTAATGGTGTCAAATATCATTTAAGTATGATATTCATATTAAAAGGTGGCCTGTTTCTTCTTTTGATCATCGGGCATTTGACATATGAAAGGAATTCTTCTTGTGAAGGCCAAAGAAAGCTCTATTAGAAGAAGATTTTAAGGAATGCCAGCTTGGGATAGTTTGAGCATTTATATAGAAGGCTAATGAAAGCTCTTATCCAATGCATTGAAGGATTGGAAGTTCAACGAACTAGGGAAACAGGGAGAACAATAAAGTTATTGAATGAAGTAGTGAGGAATGACATGATGGATTATGGACTTATATAGAACAATACTATAAAGTATAAACAGCGTTGAGAGGAAAAGTAGAACTCCTAAAGTCGCGACCCGGATAGATGGGATAAGGCTATGGTGGTGGTGGTCTTTGCTTGGATATAACTATTTTTGGGGAATGTAGCTCCTCATAGAGTTCTTGCCATCTGTTGGGCAGCTGGTCTTGGTAAAATCCATACTATTGACCTGAAAAGTAGGAAGAATATTATTGTTAATGTTTGTGTTATGTGCCTAGTGGCCAGGGAAGACTTCTCTCCCCTCTCCCAACAGCAAGACCTAATGCACGGACATTATAGAACAGATATAGCACCGGTCTCCTTTATCTCCAAAGGAGAATTATATTTTATCATATTCTGAAGATTTTGAACATCACGTGGTCCTTCACCCTTTGATTTCTCATGCTCCTGATTCTTTTTATTTATTTATTTATTTTGTAAGGTAAGTACTCCACACACTCACTCACACAAGTCCCTCACCATCAGTGTTATAGTCAGGGATTGATCCTTGGATGTTTATTATGTGGAAGGGAGGTGCCTTACCAACTGAGCTACCAGTGGATTGGCCTGATCTTTGTCGAAGACTTAAGATGAACATTTGTGGTCTTTATTTGTTTGATGGAAATAAGGGTTATGATTTTCTTTAATTTCTATTTATCTTATTAGGCAAGCCTACATCCTAGGGGAGTAGGATCTAGGAAGGAGAAACCTAGGGGTCGTCATCATGGCCTAACCCAACAGAAGAGGCAAGAGATAAAGGAGGCATTTGAGCTTTTTGACACAGATGGTTCTGGTATGAACCTTGTTTCAACTATTTAACTTTTTATTTATATATTAAACAAATGAATAAAAAAACTAATGGAACTGTTTTATCTATTCCTACAAGGCACAATTGATGCAAAAGAGCTGAATGTTGCCATGAGGTATACAGAATCTTAATTGATGCTATGAACTCCAATACAGTACCTTATTTCTGACTATTAATGGTATCTGCAATTTTTTTCTCTACCCAAGAAGCCTTAATGGATGGATTGAATTTAACTTCCTCACATAAATACCCTTTTTTTTAATACCTCTTCACCACTGATGAAGGGTAGCAGTGGTTGTTTGAGTTTTTATTGCCATTCTCGAACACATTCACTCCAACAGCCAAGGAATTGGTTATCCCTATTAGGTCTATTGCCATTAAAATCTCTAATAATGCACGTACAAGTGCCAGGCCAGGGTTACTCAAAAGAACTTCCATCAAAGTTTAGTTTGATTACTCCGAGAGGATCCATTAAGTTACAGAAACATCACCTTGTTTGACCTATTCTGATTTCTGAGACCTTTTTTGATTGAAATGTTTGGGCCATCATCATTAACTAAAGGCACTAGAAGTGAACACATTTATATTTGCTTGAAATATAAGGCTCTTTTTATAATAAAAAAGAAAAGAAAAAGAAATATAAGATTATTAGTTACTAATCCTAACATTGTGAGTTCTACCAGGATTGGTGATTCATCCTACTTCACTTTTCTTTACTTCTGCTCATAATCAAGAGATGTGCAATGTGAAATAAAGGATGAATCTATCAGTTCCATGAGATCTTTACCTGAACATCACCTTGACTGGCACTGAAAGAGCCTTTTTATGCCCCAAAGCTGGAACCCTATACCTTTTCTATGGAAGAACATATTACAGATGCCCAACCAATGCACTTAAGCTTTTTCAGCATTTGTGGAAGGGAATAGTTAGCGAGCTTGCATGTTTTTTTTTTTAAACATTGTGTGCTTGAAGTTTTTTGTGGTTGTGGTTTTGTTTTGGATCATGTCTTTTTGACCCTTTTTTTTTTTGTTATTTTCATGTTGTATCCTGTTAATTTCTCAAGAAACTCATCGTTTTTTAAAATCAGTAAGCAAATCTGTCTTGTTAAACAAGAGCAAGAAGATGTAAACAAATTGTCATTTTTTAAAATCAGACCAAATTTCATCTCTCTATAGCGATTTTATCTTGCCTTTGTGGAAAAAGAGTGTCATCTTTCATCTTGTAAAACTCTATAATGACGCTCAAATTTAGAAGGATCGTTTTTATTTCAGCAAATAGATCAGATGATTAGAGATGTAGACAAGGATGGCAGTGGGGCAACTGATTTTGATGAATTTGTACACATGATGATGGCTAAGATTGGAGAAAGGGACACCAAGGAAGAGCTTACAAAAGCCTCTCGCATAATTGACCAAGATAATGATGTTGTACTCTCTCTCTCTCTCTCTCTCTCTCTCTCTCTCTATTGTTGTTAAATGTCAACTGACACTATTTATAGGAATGCCACTCAACTCTGACATTTTAGTGCATGTATTTTTCTCTGATCTCTTTGATGCCTCAATACAAATCCAGCAATATGATGCACCTTATTACAGCAGCAGATTTGGTTGTTCAGAAAACAAACTCTCAACTGATTGATCAAGCAGCTGCTGGAGGCATTTACATGAGAAGTTCAATCAGCTGCAATAAACATATAGCTGAAAGCCCGAACAAGTCATATGTCCAGCAGTCTCTGGCTATGGTGCCCAGAGTATTCATATTGTGTCTAGTTGATATTTCCATTTTTATGTGTAAATTTGTGGTCTCACCATTTCAACGGCGTTTCCTTTTTTGCATCTTGTCGTATCTAGGCACCATAGGTTTGTAGGGAACAAATCATGTAGCTCCAGCAATGTTTTGAATCCTGCTTCACACTGGCCTGTTGGGTTTGGACCCAGCTGCCTAATTGTCAAGCATGGGCTTTGGTGGTCTATTGATCAATCGCACACGTTTTATTTTATTTGAAGCAAAATTTCTCGAAACTTTTTGAACCCTGGTTCCTGCCAAGAGTCAGCACGCAGCCACCACTTAGCCGTGATAAACCTGTTTTACATTAAAATGTGTAAAAGATTTCTTATTTAGAAGTACTAAATGTTTATAGCAATTGTGTTTGACTGACATGCCCACCTACAAAGGTGAGCCCTGTTCATGAAAACATTGAGCTGTGGAAGCAAGATCAGATTGTATGGGAAATGCTCTCCTCCGAGCAACTACAAGTGCAGTCCAGAACTGTGGGGCCCACCTTTCATCAGTGCAGCCCCTTTGATAGTCTTTACATCCCATGATCTAGCATAGGCCCAATTTTATAGTTATAGAACATTTCACTCATCATTAGATTGAATCTCAAGAAAATCTACTTTTTAGATGCTATTAAACTTTAAGGCTGTTAGATCAAGGGCTAGGATAGTCCGGTGAGGCTTATTTTTTGGGCCCCCCTGTCTATGAAGGAACCTTTCACTTTGCCCTCCTCCCATTGGTAAACTTGCATCTAAGTGGGCCCCACAAAATGGACTGCATAAAGGCTAAGTTTGCTCATAGGTGAACATTTCCCCATATTTTATATGAGTATATAACTTAAGATTGTCCATAATACACTACCTATAATCTATGTTGATTAGACTCTTTTGAATGGTTTTGCTATCTAAGGATACATTTATAGATCCTTGAAGAATTCCAAATTCTGAACATTTGCTTCATCATTATCATCATCATCAAAACCTTGTCCCAAGTCCCACCTATGTTAGGGTCGTCTACATGAATTTTATTTCTTCATTCCATTCTATCATAAACCAAGTCCTTGGATATGTTTCTTTTCTTTAGATTTATCTTTACTACTTTTATCCATATCCTCTTCGGCCTACCCCTTTTCCTTGGTGAGTCATCAACTTGCAACGACGCCATTGCTAGCTTTCATTGGACATGTCCAAACCATCTCAAACAAGTCTCTCTCAAGTTATCACGTATTGATGCTTCCCCTAAATGCTCTTGAAAGTGCTCATTTTTTTTATATTCGTTCTTTACTAGTTTTACCACACATCCTTCTCATCATCCTCATCTCTGGTACACTCATTGTGTGCATGTGTTGCTTCTTCATTGGCCTACATTATGCAACATAAGTCACAATTGATCTAATCACTGTTCTGGGAAATTTTTTTTCCTTCAATCTTATTTGTATATTGTTGATCACAAAGTACTTCCGAAGTAAGTCAGGCCCTTCAACTATCCCACTCTTATTCTATGTTCGACATCTTACTCAATCTCTTCATCTTTACTAATTATTGAGCCAAGGTACTGGAATGACATTTGGAGTTGTACCCCTTTCAATGTATATGTCTCGTAAGAAAGCATGACCTTGCATTTATTGATCCATTATAGCTATAATTCTTGATACCACATTGTGATATTGTTGGATAATGATTCAAGCGTACACCTCAAAATCCACGAACCTTTTCTTTGTTCTGACAATTTGACCTTTATTCACTCTACTCAGTTAATAAGCCTGTTAGATGCCATTAATTTTTCCTTTACAGAAGGTGCTTACCTTTGCTGAACCCTCATTCACATTACAATTATCAATTCAATAGTGACAATGCTCTTGTTCCTTATATAGTTGAGTGGGGTGTGGGGTATAATGCTCTTGTACCTTTTGTTTCTTTTCCTTTTAATGAGTTTTTTTTTTTAAACCAATAAAAAAATAAAATCAATTCAATAGTGACAGAGATTGTGTTTGGGATTGCAGTTTGTTAGTAATTCTGAAATTACTTGCCTGGGATTCCGTAATATTGTATATTTCCTTATGATTACTTTATTTACTATGGTTTGATACTTTGATTGTAAATGGTATGTACATACATGCGTTCTGGAAATATGTAATTACCCTTGAAAAATTCAAAGGCTCAAAGGGTTATGACTGAAGGATGTGAGACACCTCATCTCATTTCTTTTTTATAGAAAAACTACAAATGAGTCATGTTGCCTGGTATCTGAGGTCCTTCACAACAACACATCCAACATAAGCTTGGGAAGTACTCTCTCTTTTACATAGACCAGCTCATTATAAAAGGCATTCATTGAGTCCAATTCTAGTGTGTTCTGGTCCGCTCATTTCTCTTAAGATGTTAAGGCGTACGGAACTGACAGATTTCCTGTGATGTGCAGGTGATGGTGAAGTAGATCCTGATGAGTTCTTCAGGATGATGAAAAGAACTACATTTGGATATTAGATGCCCGATGCTGTGGACATTTGACTAAATGTTGGAAGATCTCTTCACCGTGGTTCTTTAAATTTCAAAAATGTTAAAATAATCATCACCAAATAACAGGTCTTATTTAAAGTCCAGTATTTTGGAAGACTTTCTTAGTAATTTTTCATCTTATGTGGAAAACTGGTCATTGTCTAAATTTGGAGTGTTTTTTTTTTCTTTTTTCTCAGTTTAGTTTGTATTTGAGGTTAGGCTGCATTGTAAATCTAGCTTTTATATATACTAGTGGTTTGATACTTTTACTATTGACATGAAAAGTATGTTTTGTGTATAGCCCTAAAATGACTACCAGATCTTTTGGGCCATTTCTGCAACTTGGCCTGATTGGTATCATTTTGGGAATGTTTCATTTTAAGAATGAATGAAGAAAAACTTGTTTTTTTGTGAGTGAGAAAATCTAAAGAGATAAGAGAGGAGGGAGATTAGAGAGAGGAGGGATATACACATATGCAGAAAGGGAATTCTCAAAATGAAATATTTACAGAATGATGCCAAACTGGCGTGCCATTCATGAACATGGACACTAGAACTTTTTTCCTCCTAGACGATTGTTAATTTCCCAGTCGAGACGGGCAAGAAATTGATGGGTAAAAAGGTTAAGATGTTAATGTCTCAATGATGATGAGCAAGAAAAAAATGTACATGGTATAGCATGATAAATTTGTGAGAGTTCAGAAATCCTTCTTTCCAATCTTTTATTGTAGAAGTCTTCAATTGGTTTTATCTCTGGTATCTCTTGATCAATACGTTTGAATTCCCAACACCAGGCAAACCAATTAATGTATCTTGTGCTATGACTTGATCTTGGTTCTTCAGGCCATGGGCGGTATGCTGTGGCAATATTAGATAAATGGTGAGATCAATTTCTATTTGTGTAAAATTTAGAAATATGTGATAGATTGAAGGGTATTTGTTCTGATCGGCTCAAATTCTCCACACTAAATCCATTTGTGTAGATGATTTTCTACGTGAAAAATTGAGAATTGTGGAAATGATTTTCCATGCTATAATAAAATGATTGTGAAAATGATTTTCCGTAAGAAAATCTATTCTTTGGTTTCTTCCTCCTATTGGTTTGTTTAAATTCAATGTTGACGGCGCCGCAAGAGGGAAGGTATTGGAAGGGTGCTTCGAAATTGCAATGTGGATGTTTTATTTATGTTCTCCAAATATGTGGGGGTTTGTGACTCTAATGAAGCTGAGGTTTTAGCTATTTTGGAATCTCTTCGATGTTTTTTGAGGTACTACTATGTGAATCTTACTGTGGAGAGTGATTTTCTAATGCAGTAAGTTGGGTTTCGAACCGGAAAGCTTATCCATAGAAATTTCAGTTTCTCTTTAATGAAATCCGGATATTATCTACCACCATTAATATTAGTTTTCAGCATAAGATTAGCTCATCAAATGATGGTGGATGGTTTTGCCAAGCAAGGTGTTGAGAGAGTTTCTCCTTGTGAGGGTTTTATTATGTAGTTGTGGTATGAGGGGGTATATTACTCTTGTACCTCTTTATCCCCCCCCCCCCTTTTTTTTCTTTTCTTCTTGTACTCTTTGTTTGTATTATATTATCTTTTAATATAAGTTATTATTACCTATAAAAAAATAATTTTCCATAGTATAATAAAATTCATTTTCGACGCGATCAATTTTTTCAATGGAAAAACAAAAAAAGGAGAAAAACCTTATTCTTCTAATGATTTCTCCAAAAATAAGTTCTTAGAAGCCTGAAATCTTTTCATTGTGAAACTGGAAAATTTCCACAAAACCGATTTTCCAAGTACGTGAGACGTGAAGAGGAAAAAAGTGGCATCTAGAGAAATAACTAGTATCAGCGACCACCAAATCGGAGGTTATTAGTAAAGTAAAATAAAGTAAAGTAAAACTCGTTTCCGTGCGCATCCCAATTCCCACAATCAAATCATCAACCAAACGTAATAAATTGCGAGATGGGAATACATAGGAAATGGCGCAACGTAAGATCTTATCATACCAAATTCCCACCTTCTGCGCATTGTAGAAGAAGAAGAAGTCCATGTCGAACCCATCTCCGCTAAAATCCGCCGCTCTCTTGGAGCAGATGAAGCTCCATCTCGCCTCCGGCGCCGGAAAAGATCTCAGCAAAAAGATCGGCCTCGTTTATCAGCTCAACATCGCCCCAAAGGTACATCTTTTCATCTCTCTCTGAAAACCTAATTCTAACCCTAACCCTAAACCCTACGAGTCGAAAAACCCTAACCCTAGTTCTTTCTTCTTCTTTTTTTTTTTCTCTAAAGAAAATTGGAGTGGATGAGGAGATCTACATCATTGATCTTAAAAAAGGAGAGGTCACAAAAGGTAACAACATCTATTCATCACATTAACTACAGCTACCCCAATTTCTTAACTGATTCTGGGTTTTTAGGTAAGTATGAAGGAAAGCCTGATGCGACGTTTTCTTTCAAGGATAGTGATTTCATTGCCGTCGCCACTGGAAAGATGAATCCGCAGATGGCTTTCATAAGGTGGTATTTGGTGGTTTGGGTTTTGATGAATTTGGAATTCGGTAATCTTGAGAGGTTTTATATAAAATACATCTTGTTTTCTTGATTGATTGATGCAGGGGGGCAATGAAGATTAAGGGAAGTTTGAGCGCGGCGCAGAAGTTCACGCCTGATATCTTCCCCAAGCCTTCAAAGCTCTGATTAGTATAAGAAATTAAGGTCAAGTAGGCATCAACTGGAAAAGAAAATGAATGGCATTTTGTATTTGAGACTCTGGAAATAACTTTGCTAGGTTCATTAAGTTGGTTGATTTAATTCTCATCCCTTTCTTTGTGTAATTGGTATTGAATTGAATCTTCGTGTCACTTGATGATTAAAAATGTTGCATTCATTTGTTTGCACCATGTAATCCATTGATTTGCATTTATGGTGTATTGTGGAGTGGATATCAGATGAAGGAAGTGCTTTTTAGTTTATACTGGAATTTGATTTTGTCATTTTGTCTTTACATGTCAACACTATTAGACACGATTAGATCCATTGATTTGCATGGTCATGGATTTGTGGATTTATATGTGCGAGCTCCATAGGTTTGGTGCACCACTTTTCAATACAAGAAAGCATGGAATAAAAAGGGGGACTACATTTAAAGTAGGAAAAATTGGGATTTGAAAGAAAAAGGAAGAAGAAGATGGCATTACTTCAAAATGGGTAACTTCCTAACTTATGGTATTGAATTCGATATTTCACTTTTTATGTGTAGAATCCATGTTGCTTCCGTGTCTATGATGGCATGACCCGGTGATATCGATGCCTTATCTAGGCATCCTAGGTTATAAGAAAAGTGGGATTCGAAAGAAAAGGAATAAGGAAATTGGTTTTGAGGAAAAGTAAGGAGGAGAAGGGGGTGGAGTTGGATTTGGTGCCAGTGTGGATTGGGTGCTTGGAAGAAGATGAAGATGAAGAGAAGAGGAGGAAGAAGAATTAAAAGAAGGAAGAGGAATAAGAGCTCGAGTCCATTTGGACTTGGCTGAGTTTTCAAACCTTGACAGTAAGTGTATAAAACTGAAATATTTCTGGAAAACCATTTCCCACGGGAGAGGATAGATATATGCAACATTGCGGAAAAGGAATGCGTGATGCCAGAAGTGGATGGTCTGGATTGAACTAGAATGCCTTTTCTGAAATAAAGAAGTATAGATAAGAGTTGTTCCAAACAGGCAGGAATAAGAGCAGCACTGCTGCTGTTACTTGGTGCATAAAGGTAAAGAGCAACAAGGAAAGTAAGCTTAATAAGCCTAATTAAAGCTTAATGAGCCTAATTAGATAGTGTCCAGCAGGTATGCTTGGCCTCCCAGGTCCTACAAAGTTTGCCCGTTTATCTTACCATTGATCTATTGGTTAGAATCACACTCTGATTTTTTAACAAATGAGCAAACCGAGAGCCTATATTTGACCTTTATGATTTTTCATTGAAATGAATGATCAAGGTAGGGGCTAGTAGATGGATGGTTTAGAAGATATATTCTTTTACAATCATTCCATCTTGCAAACAATTGGATGCGTATGACAATTTTGTCAAGGCATAGGAATCATGATGTTTGAAGTGTAAGTGCTTTTTTATTTCCATTATAATTGATATAAAATGTCTATTTACCTCACCCTTAATTGGATGGTTGGGAAAAATCGATCGAGAGTAAGAACTTCAAAATCATGAGCATTTTAAAGAAGATCCATAAATTGTAATCCTTCTTCCAATTTAGAAGGAAAGAGCGGACTGGCATGTGTGGAGGCATAACACTAGTTGAACAAATTGAAATGGATTAGATGGATGGCTACCTTAGGGAAACAATAGTCAATAGCCATCCTAATCTAAGAGGTTAATCAAACAGTCATTTGCTTGATCAAAGTGAATCTTGTGAGTTGCTTAAGGTGGAAGATATTGACATTTAGATTAATAATAAGAGGTAAATTAATTTAGAATACCCAATTGAGTGATTTGTAAGTGAATTGTCTCAATCACCTGAGCGACTGTTTCATAACAAACATGTGCAATCCAAGATGGGATCAGCAATATGGGTATAATGATCTTCTGAATCAATCTTAGACTATCTATTTTATTGGCCATTGTATGGATGGTTAGGATTATCGAATCAAAGTCATTCGCGAGCGATTTGATCGTCCATTTCACATTATAAAATATTTGGATCTTTTCAACAGACAAAATTATAAAAATATTTGGATAGTTTTAACATTTGGGTCACATTTGTGTACCAAATCTCAGTGGTCTGGGCCCTTGAGACCTGACAGGGGAGAGGACCCAGAGAACTTTGGGCGTTCATAAAGCTTAGCAAAGCTACAGCTAATCAGTTTCTGAAGGTTCGAATAGTGTATTGATCTGGTTAGTATTGGATGATGGAATACAGGTAAACATAGGAGGGAATCAACAGTTGAAAATAAATTGTTTTAAGGTAAGTACCCCACCAGACATTCTTTTCTATTTATTTCTTGTATCGTATTAGTCCTCCTCACATGCAATTGCCGAGTAAAGAGTAGGGACTTCTTATAAAAGGAGGGATATGATGCCACGGCAAGCACCTAACATTCTAGTGATCGTGTTCTGTTAAAATAATCTCTCTCCCTACAAAGAAGATGCACCTAACTTTCATGGGATTCCCTTTCCAGGGTGTTTACCTTGAGCTCTGCAAATATTTGGGCCTTGGTGGCCCAAGCTGAAGGTTGGTAGGTTGGGGGTGAGAGTTCTATTGAAGGGTTCGGGCCACTGGAAGCCATTTCAGAAACACCGAGTGCATTTGATAACGTGTGAGGAATTAGTACATTTGAAGATTCCTCAATGTCCATCAACAAAGGACACCTTTGGAAACAAGTGAAGGTGAAGCTCATGCGAGAGAGAGAGAGAGAGTGCTCTTTTTGAGGACCCATCCCAAAATTTTGGATTAACATAATGGTAGCTTGACTAGCTTCATCTTGATGAAAGTTGCCAGTTAAAGTAGAGCTACTAGCATAGTGTCAGGTTAAATGGTATTTATTGATGGCCCAAAAGCCTCTCTTAATATATATTCTTTGATTTTTTAACTTCTCTAATCGAAGCAAAGAAAACAGAAAACATGATGATGAACACAGAAAATTCCATTATCTGCCACTAGATCCTGTGGTCCAGATTAATAAGAAATCCAAGAAGAAAGTGATCTTGCATGTCTTCCAAGAAAATTCCACATGCCAGCCTGGAAGCCAAGTGGCTGCCATGTTATATGAAGTCCATATCAGATGAGATGAGGCTTTGGACTATGCATTCATTATTAATGGCGTGCAGTGTGCTGTCTTCTTTCACAAAAGCAGCTACAAGATGAAAGATGAAGAGAACAGCTCCGGCAGCCACTTTGGCCAAGCAAATATTCAAACTCTGCTATCTTATATCTTATTGGGACGATTTTCTAATCTGCATTTCCATTTTAATGAGCCTAGCTAGGTGCAACTATTTCGTATTGCTTCGAGCCAGATGAGCCTCAGCCTTCATTTACTGCATTGGAGCTAGTCACCTACCTTTGCTCCTGTTCTCTTTCTTTAATTTGCTTTTACTTTGGAGTAAGTATAGGTGTCTGATCTGATGATCTCTTTATATTTGGCCCACATTTTTAATGATCATCTCGTCTTTCCCATGGGAGAGCCGGAGGTGATTTTTTCGAAAAATAAGATCATGACTTGGAACATCAGGACTCGCACTGTGACGTTTTATAAAGTACTTTGCTATTGATACGCTCGTGGTTGAGTGGTCGTGGCATCTTAACGTCTCAGTCACTTGTCCACGGATACAATCCTTGGGCCTTCAAGTTTAAAGTATTGCTCTGGCCAATAGCTTAACTCAGTGGGAAAAAAAGGATTAAAAGTATCTTTGTAAGAAATATAAGAGACTTTTTGGTTAATACACTCTGTTTTCAAATACTTTGGCAATTCTTTGTTTCAGAGCTTATTTGGTTGGAAAAAATTTTGCTAAAATTTCAATTTGTATTTAATTTCTGACAAAAGTACATTATTTCCCAAAAACTCCAAATTATGCTTTATTTAATTGAGAATACTTCTTTAAAATGACATTCCAAATGACGGTTTTACCATGTAGAATTCTCAATTATCCACCTTCAATGTTTCGATACAAGAAATCGTCGAATTAATTCTTGCAACCAAACAGGTTTATGATGATTTTGACATTCAAGGTATATTTCCCATAAAACTTCTTTTCTTATTTTGTTCTTTTTACATGAAAAAATAAACTTTGATTCTAAATTTTTTTAATTTTATTCCTTTTACATGAAAGTAAACTTAAATTCTAAATAATAAATATAGGATTTTATGGGAAAAAACTCCTTAGATGATCCATGCACGAAAAATGATCTCATAATTTCTACTGCACAAAAAAGGCCCTCTTGCCAATTTTATCCTCTTTTTTTTAACCATTTAGACTCCTCTCTCGTTTAGTTCAACAACAATATATAGTTGCTCGTGTCTTCATTTTCCTTTTCTTTCGTCTTCTTTTTCCTCATTTTTTCAATCTCCCCAACTCCATTTTTTGCTCAACCTATTACCCACAACACCTTTATCATCCTCAATATGAGAAATAGAACAAGGGAGATAGGGAAAAAAAAAAAAAAACCAAGAAGTAGTAGAAAAAGATACAAGTAAAAGATATCATTGCTCAATCCAAACAAGCGGATAAGTGGCCTTAAAATGTCCTTTTTCGTTCTTGCCATATAAGGGGTAAGAGATATTTTTCCCGTGAAATCATCCAATAAATGACAGATACATTTCCATTAAATTCAACCATACGAATAGAAACGGTGCTTTCAGATCCACAATTGCAAAGTACTAATCTACAGAGTACTCGGGCCGAGGAACTCTCCAGGCAACCAAGTGCGCGCCCTGCGGACATCATCACGATTCCTTCGCATGTCCCAGTTTCCTACCTATCCATCTCTCTCTCTCTCTTCAGCGAAAAATCAATTCTCTACCTTCCATTCCAACCCGAAAAATACTTTTCACGACAAAAATTCAATCTTTTCTTCGAACTTCACCAAATGCATTTCTCTCTAATCGAATATCTCTACCAAAAACCGAGTCTTTCCTAAATCTGCAACTTCAAATCGATTGATTGATGCTTTTCTCTCTCTCCCATTCTCTATATCTGTCCAAGGAATCCCATGGACTCGATCTGGAGTCGCAATGGAGTGCCGAGCGTTGCCATTGCGATCTACTTTGCGTTTGCTTTCGTCGCTGCAAGATTTCTCCTTAACGTCTTCATCTACCAGGTGGGTATTTTTTTTTGGTGGGGTTTTACGGTTTAATCCCCTGTTAAGCTTAAATTTGCTAGTTTGGTTGAAGAACCTTGATTACTAGAGAAATGTTACTAGTCTTGTTGTAGATTATGACTATCCCAAGACATGGTTTCTACTGTAGATGAGGCAGGATCTCAAAGTTGCAATTTTTAGATTATGGAGACATTCAATTAATGGAACCCTTTTTGAATTTGATGGATTGGGAGTGCGGCTAGAGTTGGGGAGAAGAAAAGGCAGAGCCTTGGCAATAAGGGAAGCTCTAAGATTAATTTCAAATGGTTTTTCCGGCTCACTATAGTGAAGATCAACTTGAAAATTGGATTGTCATAGGCAAAGGCTGAGATCAGGAGCACTGTGGAGATTAGCCTTAGTAGTGAATGAGATTTAGAGATTTACTTTTTCAATAGATATGCTTGTTGTGCCTGAACATGGAGACAGATGCCCATGCCAAGGTGGGAGTGTTTTTAAGAGTGAAACTTCAATATGGAAGCCTCACTAAGAGTAGACCATGGAAATGAGAAGAAATCAGCATGAGCCCTTCTTGATCACTAGAATTTCTGCCCTGCTAGAATCCCTAACAGATGCTGGGCGGAGAAAGGCGTCAGGATTTCTTCAAGGTGGTTCTTGATGATACCTCCGCCCGATGGACCCAGATTACCTCCAAAAATCCCATCCACCTTCAAGCTTCATTCCCCAACTGTTGCAATTCCTCACTAGAAGGTATGGAAGCTTGTGGAGAGGGTTTATCATTGGATGCAGTCCAATATCAATGCAAGTCAGACACCAGGATTCCTTGGAATTTGTTCTCTTTAAGCCCCACCTGAGGAATGAGGATTTGATCTTTGCATAGACTGCATAACTTGGATAGCCTTTACTTAAAGATCCATTCATCTCTGATTTCATTAACTCATCAAGCAAGACTTAACTAGTTAACTATACATTATTTAAAGTGAATGACATTGGAAAATTCCCTGTTAGTAGTGAATCAGTCAAATAGAGTGATGCAAGAACATTCCCAAGCTCTCTCAAAAAGATTCAATAATTACTTTATCTTGAAAAGTTCACTTCATTTTTCTTTTTTACTTCTATTGATGTGAGATTCTTTCTGAGACCATTATCTTTATTCCTTGAGGTTAGCTGTTCCTCTCTAAGACCATCGAATGCCCGTGAAACACTACCATCAAAATGTGGACATTGCTTCCATGTCTCTTTTGTAAATTGAGTTTTTCCATTTTCCTTATAATTGTAAATTATGTTCTCCCAGAGGCTGGCTATCAGGTTGTTGGGTAAGGGGACTCCTCCAGCTAAGATCAGTGAAGCCCAAGAAGCAAAGATTATAAAATGCTCGGAGTCTATGTGGAAGCTGACATATTATACCACTGTTCAAGTATGTGTTCTTGCAATTACCTACCATGAGCCTTGGTTTAGAGATACAAAAGAATACTTCAGAGGGTGGCCTAATCAAGAGCTGAAGTGAGTACAGTATATCTTGATTCCTTTTTTTTTTTTCTGTTACGTGTACATGGATGAATGCAATCTCTTGGAAATTCATCATTAGCTAATGGTTGTGGTTTTACATGTTTATTTTAGTATGGCCAATGTAGCAGCTGACTTATTCTGAGAATTAATTAATGATATACTCTAAGAAGCACGGACACGGACACAGACACGGGACACGGACACAGACACGGGACACGGACACGACACGACACGGCACTGACACGCCGACACGACATTTCTCAAAAAAGTAAGACACGGACACGTTCGGGACATGTTAATAATTAATAATAATAATAATATATTTAAACATATACTAAAAGATACTATTATTTTAACTTTGTAATAAATTTAGCAATCAAATAAATAAAAATTCAAGTACCATTGTACCAACTAACAAAATATCAATTTTTTTCTCTTTTCTTCTTCCCTTTTTTCTTTCGCTGGACGGACGAATGTTATTAGGGCAGCGGAAGGATGGCTCCTTTGCTTTTAAGTTACGACGTTTTACAAACAGCCCCCTTTTCTTTTCATTTTTTACTCTAATTTTATTATTTTTTCCCAATTAAAAGTGTCCGGAACGTGTCCCAGCGTGTCCGGAACGTGTCCCCAGCGTGTCCGGAATATTAAAAATAAAAAAATAATCAGGACACTCTTTTGGGCGTGTCCGACACATGTAGGAGCGTGTCCGATGTCCGACACGTGTCGGACACCTACACTCTGGCCCCGGAGAAGTGTCCGTGCTTCCTAGGATATACTCAATTACAACCTACAATTATTTTCTATGTTGAATGCCGCCACTTTTTTAGTCATGTATCAACAGATAAGCTAATTGTTGCTCAAAGTCTCAAAAGCAATTAACAGTTCCCAAGTGTAATGACCATTTCCTAAGTCAGTGGGCCTTGATCTGGCCTGGGTCTGATTGAGTTTGGCTTGTTATAAAGCAGGCTTGGACTTCAATTCAGGAGAAGTAACAGCTTATTTTGAAACAGCTTTTTTAATGTTTGAAATCTTTTTTTTTTTTTTAATACACGAGTCATGAACCAACTAATTGATAGGAAGGACATAAATTTCGAGAATAAAAAACCTGAACATGGCAGATGTACAACCTTTTGGATATCTCCCAATTCATGACAGAAAAGAAATCACCTCAATGGATAATTGCTGCTGGAAACTGATGTAAGATGCAACAGATTAGTACAGTCTATAACATTTGACATAGCTAACTTGAAGTACAAGATTTCAGATGTTGTTTGAAGTGTGACATTGGTTTACCAACAGTAGCTTCATGTTTAGGTTGTTTCTTCCCCTTTATGGAAGGCGGCAAACAATTTTGACTCATTTTTTGGATAATTTTTCATCTTTTGATTTCTTCATATCTGCAACATCATGAAAAAGTGAATTCTGCTGCGGAACACTTTTCTAATCAGGGTGCTCTGTAATTGTTTCAACTGTTTAAGCAATATCTATCCCCTCCTCAGCCTCATGATTATTCAGTTATCTTTTCCTCTGAAAAACTAAAAGAAAAGTTGCATGCCTTTTTCTAGCTCTGTAATTGTTTCAACTGTTTAAGCAATATCTATCCCCTCCTCAGCCTAATGATTATTCAGTTATCTTTTCCTCTGAAAAACTAAAAGAAAAGTTGCATGCCTTTTTCTAGCTCCTTCATTTGATAGATCTTTTTTTTCCCTTTAATAAATGCATTTGATTGGCTTTGCCCTCAGCTACCTCTTGTTGCTTTTCTATTTTCTTTAACAAAAGAATGAGACCTTGAATGAAGTTCTTTTCCCTACTATCCTTGTAGTATTTATTATATTGGTTTTGATACAGTCATCTGCTTCTTTATTTGATGCCCTCAGCTACTACTTCCATTTTGATTCAGTGATTTTAGTTGTTCTAAACTTGTTTCAGTGATGCTGACTTGATTCTTTCAGGTATTCATTGAAGCTTTACTATATGTGTCAATGTGGCTTTTACATATACAGTATTGCTGCTCTCCTTATGTGGGAAACTCGAAGGAAAGATTTTTCAATCATGATGTCCCATCACATAATCACCACCATCCTCATTGGATTCTCATACATTACAAGGTAGCCGTTTACTTCTGTTCAAGAGATGAAGATTGTGGCGTGCATTACATAATTAATTAGTATTGTTCCTAGTTTAATGTCACAAATACCACCAGCATTTGGAAAATGTAATCATATTTTTGTGTTGACTGATAGACCCAGTTAAAAAACATTGCTTGATGAGAGTTTTACTGCGTCTTGGTTAAATATTGTGATACTGTTAAGAGATTTTTATCTAAGGCATCTATATTTTTAGTAATATGTTTCAAATCAATTTTATATTTGCTTTGAATTTTAATGAGAAATATATTTGTTCCAAATTTTAATTATATTTATTCGGAAAGATTTTCTCCTTTTATATCCCTTGAAAAACCCAAAGTCTTGAGAGCTCACGATAAATATCCAAGAAATTATCAAGAACAAGATTTGTGACAATGGCTACTGCTGGCTATTTCACGTGGCTATTTAATGATTTCTGGGTCAACCTTCTGAGCCAAGAATAGTTGCTTAGAAGGAAAAAGATATTATCTTTAGGGTGTGTTTGTGCAGCGGGCATTTCAGCAGAAATGGGTGGAGACAGGGTGCTGGACCCCACTAGTATTTGGTGCAGCGGATATTCCCATCTCCTTGATTTCCGGTGGCATTGTGATCATCTGCATTTCCTCGCGGGAACAGGTCCGCAATTCCCATCTCCCCGATGAGAAAGCGACTGCCGTGGAAGAGGAAAGGCGGGTTTCCTCTTTCGCGGCTGTGCACAAACAAACCCTTGGTTGCAAATAATTCATCTCGTGTAGCATTAAGTGTTTTATAAAATTCCCATAGGATTGGATGAGCGTATATTTTAGTAGCAAATAATTCATCTGCTACTGCACCCTAATCTATTTTATAACCTCCAATGGATTTGATGAGCCTTTATTTCAGTTGCAACCCAGTGAGATTGGATGATATATGATAATTCTAAATGTCTAGGAAAGCATGGTTTTGCGTGATGACATGGTTGTTTCTTCCCTTCGTAAGGAGCAACATGTGTCTTTAATTCTTTATATTAAATGCTTTGCCGGTTTACCCCATCTATATAATTGTGTTCATTTTAATGAGATGACTGGATGCTAGATCTTTTGACATTAAATGTTTAACAATTACACTGATTCTAGATCTGTCAAAATATATTGGCATTTATGGAACTACAAATAAGTTGTCCTGTGTAGGTTTTTTCGGATCGGCTCTATTATTCTTGCCCTGCATGATGCAAGTGATGTGTTTATGGAAGCAGCTAAAGTTTTTAAGTACTCTGAAAATGAGTTGGGAGCTAGTGTCTTCTTCGGACTTTTTGCAATCTCTTGGCTCCTACTGCGACTGATATTCTTTCCCTTTTGGGTAATCAAGTCAACAAGGTTTGTCCATTTTGTATGTATATTCTGATCTTGCTCGTTTTTTTTTTTTTTTTTTTTTTCTTATACTTTTGAGTTTGTCTGTTACACATCCCAGCGATGATCTTCAAAACTGCATGAATCTCTCAGAAAGTTACCCCAGATCATTGTACTATGTGTTCAACACGATGCTTTTGATGCTGCTTGTGTTCCACATATACTGGTGGATTCTCATATGCTCGATGGTTTTGAGACAGCTGAAGAATAGAGGAAAAGTGGGAGAGGACATCCGATCAGGTAATAGATTGTGATGTGCTCTTCAAAATTCAAGTTTGCAGCTGTGTGTGTATAACAGCTGTGTTTTTTTATTGCTTTTATTTTGTTTTTCATGTTGGTAATTGGCCCTAAAATTCACAAAAATAGAGGTGATTCTTATTTCAAAACTGTCACCAAGAAGTGGAATGCCCTTCTTGACTAAACTTTCTGTTATTGCTTCGTCCATTTGGATTATTTACGCCACCCTTTGGCTTGTTTCAGTAGGTTAAGGACTGTTTTTTTCATTTTAGAGAAGAAACTACTGAAGCCATCAGGACAATGGCTAGATCACTGAGAGATCACATTTTCTATGGGCTTCCAGTATGAGATGGCCTTCTGATCAAATAACGAAGATCATTAAAAGCCTTCAAGGGTTGATTTGCTCTTATCATCTCTTAACACATCCCCAATGCTTGATAAAAGGTATTTCTGTCGGATTTTTATTTGATATCTGCAGGCAGTAGATTCCATCTTGTATTAAAGTGATGGTGTATGACCAATCCATTAATGGCGGCTGTCCAATCTTGATGAAGATCATGAAGAAGGGGATAATATATTGTTCTTAGTCACCGTCCTCCAGTCAACTAGGGGTGTTATGTTCCTTTCTATTGAACACAAACCTTCTAGAACAATTCCCTTTGAATGTTCTACAGCTGTGTTCTTTCCAAGCATGCGCTGTAACCAATAGGACTATTTTCCACATGTTAGGTCCTTGATACAACCTTTGTGTGCACCTATAGTGGAGTGATGCTCGAATGCCTTCCTAGCACAACCAACAGACCATAAAACCATTGTTGTGCCGTTTTCCATCACCAATTGGTTTTGGGATAAGTGATAACTCAATGGGGTCTGAAATCCTACAAGTGGTATCAGAGTCGGGTAAGGTTGGGGGTTCGAGTCTTCTCTCAAGTGGTACCAGTGAGAGTGCACATGTTAGGTCCCTGGTACAACCCTCGTGTGCACCTGTGGTGGAGTTATGCTCGAATGCCTTCCTTGCACAACTAACAGACCATAAAACCATTGTTCTGCCGTTTCCCATCACTAATTGATTTTGGGATAAGTGATAGCTCAATGGGGTCTGAGATTTTAGACCACAAAAACTCAAGAACAATTCCCTTTTGAATATTCTACAGCTGTGTTCTTTCCAAGTATGCACTATTACCAATAGGCCTGTCTTCTATAAAATTTTCCACGAACTCAAGAACAATTCCCCCTTGAATATTCTACAGCTGTGTTCTTTCCAAGTACGGCACTATTACCAATAGGACTGTCTTCCATAAAATTCCACCACCACCACCACCACCACCTATAAAATTCTGGGGAGCCAATTGTCAAGTATAGAATCTAAGTTGATTTTCCAAGTACTGAATGCATTTCTAAGAAGATGTAGACTAAAATATAAATTTTCTTTACCCAATAATCTATTTATTTCATCTATCATGATGGTTGATAAGTTACTGATCTATTGATTACATCACAGATTC
The DNA here is from genome assembly GCA_012931725.1 of Litsea cubeba. Lineage (NCBI taxonomy): Eukaryota > Viridiplantae > Streptophyta > Magnoliopsida > Laurales > Lauraceae > Litsea > Litsea cubeba. Next base: position 17,077,651 of record CM022949.1, read on the forward strand.
TGAAGACGAGGATTAGTAAGTGGTGTGATATTTTGGATGCATAGTTTTCAAGTAGAGACAGAGAAAATTTCATCGTCACAATTCATTCTGGATTCAAACTTCTATTTATCAGGTGAATGCCAAAGTGCAAATCTTGGTCTCTTGTATCTGAAGGAGCCGACGATCAAGTGTACTTGATCACTTATGATGTACACTAATATATTTACTTTGTAATTCTTTTCTCTATAAAATCGGGGTCCTAAGATTAATGCAGCCACTTACTGTGAGATCCAGAGCGAGAAGCGATTCTCTTAAGCTTTCACCAACCTCTGGAGCAAATTCTTTTCTCTCTTAGGCAAGTTCCTATTTGTCAGTTGCAGACTGCAGTGACTTGAATTATAATATGGTCACATGGAAGCTACGTTGGTTTTGATTAATTAGTTCTACATAGCCTTTACCTCTCAATTGATACCGCAATCATCATATTTACATGTATATATACCTTACGTTTCAGAAAAAAAAAAAAAAAGACATATACCTTTGGACTGTTAATTTTGGCATTGGACTAACTGGCAGCCACAAAAGCTCAGCCGAATCACACCAATGTAATGATGCCTCTGATAGTACTATAGTGTTTTTTGGGTAGAGATACTACTATAGTTGAATAAACAGCAAAGCTGTTCTTACTTAGATAAATGCAGTTGTAGATGGCAGAATGCCATCTTGATATGGGTCGAACTGGCCTCTTTAAGTTGGCAAATCAGAACTTTTTTTTTTTTTTTGGATCCTTTCTTCTCTCTCTCTTTTCATAGTTTTATTTCTAGAGTTCAGTCACTCCATTCAGGCATTGGTAGTGAATCATTCATGCTCATATTCAACAACCTCACCAGTGGAGAACTGCGTCTTACCCCAAGTGGTAAGGCACAACAGTTCTCACCATGGTGAATGGGTTTTGAACCCACCCATCATGAGAGTTCGTGTTACCTTTCAGGTGCGAGTTGTCCACCTTTTCCATGTGTGAGTTCCTATTACCTCGCATGTGCGAAGTTTGTCAGGACTAGCCCCTCAGCAGAGATGAGGAAAAAAAAATCGGGGAAAAAATCGGCTAGCTTATTTTTCCCATTTACCCCTTTGTTATATATAAACGAGATTGGCCATGATAGTTCATTCTGGTTGAACCAGGACATCATACATATATAATAAGAAAAAAAACATAAAAATGCATTTGAAAGTTAAGAAGTCATAAAGGTAATCAAATAGTTTAGGAAAAATGGTTAAATTTGAAAGAAATTTTGAAAAGTCACAATTTTCAATTCTTAAAATGAAAATAGTAACTATCTAAAAGTTCAGATTTATCTTCTCAAAATTTCCTTCAAATTTACTCATGGTCCTGTTCCTAAAAGCCCTGCCAATTTCATGGGTTTGGTCGTTGAGCTTCACGGTTCACACAGTTCAACTAAGGATAATGAAAGTCTTTTGGTTCAACCCAACTCCAACGCCTAGCAACTCTGTTTCAACAACAGCATGTTGTAGAAGTCCCAGCGATCCCGGGATTGGCTATTTAAAAACTGTAGAAATCCAACCAAGCGAAGATTACAAAGCTTATTTAAATACTGTGAACTAAAATAGAAAGGCTGCAGTCCTCAGCTGTATGGGTGTGTGAGTGAGACTGCTGAATATATGTATTCACTGAAATTTTCCCCAAGCAAATTTGTGTGGCCAAAAAAAGCAATGATTGCAAAAATATTTTTATTTTTGCACTAAATAAAATCTAGAGGTTTTTATAAAAAAAAAAATTCCCTAAGATTTAGTGAAGACTAAAAAAGCCCTTAAATCTCAATATCGACCAAAAAAGTCTAGAGCGGGGATATTGACACTCATTTCTTCTTCTTCTTTTTTCTATTGTTTCACCACTCACCCTTTTACGAGCTGCGATATATCCGCTCGAAAAAAAAGAAGGAAACTAGTGTTGATATCTCCACTCAACGCCTTTTTTGTCCAATATTGAAATTTAAAGGCTCGAAAAAAAGAAGGAAACTAGTGTTGATATCTCCACTCAACGCCTTTTTTGTCCAATATTGAAATTTAAAGGTCCTTTTGATCTTCACTAAAACTAACGGATTTAAAAAAAAAAAAAAAAACATGTAATCTAGCTTCAGTGTCAGCGACTTAAATTTCAAAGAGACCGTCTGCACGCACCGATGGGGAGACCGGGCTGTGGCCCGGCTCCCCATGGGAGGCGACAGCCCGGTCTCCCCATCGGTGCATGTAGATAAATACAATTTCAAATGTGCCAAAAGAAAAGTACACTGGCGACACATTCGTGGCAAGAACATTCCCAAATCCCAATCCATGACCATGACAGGATCTAGAAATGTGAACCCACAGCCATAAACGACTCATTGTCCATATTCTCACCAGCAAGAAATTCCAACGTGGGGTCTATTTGCCGTGTCCTTTCTAAATACCGTGCCTTGTATTCTAGTGTCTATTGACTCTAATCCATGGGTGTGTGAGTGAGACTGCTGAATATATGTATTCACTGAAAATTTTCCCAAGCACATTTGTGTGGCCAAAAAAAGCAAAGATTGCAAAATTTTTTTTTTTTCACTAAATAAAATTTAGAGGTTTTTACAAAAAAAAAAAAAATTCCCTTAAAGTGAAGACTAAAAAAGTCCTTAAATTTCAATATCAACCGAAAAAGTCTTAAACAGGGATATCGACAATCATTTCTTTTTTTTTTCCTTCATTGTTTCACCGCTCACCCTATTACGAGCTGCGGTATATCCGCTCGAAAAATAAAAACAAGTGAGGATATCTCCCCTGTCGCCTTTTTTTGTTCAATATTGAGATTTAAAGGTCCTTTTGATCTTCACTAAATCTAAGGGATTTAAAAAAAAAAAAAATACACCTGTAATCTAGCTCCAGTGTCAGCGACTTAAATTTCAAAAGTGCCTATTAAACAACTGGCGACACATTCGTGGCAAGAACAGCCCCAAATCCCAATCCATGACCAGGACCATGATAGGATCTAGAAATGTGAACCCACAGCCATAAACGGCCTCATTTTCCATGTTCTCATCTTACCAGCAAGAAATTCCAACGTGGGGTCTATTTGCCGTGTCCTTCTTTTAAAAAGAGAACTCAATCGTCATCTCTGCAACTTGATTTCCATTCATTGGTGTCTCCAGTCACGTCTTCCTTCTTCAGTCTTCCTGCATGTATATATATTCCTATCGTTTCCATAGAAATTGAATACCTTATTTTGGAGGGCGTGCCCCGAAACCAAAGGCCTTGTTAGAGATATGAGGCTTCTTGGTTTCGTAGCATGCATCCATGTATTCATCTCTCTCCTTGTCCTACCTGCCTCTGCTCAAGCCCAAATCCTGTTTCAGGTGCACCCCTTAAGTACCCATCTCTCTGTTAATACAGAATGGTTGTTACATGATCATTTCCATGTCATAAATGGTTTCCTTTGTGCCCTTTAATTTCAGGGATTTAATTGGGAGTCTTGGAAGAAGGAAGGGGGTTGGTATAACTTTCTTCAGAAAAGTGTTGGCTCTCTAGCTGATGCTGGAATTACCCATGTCTGGCTTCCTCCACCTTCACAATCTGCTGCACCCGAAGGTGATAATTGCATGCACATCTTGACTCCTAACACAATATATTTTAGTGTTTTTTTTTTATTTAAATTTAAAAAAAGTTGACATCTCTCATGACCTTCCTTTGGTTTATGTACCTTCACACAACTAGTTGTACACACCCACCCACCATTCATTCCAAAAAGGTGGGCTGGTACTAAGCTGATAAGGAATCTTTTAGATTGCATTTATCCATGTTGTGGAATGAGATCATAGCGTCTAGTGATTCAAAAGCATCATATTCAGTCATCTACACCTGTATTTAGATGAGGAAAAATAATCAAATGCATATGTTTTGTATTAGTTACAAGCTTACAGCTGACTAATGGGTATTTTTAAACTTGATTGGATTTTGAAGGAAATAGCATCTTGACCAATCTTTGCCTCTAAAAAAATGAAAACAGTAAAAATTTGGTATTTGATGATTATAACATTCATGATATCTCTCGTGGGACTTGGTATGTTGAGTTTTCCTTGTATGCTTAGAGATTATCTTATCATGCTCTCGTTATTATGTTGAAAAGCAAAACAGTTACACTCTCCTCAATTTCAGCTTTCCTAGAAAGAACTCTTGTTCTTTTAGTAGCCCTGAAAAAAAAAAGAGGGTTGGTATGAATTTTAAATATGAATTTTACATCATAGACTACTACTAATAACTCCACTGATGCTCTAACCTTCCAAGTTTTGAAGCATAATGGATGATGTGATGAGCCATCAGATTGAATGGAGTTGATACAAAATTCTGGGGAACTTCAGTTATAAGAAGGCAGCATATAGACTATTGGAAATTCATTTTAATGCCTAAAACAATAGTGTCCCCAGGAAATTGGATTTCAGAATTCAAGAAGTGTATGTGTTATATAAGATGTGGCCCTGGACATGGCCAAAAAGAGCCCCAAAGATCATTTAAATGGTTAACAATAGGTAAAAATAAATACTTGGTTCAATGATTAGTATGTTCCAATTAATGAAACAAAGATACATCAGAAACAGAGAAATGATAGCATTAATATATGAGTGTGTGCTGGGGTCACGGAGAGAGAGAGAGACCAAAAACAGAGTAGGTCTAAAGGCTAGTGCTTTCTTATAACATGATGTCAATAATAATTTTGAAGGTCTGAATTCGGATTTTAGAAGAAAGTGTATATGGTGCCCCTTGCTCCTATCGCCTCCCGGCCTTCCATCTACCTATTGGGACACTATCAGAGAGTATGTATATGTTTATGTGAGTAGTAGATGTTTATAAGATCATACACTTAAATAGGCATCTAATTCTATGATTAATAGGCATCTAATAGGGAACTTAGGGATGACCTAGTGGTAAAGGCTCCCACTCCCATCCCACCCACCAGGGATCGATACCTGGTGGGTGGCTTTACTCCTCTCCAACTTGGCCACTGAGCCAAGTAAGCAAAAAAATAAAAATAAAAAAATCTATGCTTAATGATGCTTTCTCTGTCTTTCCAGACGGATTTTGAATTTGCTGTGTTTCATGTCAAACCAATATTGGTATACAATAGAAAAGGAATAAAACTATAACCCTCATAATGCTGTTTCAGTTTTCCACCTAAAATGCAACACAAAATGAATGAGCATCTATATGCAAGATTCTAATGAGATGGATATCTTTTGTTATTTGCCTAACCTTCCTTGACGTTTCCCAGTATATGCAAGTAATCTAGAAAAAAATGAAAAAAAAAACACATGTATGCATTAATTTTGTATGCCTTTTTTCTTAAACAAAACTCCTCAGGTTACATGCCAGGAAGGCTGTATGATCTGAATGCATCAAAATACGGAAATCAGGATGCATTGAAGCAATTGATCGCTGCATTGCATGGAAAGGGAATCAAATGTGTTGCAGACATAGTCATAAACCACAGAACTGCTGAAAAGAAGGATGGAAGAGGGATATGGTGCATATTTGAAGGAGGAACCGATGATGATCGCCTTGACTGGGGCCCCTCCTTCATTTGTCGTGATGACACTGCCTATTCTGATGGTACTGGAAATCCCGACACAGGTGAACCATTTCAACCAGCGCCAGACATCGACCATATCAATCCAAGGGTGCAGAGAGAGTTGTCTGATTGGCTGAACTGGCTGAAGAATGATATTGGCTTTGATGGGTGGCGCTTTGATTTTGTTAGAGGTTATTCAGCAGACATTGCTAAGGTTTACATTGAGCAAACCAAGCCTGCTTTTATGGTTGGGGAGTTGTGGAGTTCTCTTGCCTATGGGCAAGACAGGAAGCTGGAATATAACCAAGATTCTCACAGGAGGCAGCTAGTGCAGTGGGTTCAAACTGCCGGTGGGGTTGCGACAGCATTTGATTTTACAACTAAGGGGATCCTCCAAGCTGCAGTGCAAGGAGAGTTGTGGCGTATGAAGGACGCAGCTGGAAAACCGCCGGGAATGATTGGATTGTTGCCAGAAAAAGGTGTCACCTTTGTCGACAACCACGACACAGGGTCTACACAGAATCAGTGGCCTTTCCCATCGGATAAAGTCATGCAAGGATACACATACATTCTCACTCATCCAGGAATCCCCTCCATTGTAGGTTCTGCCACATTGCTACTGCTATATTTCTCTGCTAATGTTCCTGGTACAAAATAACTAATTTACTTTCTGAAAAAAAAAAAAAAGGATTATCATATGTTGTGTATTTCATCCCCAACATGGCCGTGTGTACGGTGATTAGATCCGTTAATCTGGTTGCCACCATTGTTAGTGGGCTTGTGTGAATTGCACTTGACCACCTTTGTTATATCAGCATTTATAGACCACTGATTAGATGGTTACAATCATCTTATTGGTTCAATTTTTGAACAGAAGCACATCTGTGGTGTGCCCCTTAATGTAGATGATCCTGATCACCCAATGCACGGTCAAGTTAAAGCAATTATGGGATGCACAACATAATACCATATTCTCTCTCTTCTAGTAACAAATTGCCAAATAAAGGAAATTCATCTTTTTCATGCATTGAGTTTTTCATTGTTCAATAGAATAACATGAAATTCATACAGAAGGCACTAGTTTCAAAGGTTTAAAAGCCAAATTGAAAATTGTTTCTTGATTTACGATTTTCATTAGGAAAGATAAGCAGTCTCTGGAACTACCTTTGTGGTTAGAAAATTCATGTTCCTGGTTTTCACAAGTTTGTTAGTAGGGTAGATTTTTTTTAACTAAATGGTTTTTTATTTATTTATTGTAAACTAAATGTAGGCTTTGTTGTCTTCTTTTACAGTTCTATGACCACTTCTTCGACTGGGGACTGAAGGAGGAGATTGGTAAATTGATTGCCATTAGATCTAGGAATGGGATTCGACCAGATAGTACTGTTCGCATCATAGCTTCCGACGCTGATCTTTATGTGGCCGTGATTGATGAGAAGATCATTTCTAAAATAGGGCCAAGGTATGATGTTGGCAACCTTGTTCCCCCTAATTTCCATGTTGCCACCTCTGGGAAAGACTACTGTGTCTGGGAGAAAAACCAGTGATAAATTTACCAGCAATATGTAGGCATTAAATAAAACAAATTGGATCTCACCATCTTCACCCTTTTTATCCTAAATATATCTGAAGATAGAGATTAATGCCATTATGAATGACCTTGTCTTCCCTTTTGCAGTTGATTTTTAACTCGTATGTGTAAACCCTTTGGGCGAGCTTTTATGATAAATCAATCCTTCAATAAACAGATGAGGCTCTGATTGATATCATGTTGAATTTAAACAATGTAAGCAATTCTTAAGAATGCAACGTAGTAGTGAGAAGTACAAGATGCCAAGTGGCTTTAGCTCGTAGATCATAATAGTGGAGAAGCCACCCCTTAATTGACAACATGATCTACATTATGCCACCAGCTTAGCTGATGACAAGCGCCAACTATAGGTAGCTTGCACCTTTTGGACTGAATCTCTTCAGCACATGGGCACTCTGATCACTTACACATACATGACCTTCATTGAGTCATACAACTCACTGGGATTTTATAAAAAAATGGTAATTATCTCTTATTTGAAAAGTCTGTGTACTACTTACATACTAACAAGGAAAATACTTTCACAATGCAAGTTACATAGTGGAAAAAGGATGTGTAGAATTAAGGTTGATGTGGATGATGCTTTTGTTAGGGAAAGGCATAATGGAGATCCTGAATTGAGTCATCCATGATTGACAAGATGATTTGAACTTTTCGCCATTTATTTTGTTTATTAAAATGTTGTCAATGCTGAACTCAGTAAGGAACTACCCTGCAAGCTCAAGCTGTGGAAATGCCCAAGTCAAAGTGAAAAATACCCTTATTGGTAGTCATTGCCAAGCCTGCAAAAGTCCAAAGAAAGTTGTGGGTCACTTATTAAATGTATGAAGTCCTCAGATGAGTCAGATCCATGTCTGGGATCCTTCGAAAAGTCTTTCATTGATGGTCTGAATTATATGTACATCCCATTTAATTGTTGATCTGAACTATGGTGGAGATGAACCTTCTGTGTCCTGAAATCTAGCTTTTAGTAGCAAAATGACAAGGACAATCGCCAGCCAGACTAAAGAAAATCTCGACACAGGTGTAGTTGTTTCTCTACTTATTTAAGTCACCTAGTGTTGGTTTTATTTCTTGTATACTGGATTAACCAGATTGGTCCATTGGGTTAGTTAGGGACCAGGTTTTGGATTAGTGGTATTTTGGTAGCTGTAACGGGCTTAAGAAAGAGAAACTTACATTATACATATATAGAAAGAGTGTAAGGAAAGAGGTTTCTGTTTGTCTGTGACTGTAGGCACATTGCCGTAGTAAATAAATTTCTTGTGCGATTTCTCCCTATGTGTTTTTTGCTTTGTGTGGTTTGATTGTCGATCACAAGTTTCCACTTTTGCGCACATTCACAATGTGCACTTGTGCTATTGCGCTGGAGGTTTAAACGGAGAATTACTATTTGATTTTTGGTTATTGAGTTTCGACGGAGAGGAAGTATTCAGTAGAGTGTGTGTATCTCTATTGAAACGCCATGCACCATATCGATGACAGAACAGTAACCAGGACCTCTACTATATGTATAATATTGGTTACTGGTTAGCCTATATATGGATCAAGAAATGCCGCAAGAAGTTGATTCTTGTGACATTCATCATGATGAGCGTGCTCATAATTTTTTCACTTTAATTATCAGTTCACCAGTAGGATGGATAGGATCATCTAGATGGTGTGGCTCTTAAACCTTGGACCATGAATGGTAAGTTGCACAATATATGACACTGATTAACACATCTTCATCCTGCATGTATGTATTTTGTATAAGAATTATGGCTGATGAATCAAATTAGGATGAACCTGTGCTTGACTGCCATTTAGGGACAAAAATAGATTTGCTGCAAATAGAAGGGTAAATAGAAATGAAAATCCAAATGCACAAGCAAAACCACAAATAATCAACTATTGACGATTAAGCGGAAAAAGATCAACAATTAAAAAGATTTTTTTTTGCTTCAGCCAGGAGTGCATGATACTACCAGCGTGAAGATCCAGGGATCGATCCTTGGACATGTGTGTGATACCAAGGTGCCAATACCATTCAATCATTAGTGTGTTGGCAATTAAAGAGATATTTGATGAAGGTGGTGTCTATGCTAACCATAGTATGGTTAGATGCACAGTAGGAATTAATGATCTTTCCTATCTTTGTGGATTCGTACCAAAAGTGAAAATGTATTGGAACTGTATACTATCTTTATATTATATATATATATATTTATTTTACTTGTATAAAAAATATTCTAAAGCAGTTAAAAATAAATATTCACAAATCTTTTCATCTTTTGAACATTTCATGAATTTCTTTTTTTTTTCTTTTACAGAAAATGGAAGGAAACATAATTTATTCACAAAGCCATACATTGGTCAGTATGTAAAACTCAGTATTGACTAATACAATATCCAAAACTATGTTTTCAATTCATAATTATACTGCAAAACCAATTACAGCATCCGTGCTGGGGCCGGAGTTCGAATCTGACTAAATTTCATTTGGACTTTAAAACCAAGTCCAAACCCAAACCCAAATAAGCTCAGTTCAAATTGAATTTTTTTCTTTTTTATGTGGGCCGGGGAAATGCGCTCTTAGATTTGGCCCAACTCAAGATATAGGGGGGAAATCAAGGCTTAGCTGTCTTATATGTGGACCCAGGGCAGACCTAGGTACAAGGGTGTTGGGCTTTAGCTCCCATCCATACCTGAAAAAAGTTTAAAATTAAAGAAAAAAAAAACCCCTGTGAATTCTGAGAAATAATGTGTTTCTTTCTTTTTTTTTCTTTTTTTACATTTGCCCCATTTCCCACTACTTCTTTTACATTGAGCCCCTAAGTTGAATTTCCTGGTTAGCCCCTATATAGACCCCAATTTCATTGATCATCATCATCATTGAAGCCTTGTCTCCACCGTATTTGGATCAACTACACGAATTCTATTTCTCCTATTCGGATTCATTTTGATCCAAATTTTCATATAAATTACACTTCTCTATATTTATTTTTACGTTAAATCTACCTCCTCTTTTCCCGGCCCTAATTCCATTGATATTGATAGTACTAATTCCATTGATATTGATAGTAAACTTATATAGATGGCAAATGCCTTGAAACTCAAACAAAAAACAGCATATAACGGAAAATGGCGGGAATGCCGTTACTTACTTGCTTTTATGGGATTCTCTTTGTAAAAAAATGTCACAAACTCTCCTCTCTCTCCCTTGATATCTTCTTCTCTTCCACATTTCATGGCAAGGCATTGCCTTCGCCTCTGCAACCGTCTCTCTTCAACTCTCCATCTCCCTTCTCCCGCAAAAGAACGACCACCCAGATCGGTTCTCCAACACCCCATTAACCGATACGAATTCATTCATCTCCAGCTCTTGCATCGATGTGAAAACGTCAAGACACTGAAACAAATCCATACACTCCTTATCGTGCACAATCTTTTGAAAGATGAATCTCTCTTTACTGAATTATTTAGGATATGTTTTGATTTGGGTGTTTCAGACTATGCACTCAGGGTTTACAACAACATAGAAAAACCACCCAGCTTGTCCTTGCAGAATTCGATTATCCGGTGCCTTTCTGATCATGGGTACTATTCCGATTTACTAATGCTCTATGGAGAATCGCAGAAATCGGGTTGTGGGTCTGATAATTTCACCTTCCCCTTTGTTATCAAGGCCTGTGCTGCACTTTCTCTCCTTCAAACGGGGAAGGAGGTTCATTCTGCTGTTTTGAGAACTGGGTTTGGGCATAACACCGTTGTGTTGACTGCTCTGGTCGATATGTATGCGAAAACTGGTTGTATGGAAACGTCACGCAGTGTGTTTGATGAAATTTCTAAGAGAGACTTGGTTTCTTGGAATGCTTTACTTTCTGGGTATTCTATGAATGGGCAGGATGAGGAAGCAATTGAGATTTTCAGGAAGATTCGGATGATGGGTTTGAAGCCTAATGTAAGTACCTTTTTTAGTATAATTCCGGTATGCACACGTAGGGGCCTAGCGATTTGTAAATTGATCCATGGTTATGCTGTCAAATGCGGGATTTCCTTGGATGAATCTTTTGTGCCTGCAATAATGTCAATGTATGCTGGTTTTGAGGATGTATTGTCTGCTAAAGGATTGTTTGATCTTTTACCAGAAAAGAATGTGGTTGCTTGGAATGCCATGATTTCGGCATGTACCCAGAATAGAAAATTTGATGAAGCCTTTGAAGCTTTCTGGCTAATGCGTCAAGCGAATGTGAGACCTAATGTAGTTACTTTGGTGTCCGTTCTTCCCTTTTGTGTCAATCTCATCAGCATTCGATATGGTGAATCAGTTCATGCATGTGGAATAAAACAGGGGTTTGACCATCAAATCTCAATAGCTACTGCCCTTGTATCTATGTACACCAAGTTTGGGGATCTTGATTCTGCTGAATCTATTTTCTATGGATGCCTGAGAAGAATCTTTTGACATGGAATTCAATCATCTCTGGGTATGTTCAGAATGGGCTCTGTGATGTTGGTTTGGCCGTATGCCGTGAAATGCAGCTCCAGGGTGTGGTACCTGACTCAGTATCTATGGTTAGTGTGCTTTCTGCATGCGCCCAGTTAGGAGACTTGCTCTTGGGTAAGTCTGCTCATGCATTTAGTATCCGGAAAGGATTTGATTCTAGTCTCAATTTGTTGAATGCACTCATGGCTGTGTACTCTGACTGTGATAAATTTTCCACTTCTCTCAAGCTGTTTCATACTATGTCAGTAAGAAATGTGATTTCATGGAACACTTTGATATCTGCCTGTGTTCAGAAAGGGGATTCGGCAGTTGCGGTTGCCTTCTTACACCAAATGCAGCAAGAGGACGTCAAGTTTGATTTGATTACTATGATAAGCATCCTCCCTATATTTTGTAAAGTTGAAGACCTGGTACAAGGGATGTCTGTTCATGCTCATGCAATCAAAGTTGCCTACAATACTGATGTTTCTTTTGTCAATGCACTCACAAGTATGTATGTCAACTGTGGCGATCTGGAAGCTGGCCACTTACTCTTTGACAACATGCCTTTGAGGAGTGTGGTATCTTGGAATGCTTTGATAACTGGGTACCGTAATCATAACTTATTTAAGGAAGTCATGGTCTTGTTTCATCAAATGAAACTAGAAGACGAGAAGCCCAATTCGGTGACATTGCTAAATATATTACCCATATGTGAAACCCAGTTGCAGGGTAAGTCTATTCATGGCTATGCAGTTAGAACCGGATGTATATCTGAAACTTCTCTTCTTACGTCCCTCATTGGCATGTATGATAGATTTGAAAATGTAAATTCATGCTGCATATTGTTTTATACAGCTCATAAGAGAAACGTTGTTGTGTGGAATGCAATGATGTCTGTGTTTGTCCGAAGCAAACGTGCTGAAAATGCAGTGATCTCTTTCAGTGAAATGCTTGGGATGGAAATTGAGCCTGACTCTGTTACAATTTTGACCTTGATCTCAGCTTGTGTTCAGTTAGGCAGTCTGGAAATAGCAAAATGCATAACAGCTTACCTTATCCAAAAGGGCTTTGAGATGGACATCTTCATAAGCAATGCCCTTATAGACATGTACGCTAAATGTGGAAACATCTCATCTGCAAAGAAAGTATTTGACGGTATGAATGAAAAGGACTGTGTCTCTTGGAGTGTGATGATCAATGGGTATGGGATGCATGGAGATGGTGATGCTGCCCTTGCTCTTTTCTCACAGATGAAACATGCTGGACTGAAACCTGATGACGTTACTTTCATTGGTGTTTTATCAGCCTGCAGCCATGCTGGCTTAGTTGATCATGGTCGAAAACTTTTCAACTGTATGATAGAAGAGCATCATATTCTACCAAGAATTGAGCACTATGCTTGCATGGTGGACCTTTTAGGACGAACAGGTCATTTGTTTGAGGCATACGATCTTGTTAAGAGAATGCCAATTAGACCTTCTGCTAGTATGCTTGAGTCTTTACTTGGTGCTTGTACCATCCATGGGAATATTGAGCTTGGCGAAGAAGTTGGGAGGTTACTGTTTGAATTGGAGCCAAACAATTCCAGATCATATGTGATGCTTTCCAACCTATATAGAGTAGCAGGAAGATGGAGAGATGCCAATAGATTAAGGTCTTATATGGTGGGGAGAGGACTCACTAAAGTGCCAGGCTTTAGTACAATTGAGGTGAACAGCAGCTAGACCGATGGTTATCTTGTTGGATATTTGTTCAGAATTCATGTTGTAGACCGGCACTGAACTGGTGGGGTTTCTTTTTGGATATTTTTTGAGCCCAGATATTTGAAGGCAAAGAGAAGGGGCATCAAAATTCACCTCATTAAAATCCCAGCGTTGAGCATGCAATCATATATAAATATGAGGCAAATGCTCAAGAAGCTGAGGTTTAGTTACAAGGCAAGGCCAAAGGACTTGCAAGATGATGTTGTTTTTGAGCATATCATTGACAAAGAGGATGTCTTGTCTGGATGAGCAAGAAAGCTAAGGTGCTGGAGGTTATCATTCATTTTCAATGCAATTCATGCACTGCTTCAAGTCTGTTCCATCGCTTTTGATCATATGAAGATGGATGCCAAGTATAGGGCGGATACCATATCAAAGGAATTCATGGGGGCATCCTCATGGTCGGAACTCCTATCTACTAGCCAAAATGTTGGTTCTTGTCTTCATCGTCGCTGTCAGCAAAGCCTTATCCTATCTACCTGCCTCAGCATTTTCTCCTTGTATTATTATTCTTTGCAATAAAAGGTTTTTATCATTAAGCTTCAAGATCTATAAGGAAATGAAGGGGAACAGAAGGATTTCAGGGCTTTACAGTTGACAGTATGGACCGATACAATATACAACAGATGAAACCCAAGACATTACCATCAGACTATGCTGGACTTGGAAGACAAACATATGAAACGGAAATGTGGATACAAAGAAAGAACTGGTCTATTTGTTGATTTACGAAATGACTTCTACACTTTGCAGCAATTGGTATGGCTCCTGGCTTCCATTTTCTGTGTCTTTATAATTGGTTATCGCATTGTCATTGCTATGAGTAGAGCAGAGCATTTTTTGAGAGATCACTCAAGACAGGCAGGTTGGTCTTTTGTTATTATTACTATTTTTCTGCTGAGAAAGAAGGCTATTGTTTAACTGATTCACATTTCAAAGGAATAATAATAGCATTTTTTGAGAGAAGATTACATAATTGGATCCATTTCAGGTTCGGGGCAGCCCTGGTAAAAAATAAATAAATGTGGCTGTGTCCAGGTTGGGGTTGAGTACTGTGGACCTTACACGACCTGACCGTTCTGGTAAGTCAATTCGATGCGAGTTGCAGTTTGTTACAACAAGTTTTTGAACAATGTTTTATTATTAAGGCTGCCAATTCTCAATAATTGATGACTGCTTGGTCAATCCATTTCCTTTTGATTTAGGGCCTGTATGTTTGTGAGAAATCCTGACTCTGGAAGTTTCTGACAGCATATCAGCAGCTGTGCCCTGAGCTTTTAAAGTTCTCTTTAGTTCGCAAATTCTCTAGATATTTAGGTTTTTTTTTTCCAGCCGGTAGAACTCTACTGAGTCCATGATATCCATCTTTGAAAATGCTCAAGGACTTTGATGAGCATGTGTAAATTCAGCTGAGTGTATCTTTCAAGACAAGAATTCTCAGATCCCCTAAACAAAAAAGGCCGAGGAAGTTCGGGGTACTATATAAAAGGATGAAACTTGGGCTGGGCTCAACCGAAATTGTAAGGCCTAACCACAAAAAAGATTCATTCGGGTTCAGCTTGTTTGTGTTTGTGTTTGGGTTAGTTTGTGTTTAATTTGGATTTTGAAACCTACATGGAATTCATGTTTGGCTCTAGTTTTGGGCCTTGGATATCTGATTTGAACCTTGTTCACACATATCACTATAATACATGCTGTAGGAAAAAAATAGTACAGACAACCGCCACAAAATGTTTTTTTTTTTTTAAGAGCACACCAAATAAAAAAATTTGGGTAACAGACCGGAGCCAACCTGAATTAATGTGAATTACACTTACATATGCAATTTAACATTTGGGTCAGGCTTCTTCCAGTTTGGACCTGGGTCAGGCCTATATTTGAAGCGGGGTTGAATTTGGGCCCACGGCACTGAAATTTTCAATTTGGATATTCAACTTAAATAATGCTCCTGTGCGAGATGCTCCCGACCAAGACAGCTGCTGGGCCCCATATATCATGGGAGATGTGGGAATCGAAAGGTCTAGGTGGGATCATCCCAAACATGAAATTTCAAGTCAATCCATGATCCTAACCCGTTGATCTGTGGCCCACTGATTTTAAATAAAAGAAAAATCCTCACACTAGATCCAACGGTCTAGTTCATTCCGATTGATGCAAACTCGATGCAATCCATGACTATGGAGTGTTAGATGGTCCATTCGGATTGATCACATTTTTGGCCCCACTAGGCATATGCACAGGAGGAAATCGAAAAATGCTGGGTCTCGCCGCATTGAAGCCGGAATCCTCCCTCTCGTCGAGACTTTCCTCTCCCCACCTCTCCAAACCCTCCTCTCCCGCTCCCTTGTCCCTCCGTTGGTCTCGCCCCTGGAAGCCGCTCCCTCTAGTCGGCCCGGTTGTCGAGGAACGTCGCCAGCTGCCTTGGGTGAATCCGGTGCAGAAGAAAGACCCAGTTTTTTTATAATATATTTTTTTGGATGACATTTTATTTATAAAATTTGACTGGATGATTGTAATTGTTGTAAGTGCCTAAAAATTAAGGACTTTAATGCAGGGATTAGGATCCCTGATTCGGATGATTTGGATGAAGTTTGCTGTGGCTCCGACTGGACCTGAAAAGGAAGAGAGGGAAGAGGCGTCAAAGGACCCTGGCTGCAGGCAGCGCAAGGCTCTCCGATGCTTAAGTTAGTGCAGTGAACGAGCAGGGAGAAGGAGAGGAAATTGCAGAGGGATAGTGTGTATAATGGGTTGCGTACCTTTGGATGGAAGTGGATATGCTATTTATAGGCGATGGGGTTGACCTTTGTGGGCGAGTTCCAAGACTGGGCCGGCCACTCGAGTGGCTACGTCCATTCAGCCCATAACGCATTAAATGCTGGCCCATGCTTCATTAAATGCTAGGCTTGCTGGGTCAGGCGGCGATGCTGACTTTTGGGCCAGGTCTCATCAGGCCTGGCCTGGAGCCATGCCCTGGGGGCGCACGTGTCCTGCACGCCGTTTTGTCAGTAATGATAGACTGCAGGGCATGCCTTGGCATGCGCCGCTGTTCTGTCGCTGGTCCCATCAACCCGTCAATCATCTGCACTGCCGGGCCTCAGTGCCGCAGTCGGCCGGATCTGACTGCGGGAACTCCCACCGCGGCAAATGCCGCGATCCTGTAGCCGCAGTCCGCCCCGGCTAGAGGCGGCATTATCACTCTATCTTGAGGGCATTTTAGCGTTGATCTCGGCTTAGTAAAAATACCCCCACACAATTGCCCCCCAGTCTTCCGAGCTCTTAAGGGTATCACAACTCTTTGAGGTCGGGAGCTGAGTAGGTCTTGCCGAGATGCAACGTGGCGCGGTACTCCGATGAATCCGCTCTCAGGCTCGGGGAAGCTCAAACGCCTCCTGTCTCTTGGGATTCTACCGCCATTTTGGCGGTTGGGGCCTTTACTCTTATCCACTGTCGCCTCCGTACCCGAGGCATTAAATGGCGCTCGGGAATCGAGCTGACGCTTCCACGCGTCCTTCTTTGCTTGGTTGGCCCGTCGTTTCGCTGCGGCGCGTGCAGTGAAAAGACGCGCCCTTTTTGAAATTCGAAGAGGCGCCATGATTAGGCGCCCAATTTTTCGCTTATAAATAGGGGGTCGTCCTTTCTTCTTCCCCCTTTACTCGCATTCCATCTCTTTTTGCTTCTTTCTTCCTTTTCGCTTTCTTCCTCCTCTGTTTCTGTCGAATCGAAGGAAACTGCAGCAGAGGTCTCGTGGATCCTGAAAGAGGTGCCGCCAGGATCCCGTTGCGCTTCCTTTCCTTCCGTAAGTCTCTTTCTTCTTCTCTCTGTTCTTTTCTGTTCTTTGCTGTTTCGTTCGATCTCAATCTGTTCTCTAAGTTCCAGTTCTATCTTTTAGCCTCCGTCTAGGGTTTCCTTTCGCCTGTTTTAGCGAATTTTCCCCCTTCATTTCAGCGTTCACCCCTGTGAGATGGGCATCTTTAGTCACTGGATAGAGTCTGAGAGGGGATTGGCCGATCTCAGGGCCAGATACAATATCCCCGAGGGGGTTCAGGTTATGGCGGCCCCACTGGTCGCCGATATCCTTGGAGATTTCTACAATGGCTGGATGCCGTTTCCTTTAGTTGCCGTAATCGAGGGCGGGGTTAGGTTTCCCCTCCGCCCTCTGCTCAGGGAGTGCCTTAGGGCATGGAACCTATGTCCCTGCCAGCTGATGCCCAACAGCTTCAAGATCATAATGGGCACGGATGCCCTTAACGCGATCCTGGGCATCGGCCTCGGCGTTCATGATATCGAGGATACCTACGATATCTGCAAGTCCGGGAAGGACATGTACTACCTCCGCATCAAGCCGGGTAGGAGGCCGTTTGTGCAAGCCCTGGAGGACTCCAATAAATACGCTGGAGACGACCGCCTGATGGTCACGGGTGGCTGGGAGTTCAGCGATGACGAGTCCATCGCGGAAAGACACTTCAGGATTCCTCGCCACTACGGCACCCCTCCAAGTAATTACAGCCCCAACGTGCTTTTCGACCTTTTTCGTTTTTTCGCACTGCCGGACTGATGCCTTTCGTTTGCCCCGCAGGTGTTCGTCAGAGGAAAGCGGCCGCTTCCCGGGACGGCTGGAAGCTGAACAAGGCTTGGATCCGCGCCTTGGAGAATTACCACGGCCACGGAGATAGATCGGCGTGGAGGTTGCTTGGGTACGAACCCAGGTATCGAGGCTATCGGGGCAAGAAGCAGACTGCCCACCGCTCTCAGGCCGCGGCGGAGGTAGACGAAGGAGGGAGTGCGCCTCACTCCGGGGGTCGAACCGCGTCAAACTTCGAGGCATCGGCATCGGGGTCTGAAGACGACGCCGAGACGATCGGAAGGGTCATCTCATCCTCGGAGAGCGAGCCGGAAGGTGAGATGGACGGGGCCCGCCCGAAGCCGGTCTTCAAGGACCTCAGGGCCCAGCCCGCTGGGGGGCGAGGCCGCGGCGCGGCTTCCTCTTCTCGCGCGCCTCCTTCCTCGAGCGCGCCTTCATCGTCCTCGGCACCTCCTCCCTTGCCGACACTGCCGCTGCACCACGCTGCCGGGCCTAGCACATCCGCGGCGGCGACTTCCCCGGCGTCGCGGGGCGAGGACTTGGCCAGAAAGAGGGTCAGAGTCGAGGGCTCCGCGGGGGAGTCCTCAAGTGGCATGTCAACGCGGGCTACTCCCGCCCTTTGGAGGCCGAGCTTCATGCTGCAGCAGGGGAGGCCGATGACGGTCGAAGACCGCCTCTCTGGAGGGCCTCTCGTGGTTGCCAGTCTCGGCAGCGCTTGCGCCCTGCCCCGGGACATGGAGAAGCACAATGAGCTGGATGACATCTCTCTCCTGGCATCGCAGATGAAGGCGGGCCTGAGCGTAAGTTTTTCTAAACTTTTCTTGGTCTTCTTCCTTTCATCTGTTAGTCATAATTTCCCCTGACTTGGTAATTTTATTTGCAGATTGTGCAGATGGCCCAGGTCTCAGTGTCCAGGGTCCAGAAATTCCATGACGAGCTCAGGAGGATGCAAGCCAACTGTGATCAGTACAGGAAGGCCCTGGAGGATGGCAAGGTGAGGGAGAAGGAGTACGAAGAGACTCACCAAGCCCTCTTCTCCGAGTTCGACAAGACGAAGAGGAGGGAGGCTGAACTGGAGAGGAGGATCGCGGGCTTGGAAAGGCAGAAAGCCGAACTCGAGCACCGGGTTCAGGCCGAGGTTGCTACGGCCTTCCAGGACGGCGTCGACGTGGCGGGCGAGGAGTACTCGGCGCAGGTCGACGATATAAGGGCTTCGTCCTGGGAGATGGGCTGGATGGCGGCGCTCGCGAAGGCGGGGGTCCCTAGGGATCACCCTGCATACGTGAGCCCGGACGAGTTCCCTTGCCCCGAGGCCGACCCGACCCCCGCGGCGAATCCCGAGGGGGATCTTTCAGCCGCGCCCGGATCAGAGGCCGCCCTGTCGACTGAAGTTCCTATCGTTGCTACGACTTCGGCCGTCGCCTCCTCCTCCGAAGTTCCTCCAATTGCCGCGACTCCTCCTGCAGATCCTAGCGCCCTGCCCCCTGCTGCTTGAGGCTCTTTATATGCTTCCTTTTGTAGCTTTTCCTTTCTTGCTGTTCATGTAGAAAACTTTTGAAATTAATGGAGAAGGAACCTTTTGTTTTTTCCTATTTCGTACTCTTTCGTATGGAATGTTTAGAATATGTTGTATAATAGATCGGCTTTTGCTGCCCTTCCTTCGGCGTTGTGTTTTGGACTTTCATCCCTTGGGAACCCGCGGTCGGTTATCCGTGCTGAGAGGCCGTGGTCCTTTGAATGGGATGCGATGCAGGTTTGATCCGAGCGTTTCTCCACTGGGTGATAGTATATGAGCTCGGGGAGTGCTTTAGGGATCATTTAGTGCGTCGGTCCTGGTGTGCGGGCTATCTGGCACGTAGCCGAGATGCGCACGAATTGGAGGAGTCCCCCTGGCTAGTCACCAGGGGCCGTGCTGGCTATCCGGCGCGTAGCCGAGATGCGCACGAAACGGAGATGTCCCCCTGGTTCGTCACCAGGGGCCGTGCTGGCTATCTGGCGCGTAGCCGAGATGCGCACGAGATGGAGATGTCCCCCTGGCTCGTCACCAGGGGCCGTGCTGGCTATCTGGCGCGTAGCCGAGACGCGCACGAAATGGAGATGTCCCCCTGGTTCGTCACCAGGGGCCGTGCTGGCTATCTGGCGCGTAGCCGAGATGCGCACGAGATGGAGATGTCCCCCTGGCTCGTCACCAGGGGCCGTGCTGGCTATCTGGCGCGTAGCCGAGATGCGCACGAGATGGAGATGTCCCCCTGGCTCGTCACCAGGGGCCGTGCTGGCTATCTGGCGCGTAGCCGAGATGCGCACGAAATGGAGATGTCCCCCTGGCTCGTCACCAGGGGCCGTGCTGGCTATCTGGCGCGTAGCCGAGACGCGCACGAAATGGAGATGTCCCGCTGGCTCGTCACCAGGGGCCGTGCTGGGGAGTCGTCGTTGTTGATTTAGAACACAGACAAGACTTTTTCTTGAGAGAAAATGAACTTCATTGATTTTGCGTAAACGGGATACATTCAAAAGTAAAATTTCTTCAGATGCGATGCGTTCCATGGCCGCGGCAGCGGTTTCCCTTCCATATCTTCGAGCTTGTATGCGGACCGCCCCGCGGTCGAGACTACCTTGAACGGACCGCGCCAGTTTGGGGCCAACTTGCCCTGATTCGGATCCTTATCTGCGGGCAATGCCTTCTTCAGGACCAGCTCTCCGATGGAGAACTTTCTTTCCCGCACTTTTTGATTATAACCCCTTGCCAATCGTTGCTGATAGGCTGCTAAACGGATGGAGGCGGCTTCTCTGCGTTCTTCGGCCAGGTCCAGTCCCAGGGTGAGGTTTTTATCGTTCTGGGCCTGGTCGAAGAGTTCAGATCTGAGGGTCGGGAGACCGATTTCGAGGGGGATCACGGCTTCCATTCCGTATGCCAAGGAAAAAGGAGTTTCTGAGGTGGAGCGTCGCGGAGTGGTCCTGTAGGCCCACAGCACGCTGGGTAGCTCTTCCACCCACCTTCCTTTGGCCCCATCAAGTCTTTTCTTGAGCCCATCCAAGACCACCTTGTTGGAGATTTCAGCCTGACCATTGCTCTGGGGGTAGGCCGGAGTCGAGTAGTGGTTTCTTATGCCGAGCTCCTTGCAAAAGTTCTTGAAGAGGCTGGAGTCAAATTGTGTCCCGTTGTCCGAGACCAGGACTCGAGGGATGCCGAACCTCGTGACGATGTTCTTCCATACGAAGTTCTTGGAGTCCCGCTCTGTGATGGAAGATAGTGCTTCTGCCTCGATCCACTTTGTGAAATAGTCGGTGGCCACTATCAGCCACCTTTTATTCCCCGGAGCTCGGTGGAGAGGACCCACGATGTCCAGCCCCCACTGTGCAAATGGCCATGGACTGGAGAGCGGGCTCAAATCCTGTGCTGGTTGATGGAGGTTGTGCGAGAATTTCTGGCACTTTTCGCACTTCATAGCGTACATCTGTGCGTCCTTTTGCATGTATGGCCACCAGTATCCCTGGCTTATAGCCCGGTATGCTAGTGACCTTCCTCCGATGTGACTTCCGCATATGCCTTCGTGTATTTCGTAAAGGAAGTCTTCAACTCGGCTTGGGTGGACGCACTGGAGGTAGGGGCCCGTGAAGGATTTCCTGTACAGCTTTCCTTCTGGAGAGAGCCAGAACCGGGCTGCCCGGAGCCTGATCTTGTGAGCTTGTGCTCTGTCCTCGGGGAGATGGTCGTCTTTGAGATATGCGATGATGGGATCCATCCAACTGGGCCCGAGGTCGGCACACAGGACTTGCCGTGGTGGGCTGAGCTCTATGCTTGGCGATGTTAGCGAGCCAACTTCTATAGTTCTCTTTTTTCCAGCCTCGACGGCGGAGGCCAAGTTGGCGAGTGCGTCGGCGTGCGAGTTAGAGTCTCTGCCGATCTGTTTGATCTCCGCTTCCGGAAATTGGGAGAGGAGTTTCCTGGCGAGGGCTAAATAGGCTGCCATTCTATCGTCGCGAGCCTGATAATCTCCAGTGAGCTGGCTCGTCACCAACTGCGAGTCACTGTAGATTACCAGCTGTTGAGCTCCGAGAACCTTAGCACTATTCAGCCCGGCCAGCAATGCCTCATACTCTGCCTCGTTATTCGACGCTCGGAAGTCGAGAGTCAGTGCTTGCTCAATTACTAGCCCTTCCGGAGACTGGAGGACTATGCCGACACCGGCCCTTCTAGAGGTGGAAGACCCGTCAACGAAGACCTTCCAAGCCGAATCTCGGGAGGTGTCCCGAGATAGCTCGTAATCAGTCTCCGGGACTAGGCCATCCTGCCCCTTGCCCCCCAGTGCGGGGTCGAGTGGGCTCGGCGCCGAACTTGGAGGAGTGAACTCGACGATGAAATCTGCCAAAATCTGCGCCTTGATCGCTGTCCGGGGCTGGTAATGGATGTCGTATTGCCCTAGCTCCACGGCCCATCTCGAAATTCGCCCAGAGAAGTCGGCCTTTCTGAAGACGGACTTAAGTTGGTGCTCCGTAATCACCACTATCTTGTGGGCCTGAAAATAGTGCGAGAGCTTCCGAGAGGCACTTACAAGGGCCAGTGCAAGTTTCTCCATTGGCAAGTATCTGGTTTCGGCGTCGAGGAAGGTTTTGCTGGTATAATAGATGGGCTTTTGCTGCCCTTCATCTTCTCTGACCAGGACTGAGCTCACCGCGTGGCTGGAGACCGCCAAGTATAGGTACAATGTTTCGCCTTTCTTCGGGGTTGACAAGAGTGGAGGCGAGGCCAAATAGGCTTTGAGTTCCTGGAGGGCCGAGTCGCATTCTAGGGTCCACTCAAATCTCAGGTTCTTTCGCAGCAATTGGAAGAAAGGGCGACATTTGTCCGAAGACTTGCTGATGAAGCGGTTGAGGGCGGCGGCCATGCCAGTGAGCCTCTGCACCTGCTTTGTCGTTGCCGGGCTCTGAATCCCCAAAATCGCTGAGATCTGGTCCGGGTTTGCTTCAATACCGCGTCGCGTGACGAGGCTCCCTAAAAATTTGCCGGACCCGACCCCGAAGGCGCATTTGGAGGCGTTCAGCTTCAGCCCGAACTTCCGAAGAACTTCAAAAACTTGCCCGAGATCTGCCAGATGGTTGAGAGACTGGGTGGATTTGACGACCATGTCGTCGATGTATACCTCGACTGTCTTGCCGAGGTGCTCCTGGAACATTTTGGTAACCAGCCTCTGATAGGTTGCTCCCGCATTTTTGAGGCCGAATGGCATCACCTTATAGCAGTAGGTTCCCCTAGGAGTGATGAATGCCGTTTTCTCCTGATCCGGCTCGTACATGGGTATCTGATGATATCCGCGGTAAGCGTCGAGAAAGCTCATCCTTTCATGACCGGTGGTGGCGTCAATCATCTGGTCGATCTTCGGTAGAGGGAAGCAGTCTTTGGGACATGCTCTGTTGAGATCGGTGAAGTCGACGCAGACCCTCCATTTTCCGGTCTTCTTCTTCACCACCACGGTGTTTGCCAGCCAGTTTGGGTATTGGACCTCCCTGATGGCGCCTGCTTCAAGCAGTTTTTCCACCTCTTCGACCACGGCTGCAGACTGGTCGACTCCGGACCTTCTTGCCTTTTGAACCACTGGCTTGGCCTGGGGGTCCACATTCAGCCTGTGGCTCATAACTTCTGGGTTTACGCCTGGCATTTCCTGCGGGGTCCAGGCGAAGACATCTCTGCTCTGCAATAGGAAACTGAGCAGCTCGGATCGCTCCTGCTCGGCGAGCTGGCTCCCAAGTAGGAAGTACCTCTCTGGATCACTGGGGTCGATCCTGACCTCGGTGAGGTCCTCGATACTCTTTTCTCCTGGATCACGGCCGACCCTTTCTAGCTCCGCTTCGAGCTCTGCCATGTGCACTTGCTTTGGCTCTTCCTCACCGGACACCACGGCCATCATGCAACGTTTGGCCATCTGCTGATCCCCATTGACTGTGACCACCTCGACTCCGCCATCCCTTTCTAAAGGGAACTTGAGCTTTTGATGGTAGGAGGAGGGGACGGCTTCTAACTGGTGCAGCCAGCTCCGCCCTACGATGGCATTGTAGGGAGATGGGGTGTCCACTACTAGGAAGTCGGCCACCACTGACGCGCCACCTACTCGAACTTCGAGGGAAACTCTCCCTTTGGGGTACACGGGCTTGGCGCTGAACCCTATCAGGGGGGTTCGCGCCTCCTGGAGGTCTTCTTCCGTTAGCCCCATCCTGGTGAAGCAGTCGAAGTAAAGGATCTCGGACGAACTGCCAGAGTCGACGAGGATCCTTTGCACCTTGCAACTCCCCAACTTTAGGGTCATGATCAGTGGGTCATTGTGAGGGAGCTGGACCCCTTTCAGGTCCTCGTCTGAGAACCAGATCTTCGGCCTTTCTTTGCGGGCCTTCTTAGGGGACGGCCCGAGATCGGCCGACATGACCTGCTTCCCATGGGAGGCCCTCCTGGCCTCGGCGCGGGCTTGACTGCTGCTCTGCTTGGTAGGGGCCAGGTGGATGACGCTTATGAGCCTCTCTGACCCGTCGCTGTCATGATTTTCTTCGTTTCGGCGCCGAGGTCGGTCGTTGCTCCCGCTGCCCGCCGCCTTGCAGAACTCCTTTAGGTGCCCGTCCTTGACGAGCTTTTCGAGATGGTCCTTGAGACGGTAGCAATCATTGGTGTTATGCCCGTTCTGCTTGTGAAAAGCGCAGAACCTGTCTTGATCTCTTTTGGAGTTATCGCCCGGCAGGGGGCGCGGCCATCTGAAGTATGGTTTTTCCTGGATCTTTTCCAGGATTTGATGAATCGGTTCTGTAAAAACCGTGTTGACCCTCTCACGCGAACGGTAAGATGGTTTGTGTCTCTTGCCTCCTCCCGAGGTGCGAGCCCAGGACGAGGCCCGGTCGCCCGAGCGATGTTCTCGGCTTGCTTCATCTCTACGGGAGGTCTTCCTGTCTTCGTCTACGGACCGGTCCTCATGCCTGGATCGGTCTTCCCGCCGCGATCGGTCATCCTGCCGAGATCGGCTTCCCTGCCGAGATCGGCCCTTGGACACGCCGAAACTTTCGTTGGCGCGCGCCTCGTCCTCCTCTTGCTCGATATATTTATTTACCCTCGTCATGAGGGCTGTGACGGAGGGCACAGGATTTCGAACGAGCTCTCTCCTGAGCTCGCACCCTGGTAGGAGGGCGTGCTTGAAAGATCTGATTGCCACGTCCTCGGAGGAGTTGTCAATCTCGCTGTATACTGTCCAGAACCTCTTTGCGAACTGAGTGACGCTTTCGCTCCACCTCATCCTGAGGGCCATGAGGTCGCTGTCAGTCTTCGGGATGACCCGGTGCGCCTGGAACTTTCCCAGGAAGGAATCCCGCAACTGGGGCCAGCTCGAAATCGACCCCTCTGGGAGTCCACAGAACCACTTGAGGGGGAGATCCCCCAAGCTGGAAGAGAAAACTCGGCAGTTGAGGTGCCCGACGTCACCCCAGACGGACAGCTTCTGGGTGAAATGCCGGAGGTGTGCTGATGGGTCCGAGGCTCCGTCATAGAGGACGAACCTCGGGACACTGAACTTCTTCGGGAGGGGGTACTCGATTATTTCTCTGGTGAAGGGTGACGAGTCGAGGCCAGCGAAGTCGGGGAGGTCCAGCTGGCTTTGGGCGAGCCCCGCCTCCTTTAGGGTGTTCTGGAGGGCCTGCTTGACCAGGCGGTTGATCACGGCCTGCTGGTCCGCCGCCTCCGATCTCGGCATTGACCCCCTGTCTTCGTGGTCATGGTAAGAACTCCCGACGTGACTTCGCTCCCGACTCTTATCGTTCAGGTGGTCTCTCAAGTCTTTGCCGGTGACGGGATCCTTCCTGCCTACGGGATCACCGCCCCCGGGGGCTACTCCCTTTTCTCGGAGCTGCTGCCTGAGCTGGCGGATGAGATCATCTTTCTCCTGGAGGGCGAGACTCTGGGCCCTGATTGCGGCCTGAGCGGGGTCGGCCTGATTGCGATGTGACCCCTCCGCAGCCGGGGCCTTGTCCTTCGGGAAGCGCTCCTGAAGGGGAGCGTTCAGCCGCGGTGGGCCCCCCAGCTCTAGCGGGGACGACGCGGACTCGGTGCGGTAGCTTTCTACCTCTGCGACTTCCCTTGATGCGTAGGGCAATGGTCCAGGGAGAACCAGCGGCCCTGGGGGAAGGGACTTCCTTGCGCCTCTCTTGTTCCTCGGAGCCATTGGTGATTGAAAAGAATTTTGGGAAAGGTTTTTGAGGTATGGGTTAGTACTTTCCCACAGACGGCGCCAATTGTAAGTGCCTAAAAATTAAGGACTTTAATGCAGGGATTAGGATCCCTGATTCGGATGATTTGGATGAAGTTTGCTGTGGCTCCGACTGGACCTGAAAAGGAAGAGAGGGAAGAGGCGTCAAAGGACCCTGGCTGCAGGCAGCGCAAGGCTCTCCGATGCTTAAGTTAGTGCAGTGAACGAGCAGGGAGAAGGAGAGAAAATTGCAGAGGGATAGTGTGTATAATGGGTTGCGTACCTTTGGATGGAAGTGGATATGCTATTTATAGGCGATGGGGTTGACCTTTGTGGGCGAGTTCCAAGACTGGGCCGGCCACTCGAGTGGCTACGTCCATTCAGCCCATAACGCATTAAATGCTGGCCCATGCTTCATTAAATGCTAGGCTTGCTGGGTCAGGCGGCGATGCTGACTTTTGGGCCAGGTCCCATCAGGCCTGGCCTGGAGCCATGCCCTGGGGGCGCACGTGTCCTGCACGCCGTTTTGTCAGTAATGATAGACTGCAGGGCATGCCTTGGCATGCGCCGCTGTTCTGTCGCTGGTCCCATCAACCCGTCAATCATCTGCACTGCCGGGCCTCAGTGCCGCAGTCGGCCGGATCTGACTGCGGGAACTCCCACCGCGGCAAATGCCGCGATCCTGTAGCCGCAGTCCGCCCCGGCTAGAGGCGGCATTATCACTCTATCTTGAGGGCATTTTAGCGTTGATCTCGGCTTAGTAAAAATACCCCCACACAATTGTCTTAGGATAATCAAACAAACTTCTTTGTAAATTGACGTTAAGCTATGATTAAGGATGTAAATAGAAAAGGCTTTTTGGGAACTTCTAAGGAAAACCGATTGTGAATAGCAATAACAAATTGTCAATGGCAAGGAAAAAAAATTGATCGGTTTAGGCATGGCCAATATGATATATCGACGGTCTTGCTAATCCTTGGTTATTTTGACATCATCATCATCATCCTCGTCATATCACCTTATCTGATTGATCTATGGGTAGGCATAATATTTTCCACTCAAAGACACAAGAAACACCAAGATCTATCTTGAAACAAAGTAATGCAAGACTGATCCCAAAATCACACATTAGAGACCCATACTGTACATCCTATATCTTAACGCCAGACAATAATTTACATTGAATACCTGCTTCTACATACAAAAACTACAAAATCTGGTTTGAGTTACATTGAGACGTGGAGAGTACACAAATTATAGAAGATAGAATTTTTATGTAAAACACAATGAAAGTCGATGTAAGTTGGGGGAGGTGAAAACGCAGTGTCATCAACTAGAAAGAACAACACGTTAAAATCATGTGCCCCAATATCTCTTTTGAAAGGACCACAACCCGCCACCAATAAATTTTTGGCCCGTCCCTTCTAATAGAACTATCCTCCTTTAAAGGTAGTTTCCAGCATTTATAAATGCCAAAAAACAGGCATTTCCAAAACCCACCTCTTCATCTGGATTTTCAAAAACCCACCATCCCAGGAATTCCAAGAAAGTGCTCTGATTTTTTTTCCCTCTTTTTTCTTCCGTTTTGGTATTTTTTTTTAGACGGTTTGATGGAGGGGTCTCGCTGGTCCATCAACAAGAAGAAGGAAGAAAACAAAATGAAAGAAAGAAAGGAAAAGAGAAAGAAAGTAAGAGAGAGAGAATGAAATGGGTGGGGGGTTAGTCCATGATGGCAGCAAGGAGGGAGAAACAGGGAATGAAAAAGAGAAAAACAGAGAAAGGGAAATGGGAAAAAATAGAGAGAGATGGACATGTGGGTTCTGTGGTGACTGGCGGTGGCACATGTGGTTACCGACGGCGATGGTGGTGGCTCGGCGGTGACGGAAATGGGTTGGAGATTGTGGGGCAACCAGTGAGGTTAGCAGAGGGAGTGGAGAACGAGAGAAATGAGGGAGAGGGGGTTGCTGTGTGGAGTGGAATGAATGAGGGGGTTTTGTGACCTCTGGGATGGGAAAAGTGAAATGGGGGTGGGAGAGTTCTACACGTGGATTAATGGCGGTGGGGTATGATGGGAATCAGATGAGGAGGTGGGGTTCACATGGGATAAAGGTGGGGACTTTGGACATGAAAATGGAGAATGATGGCATTGATGAAACCATGTAAATCTTGTTATGGTTTGCATATATTATGTTTTTTTTTTCTTTTTTGCTTCTTGAATTGTGAAAGTGGTCCTAACATTGAGTCCTACATCTTATCATTAATATTAAACACATTTGCATATTGCGTTGTAAAAATACATTGATGGGTTAAATTGGTATATAAACAATGCATACAGGAGTAAACTTCTAGTCAGAAATCCTTTTAGTCATGAAACAGGAATTTAAGAAATTTAGAAATTTAGGAATTCTCATGTAGGAATTCAGGCATAAATGAAACTAGAAATTCAGGTATAAATGAAACAGGGAACTAAAAATATGATAGGATTAGTAGCATTTCAGAATTCCAGTATTTCAAAATCCCATACAGCTACTAAACATGAATTTCAGAAATTTTAAAAAAGAAACAGACCCTTAATATATTGTTGTCAGTATATTTATGCAAAACAACCATTTTCCCCTCACCTTCATTCTTCTTCCCAGAACACAAATAGAAATAGGGTTCGGATTCTACTTAAAAAGAAAGTCAAGCGCAAATATAGTACTGGAGAAAACAGGCATCTTGAATAAGAACAATATCAGAAGAAATCAAGTCCAAATCCCAACATCATACAATCATCATATTCTCTATGTAAATATGCAATTTCTTTCCTTTTTCATGAGGATGATGGCATCTATGGAAAAGTGATTTCTTTTTTTTTTTTTTTGGTAGTTTAGTAAATTAAGGTGGTTAATTTTTAACTTTTAAAGAAAAAATAGAATGAATTTTAAATTTAAGTGCTTTTGATTTGACATTAAAGTTTAAAACTAACCCTAAAAATTGTAGGAATATTTTATCATCCACCTAAACCTATTCACCCACGTTTTCCGCGATTCGATTTCCAATCTCAAGATTCAAGACCAGCACAACTAATTCAGATCTAACAACAACCAAATCAATAAAAAAGATTCAAGCAAAAAGAAAAATCACAACCTCTCCCGTTTGGCCGAATCAGCTATTCAGATAATTCTCATCCATCCAGTAATGTAGATCTCCGACCCAGATCGTCTTGTTCTCATCCGCGGTCAATCCCTGCGGCGGCTGCTGCTGATGGTGATGGTGGGGCAAAAATTGCTGCGGCGGATAGTGGTGGGCCGCCACCATCTGCTGCTGCATCATGACAGTCCTTGCAGGGTACTGCATCGCCATCCACTGCTGCTGCTCAGGCCCGGTCCTGACTTTTCGAAGGCCCAGTGCGAATCACTAAAATGGGCCCTTTATTCTTTTTTATAATTTTTTAATATATGCACATATATATAACATGTTTTCATAAATTGAGCCCAAAAATAATAATTTCATTAAAAATCAAATAATATCATATGATAAATACATTTAATACATAAATAAAATACATTTAATACATAAATAAATGAGTTTCTCATGCCAGCATCTCGGTAAAAGTACCAGATCGTCGGCCAAATAATTTTTCATACCAGCATCACCATCTACAAGATAAGGTGAAAAATAAAATCACAATTAAAAAAGTATTATTGAAATGATTTTCTTTTTGTATTTTGAGAAGCAAAATCCTCAATTATGCTTTCAAATTCAAGATTTTCTAATCATGAAAAAATTACCTTCAATTGATTTCTACAACGACCAATTTTGCACTGAAAAAAGCCACACTTTGGATTTTGGAAAGACAACGATGATATGGCTGTTATGAAGATTGAAGAAGATCTATAAGCTATGGGCCCATGTGCTGATGTCTACAAATCTGATGCAAGTGGCTTTTTTTGTAAGCTGCTGTTGACTGTTGTTTTGGATTTGGGCCTAACTCAAACTCAGGCGAGTTGCAGATGGGTCCACCTAACCTGTATTGACTTGTTGCCAAAGGAAATGACTTTTCAGCGGAATAGATCACTGGATCAGGTCCAACCCGACCCAAACTCTACCTGAACTAAGAAGACTGGGCTGCCTCGGTCTTCGTGTTGGAGGAAAAACAAAAGGAGGCACTGAAGTGTACAGAACCAAGAGATGTGGCGTGGCGGGTGGGTGGACGGTGGAGGTGTGGAGCAGCAGTAGCAATCAACCAGTGGTGCTGGCCTGCTGGGTGCTTCTTCTTCTTGTTTTTTTATCTTTATTTTTGGGCTTGCTGTTTGGTTGAGATGGGGTATTGGGGTTCAAAGGAGTTCGATTGATGAAGGGTTGATGGGTTTGACAGTTTGACTGCTTGGTAGCCTGGGTGCTTCGTCCGAAGTGGTGATGGACTAATGGTGCTTGATTGCTACTGTAGCAATCAACCAGTGGTGCTGGCCTGCTGGGTGCTTCTTCTTCTTTTTTTCTTTTTTTTTTGGGGCTTGCTGTTTGGTTGAGATGGGGTTCAAAGGAGTTCGATTGATGAAGGGTTTGACTGCTGGGTAGCCTGGGTGCTTCGTCCGAAGTGGTGATGGACTGATGGTGCTTGACTGCTAGGCTCTAGCATGAAGATGATGGGCCAGCCGGTTCTGGTGATGGCGGTGCAGTCGATTTGGGCCTAACCGGTTATGGCTGTCCAGTTCTCTGCTGCTGCTTCTTCTTCTTCTTCATCTTTTTTTTGGCTTGCTGTTTGGTTGAGATGGGGTTCAAAGGAGTTCGATTGATGAAGGATTAAGGGGTTTGAAAAAGAGGTCGGTGGATTTGGAGAAGTGGAAACGTTTAATTATTGAGGAGAGGATATGTTTTTGGGCCCCCTGAAAAATGGGGGCCCGGGGGGCCCGGGGCGGGTGCACTTAGTGCCCTGCTTCGCGGCCGGGCCTGCTGCTGCTACGGACCTGAGCCGTTCATCTTCTTCTTCTGGATTTCCAAGACCGTCCCTTTCAGGGTTTGAAGAAGGGAGAAGGGAGAAGGGAGAAGGGAGAAGGGCAGTTTGGGAATTAAAAAAAGAAGATGAAACGTGGAGAGAAGAGGGAGGCGGAGACGGCCCTGGTCCGAGGGGGAGAGAGAGGAATCGGAGGAGATTGGGACATGGGGCCTTTTTCCAGGTCAGTTTGTTCCAGTCTTGGGTGAATGCAATTTTTAATGGTTCTCCGGATCTGTTTGGCTTGCGAGTTTTCTCAGGGGTCGGACGCCTTACAGACCCGCCCGCCAAATCTCTTTACAGGTTTGACGATTCAGTCTTTTATCTTTTTTTAGTTTCATGGATTGGAATTTGGAATTTATATAAATGTCATCTGATTTCTGTTGTGTGAACTTGCATTTGTGTTTTTCCATGTTTTCTATGAATTTTGCGTGCATTAGTGCATTTTTTATTTACGTGTGTAGCTATGCATTGCATATGATTGAAACTGGTTGTTGGAGATTGCAGGCATTAGCGAATGCAAAGCAATGTAGCTCTTGTTTTTGGGATAAACAAATGACCAACATATCTAAATGTTTGTTAGACAATCTATATAGAGCAAAATAATAAATTCAATTGCTGGATTTGATCCCATGCATCTGAATGAGAAGAAGAAGAAGAAAAAAAAAGCCGATGTGGCTCATTTATCATGTGGATTCAGACACTCTGGTATTTCATGGGTGTCCAAATCATGGGAGTGAAGTTTTAGATTTAGATATAGATGGGAGACCAAACTGTCAAGTTCTTATACATTGTCATGTGAGGTCCCAATCATGGAATAAGGAGCAAGGTTGCTCCAGTAGGCAACTAGATGTAAAACTTTCCCAAACTTTTAGAGTTATAACTTACAAATAAACCACATGCCGGCGTTCCTTAGAAAAATTGTTTAATGATGAATTAATTAAGTACAGTTCCTTTGAGCAGCTTCTTAACTTTTAATGGTTTTATTCTATTTATCTTACGATTTTAAGGGCCGGGTTTTTCCGTTCAATTGTTCTGATCCAGGTTGTTATTTTCGGTTTGTTTCATTGTTGTATTAGTCTTAAGCCTAAGAAAGGGAAAGATTGGTTTGAACAAGTCTCAACTATATCTAACCATCCCAAAGGGAAGATATCTAAGAAGGCATATCATGTGGTAGGACTGATATGCAGGGTAACTTTGCAGGGAAAACCAAATTATCAATTAGGTGCGTAAAACAGAGAACACTCTTCCCCAGCCGATGATGACATAGAAGTGTACTGATTACCAAAAAAAAAAAGAGTCAGGATTCATATTTAGGCATCTTCAAGAACAAAATGAACAGAACTTTGAATAGCTCTAATGCTTCTTGCCTATAGTAATCAGGATTTGGTTCCAATGTTGTCAATGTTGAAGGCCATAAGTTTCCACCAATTAGACATTGTCTACAAAAAGCCTTGATACCATATTTGATGCCATTTCAAATTGATCCAAGTTACCCACCTACCTTATGTTATACATGTATCACATATTAGAAAACCCCTCACTTTCTATTGTGTCATGGAGATCTCTGAAAGTCCCTCAGCTATGTAATCTAAGTGATGGGTATCCAAGATAATCCTAAGAAAGGGAAAGGCTAAATCAAATCTTGAGTCTACTTGCAGAAGAGCAAAACTTGGTACAAAGGTTATCTCATGAGATGAGATTAATCTGCCCATTGTTCAATTATTTGTCATTTGAATGGTAACAGTAGCTTTATTCCCAAGTTGCTTCTTAAGGTTTTATCTTTCTTTTGTTGTGATATAAGATGTGGTCAAGGACAATGGAACTAGGTGCTGCATCCTCTGGTGGTCTCCTTAAACTACATCCATCTATGTTTTTTCTTTTTACATGTATGAACATAAGCCATAAATTTCTACTTATAAACATGGAAACATGAGTGATATCTGCATTAGCATGGATTGTCATTATAGTGTAAGGATTGGATGGAATTTTTTTTTAGTGATATCTTCATTAACATGGACGCATGAGTGATATCCATCTATATTTGTGAGAAATTCTAATTTGTTAACTTCTGACTTTTGTGGCTTCCCCAGGCTGTGAAGGATGTCAACGCAGGCTTCGGAGCATGGTTGCCGGATAAGAATCCGACCATCCCAAATCCCAAACGTTCAGTCAATGAGTGTAGGCTTCTTATATTATCAATATCATTAGTAGACCTTTACAAACCCACTTATCCAAAATTGATCAGAACCGTTCAATCCAATTCTCATAGCACACACCCAAAACATCCCAACCAACCAATCAATCCGATCCCTCAAAAAGAAGGCAAAACTATTTAAAAATCATTAATTTAATCCCCATCCTCAAAACATCCCAACCGTTCAATCCATTTTTGATCTGATCAAATTCAGAAAAGAATCACCACCTCTTTCCCCCTTGGCCCATTTTATCTGTGACATCATCAGACACAGACACAGAACAATAGGATATGCTATTTCTATAGGACCCAAGCAAGAATAAGCAAAAACAGACCACACCAATCCCATACTATTTACTCACAAATACAAAAAAGAAGTCGGTCTTCTTTTACCCAAGCCCTCGGCCCCTTTTGTTTCTTTGTTGTATTCCTCTCCTCATAGAAAAGATGGAGTATTTTAGTAAATATGGGGAGGTTGTTCCGACCGACTGATAAGAAACAAACGGAAGGTCCATGGGATTTGGCCAGTGCAGAGAAAAATACAACCCACATCTCAAAAGGTCAAACTTAGGACACTGATGCGAATCCGGACTATGGAAGTCTGAATATCGTTTCCACGAGGATCGTGATAACGAAAATAATAATGATCAATGAAAATGAGTGTGAGGCCCCACCCCTGGTGGGCCCTCAATTTGAATTTGAATACTATTTATTAGCCTAAGTATTTTATTATACTAATTATGGGGTTTAGATAAGGGTAGTTATGTATTTTTCTAGGTTTAGTCTAGTTGTGTAATTAGTAGAGTCAATAGGGTGTCTTTTGTTAATTTTAGAGTTAGTTAGTTTGTTAGAGGCCCTAGCTAGAAATTTGTGTTTACTATAGGGGGTTTGCACTAAAGAATCTTCTAGAAGCCCACCTAAAGACCTTAGTACCATCTACCATAACCCTAATCCTATTCTAACCCCAAGGGCATTTTTGTCCCTAACTCAAAAACCCAACCTATTTAAACTAAACCCTCCCTGCCCAGGCAATCACTGTTCATCTCCTCTCTCTCAATTCCTATCTCTTTTATCTCTTCTTCTTCCCCACTTCTCTCCAACGAGCCCTCATCTTCCATCCAATTCCTATTTCTCTCCCTCTCTCTTTCTCTCCCCAGAATTTCCAATAGAAGGCCAACCCCAAACTGATCTGCAACGGAGGAGCCCTACTGTTGAAACCCCTGGTTACTAATTGGTTCTCTATTGTTTTCTCTCTTTTCCTTCTACCTTCAATTGATCAGGCAAGTGCCCTATGCTGATAGTCTATATTGCATGTTTTCCTTCTTTGATTTGCAATTACAATTCCAATTGCTGTATGTACATGTTAGATCCTTATTGAGCCTGTCTGTTGGTTTTTCTTTGGCCATTGATGGATGAGGTCACATCATTTGGATGATCAATGGTCCGGTTGATGGATGGTTGATATAGAAATGATTTCCTTCTTTGATTAAGCTTCTGTGATGGTTTGAGGAGAAGTTCAGGGGGATTGGGATCACTGTACCAAATTCCCGAATGGTGGAATTGTGAAAACCCGTCTTGCTGCGTCGAGATTGGGACCGAGGTGGGACCGCCTTTGGTAAATCAGGACCCCACATCTGTTTGAGGGGCCCTGGGCGACCATGAGGGTGAATTTTGATCTAATCTGATCAAGCATGGAAAAGTGGTCCAGTGAATTTGTGGGGCCTAGGTAGATCCCTGATTTCAGACCTGGTCCATATATAAGATCATGAAATTCTCCTCAAACCCAAAGCTCAGCGATGGCCGAGCTCAGCACTGATCGAGCCCAGCAATTGCCGAGCTCAACATTGGCAGAGCCCAGCGATGGTCGAGCTCAGTACTGGCCGAGCTCAGCGATGGCTGGATTCAACACTTGCCGAACTCAGTGTTCTGCCGAGCACAATGCCCAGGTTGAGATCCGCGTTTTAGCCGAGCTCAGTATTTAGGCCGAGCTCAGTGTCTAGGCCGAGTTCAGTGTTATGGCCGAGCTCAGTGTTTTACCGAGCTCAGTGCCAGACCGGGTTCCGTGCTTAGCCGAGCTCAGCGCTTAACCGAGCTAAGAGCTTGACCGACCTCAATGCCTGGCCGAACTCAATGCTTTACCGAACTCAGTTGGGTGACCGAACTGAGCTAGGCACTTTGCCGAGCTGAGCTGGGTGACCGAGCTGAGTGTTCAATTGAGCTCAAGTGCTTAGCCGAACTTCGAGATGGATTCCGAAAAGGCCGGATTCCAACAAGGGAGACTAGAACCTGGGACATTCCCTTCAGCCAGAATTCTTAGTGTGCACGGCCAACTACCCAGGCCAGGGGGTTAGCCGAACTCACAGGAAGTTCTGGACAATCAGGCTTTGCCTGCAGGGTGTTGCTTCTCTGATCCCAGTGTGCCGAGCTGACCGCCCAGGCCAGGAGGTCGGCTGAGCACACTGTGTACAGTGACACTTCCCAGATTCTAATTTCTATTGTTGCAATCATATGTAGGACCCATCGACCATCGAAATAGACTTCCATCACTGTGCCAACCACGAGTCAATAGTGTGGCTCTACCTTGACTCGTGGGGTCCACTAATTTAAGGTCCAGGTTATGTAATCTAAGATGATTCGACCTTTATACGTTACCAAGTGATGCACATAACTTCTGAGCACCAAACACAGTATTCCTTAGCATCTGTGGTTTCACTTAGAGATCGAATTACCTGAGATAGACCTGAATCTGAAGTGGATCATTTACTTAGGTTGGACTGTTGATATCTCCCATTGACCCATGTACTTGGAGATTCATCTCCCTCATATTATTACTATCACTCTATTGTCCTTATTATTGCTTATACCTGTTAATTAAATGGAAAATGGAGGACCCGAACCTAGGACTACTTAGAGGTGACCCGGTAATATGATTGGGTGAACATTGACCCGTGTCTGTGGCTAGGCGGGCCCTTTTATGGCCTAAGTTTGGATGTGAATTACCCTAGACTGGAGAGGTTAGATTGTATGGGCTTGTGACCCATTATGGATGTAAATGGATCATATGTTATTGAACATGGACTTGTATCTCATATGGACTGTTATAGACCAGGCCATGTATTTGGTGGGCCTTGGTATGGATCCGTTGACTGGATTTAGACTTGGATTATGATCCATGGATGCTTGGAACTCTTAGGGACTTTGTTAGGACCTTGTTCACGCAAGGCAAAGCTTAGACAGACACAGACCTTTATTGTTTTCTGAGTCGGCATAGACATTCACTTAGTTGATCTAAGCTCAGCTAGTTGGACTGATCATCACTGGTAGGAGCTATTGAGAGTGTTGTGTGGCTATCATGATGAGCATTGTTGGAGACGGACGGTGCGATACCGAGTCTGGTCTCAGTGTGTGTTGATGGATGATGTTATTTGCGGGGCTAGATAATCTCCAGCACTGTGAGATTTTCCCCGCCGCGACTGTGTTCAGTATGGGAGGGCCGCGGCATAATATCCCGCGGTATCCAGCTTGTGTGAGTGTGCCATTTTGTGTAGGTTTATTATATTATGTTTATCTTGATTCTATTTGTTTATCTTGCTCAACTACCTAGGATCTGTACCATTGCTATTCTCCTAACTTTATTACTGTCTCTACTCATTTGATGCATACATTCTATATTATTAGCATACTGTGACTTGCCAGATCTTTAGATCTGATCCACTCTTGGTGCTTAGGTGTTGACCCCGAGTTCGAGGGCGATGCGTACGCACTCGTTGAGGTGCCCGTAGTAGGTGACTACGGATGGGGACCGGCCGACCAAGAGGTCGAGCCGGAGGGTGGAGAGCCGGCACCAGTGGCAGGGGCTTGAGTGTCTGTTTGTTTGGGATTTTGAGAGATTTTTGTAGTGAGTTGGGTAATGTTGGAAATATGTAATTAAACTTTGGTTTTTATCACTTTACACTTTAGGCTGGACTTCAGCCCATTTACATTTGATATATATATGATGATACCTTATGTTTCCGCTTATCTCTTTATGCTTCCGCATTATTAACTGTTGTTATAATATTGTTCCAAAAGTTTGGACCTCACTGCGGACCTACGATCTTGGAAGTTCTTGGATTTTTCGGGAAATAGCGCGCCAATTTCGGTACTTTGACGGTTTTCTCGGTATCCGGAATTGGGGCGTTACAATGAGTATCAACTCAAATATAGCTAACAAATGCAAATGGAGATAACAAAAATAATGGAAACAAGAAACAATATAATAACAAGGGAAATAAAAAATACAGACTAAAAGAAAACAAGAAATTAGATAACAAAGAGATATTAGTAGAAATAGAAGAACTCAAGTGAGAACAAGGTTAGTAACAAAGTTAAGGACAAAAAAAGGGGGTTAATAACAAGTACAAATGAACAATGTTAGATAGATCAAAGGAGTAAGTGTGTGAAAACAACAAGTGAAAGATTAAGATAAAAAGAAAATAAAAACATCATGGAAACGAGCTAATAACAAGTGAGTAAGATAGGGAATGAATGGATGAAGATGAAAATAAGTGTGCTAAAATAGTGTAAAATCAAAGGGGGAATAAAAACAAACACATAGAGGGTAAGAACAAATAAGCTAATGGATATGATCGTGGATAGAGAAATGGAGTGTGAGAATTAAAATAAGTGAATAAGTGAGTGAGAATGTGAATAGAATCAAACTAAAGTAAGTAAAATAAACAACAATCATTACTAATGGATAAATTGAACCATCTAGAATCCACTAAGTGACACTAATCCAACACTAATGCTCTTCTCTTTTCCCCAATAAACACTCAAATCTAATAATAAATCAATGCATAGTTTTGAAAAATATAAATTTAAAGTTCTAAGATAGAAATTAACAATCTAATAGCTAAGACTTTCTTCCCTTCATAAAAGAAAATATTCCTAATGGCTGTTTATCAAAATAAGCATAAACCATTCATGATTTATCAAACCTAAGCATAGATAGTAAAAAGAATGCTAAGATAGAAAATAAGCATAAAAAGGTTGCACAGTGCAATGAAGACAAATCTATTCTAACATGTTAAGCACATAAACAATGGAATTAAAATAAAAAACATAAGCAAAAGGAATAGGATCAACTTAGCTTCATTTTAAAGATCCAAGTCACCCATTAGAGAAGATAAAGCTTTCATTCTAAATTTTTAATTTTTACAAAGCTTTTCTCACTTTCTCTCTATAATTGCTCTCAATTACATGAATAGCTTAAGTAAAGAGGAGGAGGCTCTCATTGCTTGTGTATTTAATGCTTAGAGTCCCCTTCCTTATATAGAAACATTTGCCTTTCTCTCTTTTGGTTTCTTTCCAATGTGGGACTTCACAAGAATAGAAATATGAACATATGAATGTGACTCCAGTGTTAGACAACAGTTCCTAGATTGATGTGCGATTTTGACACCCGAAACGTCAGAATTGGGAAAAAATATTGTGAAATATGATTTGTAGATCTTGGAATAAGCTTTCCAATGCTTCTGAGATCACCTCAATCGGACACCCGAGTAAAAAGATATGGTCAAAATACCAACCTAGGCCTTTTATTTTTCTTCTTATTATTGGTCTAACTTTGTCATTTCTTCATCCAATTGTCCTCCAAACTTATCCTTACTCTTTTTAATTCTTGAGTCTCAACTTTAATCTTCAATTAATACCTACAAAGAGAAATTAACATAATTGAGAGTATTTTCGAATATATTTTATATGAAAGTCATTGGAATTCATATAAATGCGTACAAATGACCATCTATAATGAAAATATATGATCAAAGCATAATAGAGAAGAAATTTATGATTTTTATGCTAAAAATAGTATTTTGAGTTCTTTTATCTTTGAAAACTCATAAAATAATGCTAGAAAAGTGTATCTTTTGTGAACTCATCCGTCGAGATCGCTTGGTCATGAAGGCTCTCGAGGCGGCTCTTCTTTGGGCTAGGATTGCTGGAATCCATCGCTGACCTTGGGAGAGGAGCTTGTGGGCGTGGAGGGCGGCCTCGCCGATCTTGGTAGAGGGGCTTCTGGGCACAATCGATTGTGGCGTCGCGAGGGCGAGGGGATTGAGGGAATGGGTAAGGTGCTGGAATGGGTGACGGGATTGAGGCTAGGAAGGAGATGGGGGATCGGAGAGGTTAGGTCTGGACTGGTTGAGGAGAAATGAGGTTAGGTCTCTTGAAACAGGGTTTGGAAAACGGGGGTAGGGCCTCCAAAAAAATGGGCCGCAAAAACTTTGATGCAGAAAATGCACCCTAAATCCCTATCCAGTCTAGACTTTCCCGATGGGCTTTCTCATACTCTTCCTGGCTTGTGCTTGTATTTACTTTCTCATGGGATGAACCTTCCCTGCATAGTGCATCTACATCCATGGAGATAATTTAAGTGTGTGAAAGGATGAAGAAAAACCAAAAAAGCTGACTTTGGGCTTTTCCGAATCAACCCCTCCATTATTTGGATGAGAACCATGGGGTTAGTCCATGGAATCAGCTTATTATAGCTCTGAATCCAATATTCGGCCTTTCATGGTAGTCGTTCGCGTATACCAAATTGTCTACCGGCTCTATTCTAATCTCCAAACGGGTCACATTTTGCTATCCAACGGGGATGTCCAGATAAGACCCGTGACTATATGACACATGAAGTTCAAAACGCGTTACGCGTGCAAAAGGGGAACAAACCTGAGTAGCTTAGTCCAAAACAAAGAGCATACAATATCAGGGGATTCATATATTCAAAAGTCAAAAAGCCCGCTAGAACCGTATGAGTTATGACAACCTCTTTGAAAGTCCTTCAGCTCTGGACTCTGGTGGACCCATGTGTTCATATTTGCTCTTGGAATATTCCAAACCGTTCCCCCATGTTTTTGAAGTAAGGTGGGCCACACTTTCTCTAAGAACTTCCATTGTCAGTTTCCTTGTAACCTGCACGGCCACCGTTAGGTTCTAGAGTCCGGATCCTGTGAGGCTTTACCCAATGGTGATGTAGTAGACTGTGATAGTTCGGATCACCTATCACACCAATAAAAATATGCCACGTTATCCAAAAATTTAAAAATCATCTAAATTTTTGGATGACGTGACGGACTGTTATTGGTCCACTCACGGTAAAATTGAATATAAATAACAACTGCGATAGGTAATCCGAACTCTTTTTATATACATTTATACTATCCGAGCTATATTTTACTGATGATAGTTTTATGGTTGGAATGGTCTCGCAGGTGGGGCCCACATGCCATGCACAGCTTCTACTGCCATTCCCACTTATATGGCAGGCAATCAGGTGGGACAGTGGTTTAATTTTGAAGGTGGACCCCACTGATGGGGTTTCAGTCGGGTGCACAAGAATTCTATGAGTCTGCTTTCATAGGATCCGGGTTCTCTCTTTGTACAAAGATTTCTATAAAGTCAAAGCCCTTCCCCTTCAATGTACACAACATATTCATAGTCGAGTGGTGTTGGCAGAATAGTTTCACACACACATGTGGGGATCGATCACCCACTTCAAAAGGTAAAAATATCACTTTGTTCGAGTCGCCCATTCCTATTTTTAAGCTTTGCTCTTAAGTTCAGATTCTCTTTCAGCGAAACCCTTAGTTGAAGGGGTGGACCAGTAAGGCAGGGACAAATTCACCGGTTGCTTGTATAACATTGACCATTTGATAAAATAATAATTAATACAATCTTATGCAAATTCATTATCACTTTTTTGATCAAATGGTCAATCATATTGTGGGATGGACTCTTATTTAGAAAACTTTAGCAATAACCCCAGGGAGATTTTTTGTTTTGAACCGTTTGGATTTTCGAATAAGTTGCCCCCTACATTGAATTCCATTAAACATAGAAATAATGTATTTGAAAACTATATATATATAAATGAGCATGGCTTTCTTAAGCTGTAGCTTAACTTATCCTAAGCTGGAATAGTGCTGGTCCCACAAATCAAAGTTGATTATATCTGTTTTTTTGGATGATGGAATTAAAAATTCCAATTCTGATTGAAATTATCTTGATTTTGGAAATGATCATCATGCAAAGAATAATATAATTGACCTTAATTTGTTAGACCAGCACTGTTTCAGCTTAGGATAAGCTAAGCTTCGGCTTAGGAGAGCTGACCCCTATATATATATAAGATACGCTACAAAACTCTTCGGGCGTTTTTCCTCTTTTAGCCAATGAACGTGTGACGTGTCATGTATGATATACATATCTGATTCTCTCTCCTAAACATTCTCCTATAAAGGTGGATCTTTTATAGATTCTCTTAAAAATAGTAACAAACCATTGGCTATTAGATTGAGACAGAGGGGAGTTTTTGAAATCCACACATCCCCATCCCCCTGTGGGTCCCCAGGTGGGCTACACCACACACTTGAGCTTACCTTATCCTAAGCTTGAGCTTAATTAGGAGGGCTGTCAACCATGATTTCTATCATCTTCATCTGGGCCCCAAAAATTTAATGGTCAACAGTCCATTCGGATCGAATACAGTCGATCCACCTAAGCTTGAGCTTACTTACAAAAAATGAGCTCCAACCTTGATTTCTATCATCTCCATCTAGGCCCCAAAAGTTTAATGGTCAACAGTCCATTCGGATAAAACACAGTCGATCAAATGGTTCAATAAATTCAAACACTACAAGAATCTTTACTTTTGCCAGTGCTAAATAAGCGCCAATAAATGTCTATAAAACGCCGGCAAAAACCTTTTCCGGCGATTTCTCTTGCGCCAGCAAGCCGCCAGGAAAAGTTCGTCGGGAATAACATTTGCCGGCGAAAAAGAGGTAGCGCTGGTAAAAAGTTATACATTGTCGGCGTTTTATTTCACCGAGAAAAGAGGTTTATTCTCCAATAATAATTTAAAAAACAGGCAAAGCATTTACATTTTATGCTAAAAGTTTTTTCAAATTTTTTTACCGGCATTTTTTTTGCGCTGGCAAAACATTTACATTTTACGCAAATAATTTGCCAATTAATTTTTGCCGGCGTTTCTTCTCACCGGGAATATATTTATTCTTTTAAAAGTAATTAGTTTGAAGGCATTTTGCCGGCTTTTCTTTTCATCGGCAACATATTATTGCGTCAGTAAAAGTTTTAGAGTAAAAACAATTGTCAGCGCAATATTTGTTTAGTTATTTATTTTATTTTAAATCTTTTTTCCTGTATAAACATTAGTACATCATTACAACTTCCAACATGTATCATATGAATAAATTGAAACTGCTATTTCCATTATACAAGACCAAATCTACTACACTCCCAACATCCATTTCATTTCCAAAACCATCAAAAAATGAAATAAGAAAATTCATTCCACTTCATATTAATATTCAAACTTTCTTTAAACATTGAAAGCACTTTACCATTATCATTTTGATACCAATTGAAAAACCAGCCTTAACACAGGCTAAGGTCCCAATAAATAATTTTTTTATTAGATTTCAATTTCAGTGATTAACCTAGATGAATAATCCTAAGTCTAGTTAACAGCAATCAATCACAAAGAGAATGAGGCACAAGGTTTATACGTGGAAAATCCCACTTGGGAAAAAACCACAGCCTTATCGTCCAGGCGAACAGACAAACCAAGCACTATATACCGAAAGTTACAAGAAATACTCACAACCCATTCCCAGTTGCGACTTAACCTAAGGACTGCTTTGATCTTGCCGACTGCTCGTCGTACACCTTCATCGTGCTTGAGCTAACCATCTTGAATGTCTCTTCAAGATGAATCTATTGCGAAAAAGTTGAAAAAAGTACTCCGAAGACTATGAACTTCAGCACACCAACTTGATGAAGCTTTAAAGGAAAAAAAAAAAAAAGATATCTCAATTGATCTCTACATTTTGGATGGGAAAGAAGTGTCCTAGAATTGATAGAGGAAGGCTATATATAAGCTTGGATTTTTTCCTCAAGACTTATAGAGCAAGTAGGTCTCAAATAAGTAATCTGATAGAAATTAGGAAGTGTTTA
Organism: Litsea cubeba; assembly: GCA_012931725.1. Taxonomy (NCBI): domain Eukaryota; kingdom Viridiplantae; phylum Streptophyta; class Magnoliopsida; order Laurales; family Lauraceae; genus Litsea; species Litsea cubeba. The sequence goes on from CM022949.1 coordinate 17,121,041, forward strand.
TGGGTCATAATTCTAATTTCGCGTAGGATCTGCTTGAGCGCAGGATGGATCCGCTCGAGTGGATGAGTTTCTGTCTCCAGAAGATTTGCTCCTCATGTATCAGGGTCGAGTGCAGGATGGATGAGCTTAAGCGCTTGATATTCTGTGTGGGTCCGCTCGAACAGAGGTCGAGTATCCGCTCAAGCGCCCATAAAAACTTCTGTTTTCTTGATTTTTCTTCTTTAATCTTCCATCTGGTCAATCCATCTATAAAATACATTATAAATTGAATTTTCGGTTTTGTCCATTACCCAATGAATTAGAACACTCAAATAAACGTTATAGATGCTTTGGAAGTTATGAAATCATTAAGAGGAGTTATTGATTAGAGGATCCCGAGGGTCATCAGAGATATCCAAACTTGTAATTATTTTTTTTTAGTCTGTTAAAGCTTCTTACATTCCTAGGAAAATTAATATGGTGGCTCACCATCTTGCCGGGTCAAGTAGGTCTCAACTTTCTATCGGCTAGGGACCCCTATCAATTGGGTTAATTTATGTGGTTGGGTTTTGAGGGGGCCGGGTTGCTTGTGTTTCGTTTGATTATTTTGTATTCTCTTAAAAAAAAACATATACCTATCTACAGTGGCGGACCCAGAATTTTTGCTTATGTGGGGCGGACAATGGTCCATTGAAAAAGGAAATTATTCTTTTGTTATACTTTCTTCACATTAACATGGAAAAAGAGAAAATGTGTTGCAAATTAATTAAAAAAATTACAATGGTAAACATTTAATTGCAATAACATACAAAATTATAGAAAATCTCCATCAATGTAAAAGAGTTCCATGTTTAAACAGTGTCCCAGAACTCTTAAAAAGTCCGTGATATTTGTAGCTCTCTTGGTTGTTGCTGTTGATTGAATAATTTTCCATACCTAAATTTTGTGGCCCAAAGAAAATCCCCCAACTAAGGACCCCAAAAATTCCAATCTTTCCTCAGTTTCCTATAAGAAATATGGAAATCTTCCTTAAACTTATCTTCATCTTACACTCTTTCCCAACCTTCCTCACCCAAAGAGGATCAATAATCATGCTGATATTGCTTTGTGTTTATTATGAAAAGTTCATCACCAACTCACTTAAATGATTTTCCATAGAACAAAAAATGTATATTTTGTTGGCATTGCTCCAATAATCTCTTTAACCATTCACAACCATGCACTAAATAGAGCATCCATGCAATGAAATCAAAAGGAAAATAATAGGATTCACTGTAGAATTTTAACAAACAGCTAATGTGCACATCAGATCATCCATACTTAACACAAATTCACGAGATGATTGTTCATTATAAGATATCTACAACCATAATGAAGTCAAAACCATAAAGTAAAACACTGAAGCTCGCTCATGAAATGTCCACAGCATAGAGATCGATGCGATAGTTTGCACCTAAATCCTAATCCTATTCCAAGCATGAGAAACATAACTTCAGCCCCTTGTAAAAAAATAATATCAAGTAAGTCAACTAGGCTAGCTAACATCTCTGTGGGGACTTTCATCAAATAGTTAGTTCTCAAAACCTAAAAATGTGTAGGATCGGCTTAGAAATAAAGAGAAAGTTACCATTTTGAAACCCTACCGCCGAGAGAGAGAGAGAGAGAGAAGGCGCCGACCAAGAGGACGAGATAAAAAAAAAAAAACATCTCTGAGACAGTTTTCTTTTCTATTTAAGGTGGGGGTGAGCCTTTTCACAAAGCGTCAGGGGTGCATTCCACTCTTTGGGGGATTTTGGATCTGATCTGGGGTGCGCCCCAATGGACACAACCTGGGTCCGCCCCTGCTACATAGAGGGTGGTTATTTCAGACGATTTAAATTTCAATAGGGGGCCCCATTGTAGATTTTCACTCCTTTAATCTGTGATTTGTAGAGTTTTATTTTATTTATTTATTTATTTATTTATTTTTAAGTGATTTGGAGGATCCGGAGTTTTTTTTTTTTCGTTCAAAGGTTTCACATGATAGGTGTTGTTTAACAATTAACACTGTGTGGGGAAATTTCCAGAGCTACAGGATTAAGCTAATCACAGCCATCAGATGGGTCTAAGCGTTCTCACGTGCCATCCGCGTGCCATCTACGTGGCACCGATCTCATCCCGGCTACCAGGACAGAGGCCTTGGCCGACATCAAACATCTCCAGGCCACAAGCGCCGAACTGGACCACCTCGGGCATCATCTCGGCAAAGAGTCCACCTCGGCAAGGCCACCCCGGATGTTATCTCCGCAAAGAACCCTACCTCGGCTGAAGAAGCAAGGACAGTAGCCGAAGCAAGAAAGAACCTTCGCTTGGGCCCCTCATCCCCCACGTCATCAGACACGTGGAGGGATAGGGTCACGAGCTAGTGGGACAGATGCGACATCCAGCCGCCCACTATCTTCACCAGATCGCCACATGGCAGCATCCAGCGGCTGAGGCCACATCAGGGCAAGGCCCGAGGGCAGATCCGCTGGTACTCCTACCGCCAAAGGCGCCCAACACAATCTGGCCCAACAAGACACGCATTTAATGCAATGTGGGCTGACCCGACTAGCATTAAATGCTGAGTGGGCCGGATTAGACTGCATTTATTACTTTGTGGGCTGATCATGACTTCCCAGTCAGATCATGGGACCCACACCCAGATATTCTCTGAGAGATACGATCCAATCCTCTATAAATAGACCTTCATACACCATGCAAGGTACGCATAATCTCCCTCATAGAGCCCATACTCTGTCTCTCTTCTCCCTCTCCTTCCATCGTTCCAGTTCTCACACTGACTTTGGCATCGGAGAGCCTTGCGCCGCTCAGGCCAGGGTCCTCTGACCGTTTGCTACTCTCTTTCAGGCTTCCGGACGGCATCCAGACATCCCAGACATCATCATCTTCACGGATAAGTCCTGTAAGGCACCCTCTTATTGTGGGTCATAATTTTCTGCACCTACAATTGGCGCCGTCTGTGGGGAAGCAATATCCCAGCCTTCCCAACCTTCTCCTAATCTTTCTAAACAATCCTTCTTCACCTCAACCTCTCAGAAGCCATGCCTCCGAAAGCTAAGAAGGGCGTAGAATCCTCAAGAGCAGCGCTCGAGCTGCCACCACCGCCAGCGGACGTCCCTCCTCAAGGACGCTCCCACACGGTGCATGGCACGACTGCAGGCGAGGGCCGCTTAGGCTCCCAGCTCTTTATCGAGTTCCCACTCCAAGAGGGACTCGAGGCCTCGATCTCACCAGAAGAAGTCGCGCCACCCGGACGCAAGGATCGTCAGCACGAGCGTCCCCGGAAGGACAAAGCCGTGGCCGTAGGAGAAACGCGCCACGCACAACCCCCTGAGGAGGTTCCTGAAGCTGCCCTCCTCCAGAAGCAACTCCAGAAGCAAGAACGGATGATTCGCGAGCTTCAGCAGCAGCTGAAGGCAATGCAAACTGCCTCCTTGAGGGAGGTCTCGGAGCCTCAAGGGAAAAAGAAGGATGCTCCCAGCAAGGCAGCCCAGCCTCCCCGCGAGGCAGCCCAGCCTCCCCGTGAGGAACTCAGACATCATCTGGACCAGAAACGGAGCCAGATCCATGACGAAGGCTCGAGCAACAGCCGAAGTCACCACAGCCGAGGCGGCCGAACCCATAGCCGTCGTAGCCCGAGCCATCCCAAGCGGAAGACCCGAGCTCAGACTCCAGAGAAGGATGACGAGCAAGAGCGATTTGACAAGCGCGTCAGATTAGCTCTCCAGCGCAACTTGGACATGCGGGACCAGAAGCAGCTCTGTGGTCACACTGATCTCGGGGGCTCTCCCTTCACAAAAGAGATCGAGCACACCCCCTTGCCCAAGAAGTTCTCCGTCCCGCGGTTCGTCCCCTACGACGGACTGTCCGATCCGTCTGCGCATCTCCGACACTTCTCCCAGAAGATGTCCATCTGGGGAAACGAGGGTCATCTAAACTGCAAGATCTTCTCCTCCAGTTTGGGTGACCTCCCCCTGAAGTGGTTCTGCTCCCTCCCGGAGCAGTCAGTTTCCAGTTGGAAGGAGCTCCAGCTCTCCTTCCTGAAGAAGTTCCAGGCCTACGCCGTCGTCCCCAAGAAGGAAGGGGACCTCATCGCCCTGAGAATGAAGCAGGGCGAAACCCTCGCCAAGTTCACCCACCGATTCTGGGCGATCTACAGCCAGATCGAGGACGCGAGGGAGGCGATAGCCATCTACGCCTTCCAGCATGCCCTGATCCCCGGCATCGACGTGCGGAAGGACTTGGCCGGGGACACCCCAGAGTCCATGTCAGAATTGATGTCCCGGGTGAAGCGCTTCATCGCCCGGGAGGAAGACGAGATCCGAGCTAAGGATCGCGACGGGCATCCGGAGCCCGAACAGAAAAACAGCCAGCCTCGGCAAAGAGGCGGGAGATCCTCCCAGAAGCAGGAGCCCAAGCGGGACTGGGCCTCTAGTGCGACGAAGCCTTCGTCGTCCAGGTCTGGGGGCAATTGGAAGCCCAGACCTCCCTCCAGCGCCAGCCAGAGCGTCAACGTCGTCTTCAAGGAGCCGATCTACCGCATCCTGGCCAAAATCAAATCCAAGCCATTCTTCAAGTATCCTTCGCCCCTGAAGAGTGAACCCACCGAAGGAGCCCGAAGCAAGCACTACTGCTCCTTCCATAAGGGCAACGGGCACAGGACCGAAGAATGCAGGACTTTGCAGTGGTATCTGGAAAAGCTGGCCAAAGAGGGCCACATCCCAGAGTTCATCAAGGAAGGAGATGCCGGCGGCAGCGAGGGCCGGATCCACCAGAGCGCAGCCCAAGCTCCAGACAGCGAGGACTCTGAGAAGATCATCAACGTGATCCATCTGGCGTCCTCAGCTCCCGCTTCCTCATCCCGGGGAAGCTCTCAAACCCGTGCCGAAGCCAGGCGGGCTTCGCACGAGAAAGAAGTAATGAAAGCCGACCTCGCCCCGGCATCCAAGAAAGCCCGCCGCGACAGACCAGCCATCTCGTTCTCGGATCGAGATCTAGAGGGAGTCCAGGTCCCTCACAACGACCCCCTGCTCCTCACCATGAAGCTGAGAGACTTCACCGTAAAGAGGATCCTCGTCGACTCCGGCAGCTCCTCCGAGGTCCTCTACTACGACTGCTTCAAGAGGATGAAGCTCTCCGAAGCAGACCTCACGGAGGTCCGTGCACCTCTGCTAGGGTTGTCCGCCACACCAGTCTACCCCAAGGGTAGAATCACCTTGGAAACCCAAGTTGGCGGAGCCTCCGTGTCGGCCGACTTTCTGGTTGTGGACGCCCCTTCTCCCTACAATGTCATTCTGGGTAGAACGTGGCTCCACAAGCTAGAGGCAGTTCCATCTTCCTTCCACCAAAAGCTGAAGTTCGTCCATGAGAACGAGGAAGGAAAGATGGAAGTAGTCACAGTGAAGGGAGACCAGCAGCAAGCCAGGCAGTGCATGCTGGCCGCAGTCCCGGCCGTGAAGGAGCCAGAGCGCGTCAACCTGGCCGAGTTCGAGAAAGGCCTCGATGAGATCGGCCGGGACCCTGAGAAGAAAAGCATCGAGGACCTGGCCGAGGTCAGACTGGATCCGGCAGACCCAGACCGGTTCTTCCTGATCGGCACCCAGCTGTCGGACGAAGAAAGGGCCGAACTCTCCCGGTTCTTGATGCAGAATGTGGACGTCTTCGCTTGGAACCCAAGTGAAATGCCCGGGGTCGACCCTGAGGTCATGTGCCACAAGCTCAACGTCGACCCCGACCACAAACCAGTAGTGCAGAGGGCCCGCAGGACCGGGCTACAGCAGACAGATGCGGTCGTCGAAGAGGTCGACAACCTGCTAAAAGCAGGGGCCATCCGGGAAGTACAGTACCCGGTATGGCTGGCCAACACGGTGGTCGTCAAGAAGAAAACTGGGAAGTGGAGGGTGTGCGTGGACTTCACCGACCTTAACAAGGCTTGCCCTAAGGACAGTTTCCCCCTCCCGAAGATTGACCAACTAATCGACGCCACCGCCGGTCACGACCGAATGAGCTTCCTTGACGCCTACCGAGGCTATCATCAGATCCCGCTCTACGAGCCCGACGAGGAGAAAACATCGTTCATCACCCCCCGTGGCACTTACTGCTATAAGGTGATGCCCTTCGGGCTGAAGAACGCGGGGGCGACCTATCAGCGCCTCGTCACGAAGATGTTCCAGGCCCAGCTCGGCCGATCGGTGGAGGTGTACATCGACGACATGGTCGTCAAATCTGTTCGCACCAGCGACCATCTGACGGATCTCGGCGAAGTCTTCGGCATCCTTCGCGCCTACAAGCTCAAGCTAAACGCTTCCAAGTGCGCCTTCGGCGTAGCCTCTGGCAAGTTCCTCGGCAGCTTGGTGACGCGGAGGGGGATAGAAGCCAATCCGGACCAGATCACTGCCATCCAGGGCATCCAGAGTCCCTCCACCACGAAAGAAGTTCAGAGGCTCACAGGAATGGCCGCCGCACTTAATCGCTTCATCAGCCGATCATCAGATAAGTGCAAGCCTTTCTTCCAGCTTCTTAGAAAAAATCTGCAGTTCCAATGGACCCCTGAGTGCGACCAGGCATTGGCCGCACTCAAAACTTATTTGATGTCACCACCATTACTCTCTACCCCAACTCGGGGGGAGATTCTGTATTTGTACCTTGCGGTCTCGGATCACGCAGTGAGCTCCGTCCTCATCAGGGAGGACGAGGGAGTTCAAAAGCCGATCTATTACACGAGCAAGACACTGCTCGATGCCGAGACCAGGTACCTACTGTTGGAGAAGCTTGCGTTGGCTCTCATTACCGCCTCCCGCAAGCTCTCCCATTATTTTCAATCCCACACTATTGTGGTGATCACGGAGCATCCACTCCGGTCATTGTTCAAGAAAGCTGACTTTTCAGGGCGCATATCAAAGTGGGCAGTTGAACTGGGGCAGTATGACATTCAATACCGTCCCCGAACTGCGATCAAAGCCCAGATCCTGGCAGACTTCATTGTCGAATTCGCCTCCCCCGGCCCGGCTCCGACCCAGCTCGGCACGGCACTTGGGGGCACAGGGCAAGAGCCAGTAGAAACAGAAGTCCAGCAGTCTCCCACCTCGGCATGGAGGATCTTTGTCGACGGGTCGTCTACCTCCAAGAGAGCAGGCCTCGGCATAGTTCTCCAATCGCCAGAGGGACTGGTCATAGAGCAAGCCTTCACCCTGGACTTCAAAGCGACGAACAATGAGGCAGAGTACGAAGCAATGATTGCAGGGTTGAACAGCGCCCGAATCCTCGGAGCCCAGCATCTGAAGATCTTCAGCGACTCTCAACTGGTAACTAGCCAGCTCGCTGGGGACTACCAGGCTAGGGACGACAGGATGGCGGCATACTTGGCCCTCGCGAAAAAACTACTCTCCCAATTCCAGAAAGCCGAGGTCAGACAAATATCCAGAGACACCAACACGCATGCAGATGCGCTTGCAAACCTGGCCTCCGCTGTCGAAGCAGGAAAGAAGAGGACCATCGAGGTCGGGTCAGTATCAAGGTCAAGTCTAGAACTCCATTCATCTCGGCTTGTCCTCTGTGCTGACCTCGGCCCCAGCTGGATGGATCCAATCGTCGCCTACTTGAAGGATGACCAGCTCCCCGAGGACAAGACAGAAGCCCATAAGATCAGGCTCAAGGCAGCTCGGTTTTGGCTCTCTCCAGAAGGCAAGCTCTACCGGAAGTCCTTCACAGGTCCGTACCTCCAATGCGTCCACCCGTCCAAGGTGGACGACTTCCTGTACGAGATCCATGAAGGAATCTGCGGCAGCCATATTGGAGGTCGGTCATTGGCCTACAGAGCAATCAGCCAGGGTTACTGGTGGCCCTACATGCAGAAGGACGCCCAGGTCTACGCCAGGAAATGCGAGAAATGCCAGAAGTTCTCCCACTCACTCCATCAGCCAGCACAGGATCTGAGTCCCCTTTCTAGCCCATGGCCCTTCGCTCAATGGGGCCTGGACATTGTGGGGCCTCTTCACCGAGCTCCAGGGAACAAGAGATGGCTGATAGTGGCGACGGACTACTTCACCAAGTGGATAGAGGCTGAGCCGTTGTCCTCCATCACGGACCGGGACTCCAGGAACTTCGTTTGGAAAAACATCCTTACGAGGTTCGGCATCCCCCGGACCCTGATCTCGGATAACGGGACTCAGTTCGACTCCAAATCCTTCAGAGACTTCTGCCAAGAGCACGGCATCAGAAACCATTACTCCACCCCGGCATATCCGCAGAGTAATGGCCAGGCAGAAATCTCCAACAAAGTGATCCTGGACGGCCTGAAGAAGCGACTGGACAAGGCAAAGGGCAGATGGACAGAAGAGCTTCCGAGCGTGTTGTGGGCATACCGAACAACTCCAAGGAGGTCCACCTCAGCAACACCTTTCTCTCTGGCCTACGGGATGGAGGCAGTCATTCCCTTGGAAATCGGCCTTCCTACCCTGAGGACAGAGCTGGTCGACCAAGGCCGAAATGAGACGAACCTGGCAATGGAGCTGGAGCTGGCTGACGAACGACGAGAAGCAGCAGCCCTGAGACTGACCGACTATCAGCAGCGGTTAGCCAGGGCATATAATCAAAATGTCAAAGAAAGAAGGTTCACCACGGGAGAGCTCGTTCTAAAGAAGACCCTGCCAGCTGACAAGGAACCAAATGAGGGGAAGCTTGCCCCGAACTGGCATGGCCCGTTCAGAGTGGTCTCACTGGCAGGAAAATCAGCCTACAAGCTCGAAGACTTGGATGGCAGGCCGCTACCGAGACCGTGGAATGCATCCCACCTGAAGAAATTTTATTTCTAAAGATGTAATGAACTTCAGAATCAATAAAAGCAGCTCTTGCCTTGTCATCAATCTGTCTCCCTGGTCGACTCCGGCAACACAGGCTCAACGCCTTGGAAATGGCTTCGAGTTCCTACACTCAGCCTTTCCTAAAATCCCGTGTCTTGGACACACAGGCTCAACGCCTTGGAAACGGCATAGAAGAGTTCCTACACTCAGCCTTTCCTAAAATCCCGTGTCTTGGACACACAGGCTCAACGCCTTGGAAACGGCATAGAAGAGTTCCTACACTCAGCCTTTCCTAAAATCCCGTGTCTTGGACACACAGGCTCAACGCCTTGGAAACGGCATAGAAGAGTTCCTACACTCAGCCTTTCCTAAAATCCCGTGTCTTGGACACATGGGCCCACCGCCCTGGAAGAGACCTCGAGTCCCGACTCGGTCGCTTCCTAAAGCTCTTAGCCTTGGGCTACGGAGAGGCTTCGAGTTCTCACTCAGCCGAGATTGGGCCCACCGCCCTGGAAGAGACCTCGAGTCCCGACTCGGTCGCTTCCTAAAGCTCCTAGCCTTGGGCTATGGAGAGGCTTCGAGTTCACACTCAGCCGAGATTGGGCCCACCGCCCTGGAAGAGACCTCGAGTCCCGACTCGGTCGCTTCCTAAAGCTCCTAGCCTTGGGCTATGGAGAGGCTTCGAGTTCACACTCAGCCGAGATTGGGCCCACCGCCCTGGAAGAGACCTCGAGTCCCGACTCGGTCGCTTCCTAAAGCTCCTAGCCTTGGGCTATGGAGAGGCTTCGAGTTCACACTCAGCCGAGATTGGGCCCACCGCCCTGGAAGAGACCTCGAGTCCCGACTCGGTCGCTTCCTAAAGCTCCTAGCCTTGGGCTATGGAGAGGCTTCGAGTTCACACTCAGCCGAGATTGGGCCCACCGCCCTGGAAGAGACCTCGAATCCCGACTCGGTCGCTTCCTAAGCTCCTAGCCTTGGGCTATGGAGAGGCTTCGAGTTCACACTCAGCCGAGATTGGGCCCACCGCCCTGGAAGAGACCTCGAGTCCCGACTCGGTCGCTTCCTAAAGCTCCTAGCCTTGGGCTATGGAGAGGCTTCGAGTTCACACTCAGCCGAGATTGGGCCCACCGCCCTGGAAGAGACCTCGAGTCCCGATTCGGTCGCTTCCTAAAGCTCCTAGCCTTGGGCTATGGAGAGGCTTCGAGTTCACACTCAGCCGAGATCGGGCCCACCGCCTTGGAAGAGACCTCGAGTCCAGACTCGGCCGATTCCTAAAGCTCCTAGCCTTGGGCTATGGAGATGGCCTCGAGTTCAGATACTCGGCCGGATTCCAAAGATCAGGGTTTCTACACCCCTCAAAAATCATTGCCGAGCTCATGCTCACGCGGCCGAGACCAGTGGGATGATTACTCCACTCCGGCACGAGGCAGCTCGGCTCGGCCAAAGCCAGCCGTTTCAAGGTCAGTGCCAGCACTCAAACACAAACAGCACAGAAAGTGTACCAGAACAGTGCAAAGAAATGAGAAAAGAACTCAAAAGCGCTGTACACAGTTTGGGTAATCAGAGAATTCCTTTCTATCCATTGCAAACTACTTCATTACAAGAAATACAGAGAAAGCAAAATACAGAAAGGAGGATCACAGTCCTCTAAAACAGAAAACGGATAAAGGCTAGGAGACTCTGATCTTCACCAACTCTTCAGGCAGAAGGCTCGAGGACGCCAGATCGCCGTCTGAAGGTTCTGAGCGATCCTGGACCTCGCTGGGCTCTGTAACACCCTCGGCGGCCAATGAGACCAGCCAAGCTTGAAGAATCCTCCCGGACCAGCAGGGCCTCATCCCGCCTGCCATACGACGGGCGCACCGGGCCGCGTCGGACGAGAATGCGCCACCGCCCCCTTGCAGTGCATCCTCACTCTGTCTGGCAAAGGGCGAATGGCCATGGACCCGCGTTCAGAGAGCGCGTAGTCCATGGGGAGTTCCTTCAGAGAGCGCGCAGACCACGACAGCCTTCCCCCCTCGGGGATGGCCGTCCAACGGCGCAAGTTTCCTCCCGGATCAAGTAATCTCAGGCACTTCCCAGACATGGTTCCTACAGCTATGTTCTTTTCCTCTCCTATGGCAAGCTTGCCACCCCTATTTATAGGGAGGAGAAGGCTCAGTCTCCAAAAGGAGTTATGAGGGCGAAGTCTCCCACGCGTTATTGGGAATGCACGACTGTTGACCGGCGATCCCTATGGCGCCACGTGGAGACATCCGTCAGACTCCCTCGTCAGCAGCGCCACCATATCTATTGCTATTTAAGATCGCCCAAGATACGGAAGATCAGCGCAAATACCAATGGAGATCACCTAAAGTACGGAGGATCAGCGCGAATACCAAAGAAAATCGCCTAAAGTACGGAGTATCGACGCTAGCACTCAAGAAGACTACTCGACACTCAGTTCTAACATTCCGTCACAAGGAGCATTCTGCCAAACTCAAGCATCAAAGTACCAGGCTTAAAAGAGAGAAGTGCGAGTATTTGAAAAAACCTTCAATTGTATTAAAATCTCACTCATTACAGTGTTCAGCAAATACAAATTGAAGAAAATTACAGAGCAAAAAGCAAAAGAGCAAATATCCCGAGGTCCCGAGGTCATCGCCGGTCAGTTGCACGGGCTGCGGCCTCAGAGGCTTCGCCGGATGAACGGGCAGTGGTCGGCACCGGAAGCGGGTACGGAGGCGGCTCCCGAAAGGAGGGGTGGCCCTCCAAGACCCCGACCTCCTTCAGGCCGGCAAGCCACCCTTTCGCCCAGGCCTTATCCCTCACAACAAGAACCCTTTCCTTGTAGTGGGCGGTGACCTGCACTTTGGCGTCGTCGAACGCAGCATCGCACTCGGACTCGAGCTTCGCCTCGGCTTCATCCGCCCTCTTGGATTCGGATTCAAGTTTAGCCTCAGCCTCATCCGCCCTCTTGGACTCGGCTTGAAGCAGGGCCGCGTAATCGTCTCCCATCTTTGAGACGGAGACCTCGAGCTCGGCCACTTTGGTCCTCTCCGCCTCGGCTTCTTCCCTTGCCTGCTCGAGCTTCGCCGCATATTCCTCTTCCACCCTGGCTAACTTCTGGCTAACGGCGTCAAGGGATTCCTGCAAGCCGTTCTTCTCCACGGACAGCTCGGCGACGTCCGCGCTGTAACTGCGGATCCTATCAGCAACGGCAATGGACTTCTGTGCCGCCTGTCAAAGAAGACGTACGTGTTATATCCAAAGAGCGTCAGACGCTAAATTGCTGGTTTGACGAAGGGAGATGAAGAATTACCACGAAGTTGGACTGCAGCATCGACAGGATCAGCTTCTGATCGCTGTACTTATCCAGCCGCTCCATGTCCCGGGGAAGGGCGCAGGCTCGCCCAAGGGCCTCGAGGACCGGGAGATCGATCCTGTGAAGAATGCAATCCTCCACCGTCATCGGCCTCCCCGGCCCAAGCATGAAGCTCGGCTCCCATAACGGCGGCCCCTGCGGCAACGAGGCAGCAGCCGAGCTAGGGCCCGCGTCAGTCCTCGGCATCTTCAGCGGCCGAGTCTCCTCCCGCTCAACCTCAGCCGGGGGCAGGCGTGCCCCTGGATCAACAGGACTAAGGGGCGCGGAAACCTCCGCCACCTCTGCAGTTGAAACCGCCCGAGCCCTCGGAGACGGGTGCCTCGGAGAATTTACCGGCACCTGGGGGGCTCGGACGTCCTCCGCTCCAAGCGCCAAAGCTTCGAGGTCCTCGAAGGACAAACGCCTGGTGTGCCTCATCTCAGAGCCAGGCGAGGGAGACCGGGCAGGTTGACTCGATTCCCCTCCTGAAACCTCGGGAAGTCTCGATCCCGATGTGGAAGCTAGGGTTCCAGACGTTGCCCTAACGTCAGACGACACCCGCAAGGGCTCCGCGACCTCCGGAACGGCCTGCTCCTGACCAACCCCGGATCCGGCACCTTCACTCTGGATCGGCTCTACGGTGCCCCTCAAATACCCGCGGTACTTCGGCTTATACCCTAGCAGCGACCAAGCCGCCCTGCCGTCATGACCGCTGTACCGCTTCACCAGACGGAGCCAGGCCTCGTTCCTCTTCCAAATGTATTTGGCAGCCCGCTTCCTCTCCTTCAAAGCTGCAACAATCAGAAGCATCAGCGCGGCAGAACAAGAAGAAACTTATGAAAAAAGGAAAAGACGCGAAGGATGTTTTACTTGGAATGGTACCAAAATGGCGAGGGACCTGGTAGCCTCTATCGGTGTCCGCCTCCCCAAACTCCCAGTTTCCCGAGACGTACAGAAGATCGTCCCCGGCATACTTGCTCGAATCCTCCAAGTATCGGACGAAGCCATCCCGGCCTGACTTAGCCCGGAGATAATAAGACTCTCCAGACCTGCATATGTCATAGACGTCCTCAAGGTCGAAGACGCCGAGGTCGGTGCCCAGGACCTCATTCAGCTTGACCGTGCCCATCACGATCTTGAAGGCATTCGGCAGCAGTTGGCAGGGGCAGAGACGCCACTGACTAAGGCACCTCCTGAGAAGTGGGTGAAGGGGGAATCGGACCCCGCCTTCTATCACAGCCACCAGCGGAAAAGGCATCCAGCCTCCCGAAAAGTCACGAGGGTTGTAACCAAGGGGTTCAGCACCCCTGATTCGGACATCAGCAGGGATCCTGTAGGCTGACCTGAAACCCTCGATCGCTGCCTCGCCCTCTAACCAGTGGCTATAAATCCCCATTCCTATCCCAGTCTAAAAACAGAGAAACCCGCAGAAGAAGAGGCAAGGCAGAAGGAACTTACGGAAGCAGAACGAAGACACTGGGCAGCACAGAGACTCAACTTCAGCAGCGCACCACTCAGATGAAGCTCCCTCGACAGTAGCTTGCCCACCTCTGATGCTCGCCTCTGATTCAGAATCGCAAACGAAGGATAAAGCAGACCTCGACTGCCCTATATATAGCAGAGAGACCCCCCTTTCCAGAAGCCCTAATTGGGCGTGCCAAGGGGCGCCCCCTGGGATTTCGCGCGAATCATTTCAAAAATTAATCACGCCCCTGACGAAGCGGCGCGCAAATCATTTCAAAAAATTGATTGCGCCCCTGACGAGACGGCGCGTACGACCTCGAGGAGACAGACAACCAGCCAGGAGATGACGCGTGGAGCCGTCGAACTGTCTTCAGCATTGAATAGGGGACGCCATTTATTATCCCGAACATCCAAAGCGATAGCGAGTCAGGGCCGAAAGAGGCTCTCCTCCAGATAGACCCGGCACATAGCTCCCGACCTCACGGCACTGACGTTCTACGCGAGCTCAGAAGCTAGGGGGCAATTGTGTGGGGAAATTTTCAGAGCTACAGGATTAAGCTAATCACAGCCATCAGATGGGTCTAAGCGTTCTCACGTGCCATCCGCGTGCCATCTACGTGGCACCGATCTCATCCCGGCTACCAGGACAGAGGCCTTGGCCGACATCAAACATCTCCAGGCCACAAGCGCCGAACTGGACCACCTCGGGCATCATCTCGGCAAAGAGTCCACCTCGGCAAGGCCACCCCGGGTGTTATCTCCGCAAAGAACCCTACCTCGGCTAAAGCTACCTCGGCTGAAGAAGCAAGGACAGTAGCCGAAGCAAGAAAGAACCTTCGCTTGGGCCCCTCATCCCCCACGTCATCAGACACGTGGAGGGATAGGGTCACGAGCTAGTGGGACAGATGCGACATCCAGCCGCCCACTATCTTCACCAGATCGCCACATGGCAGCATCCAGCGGCTGAGGCCACATCAGGGCAAGGCCCGAGGGCAGATCCGCTGGTACTCCTACCGCCAAAGGCGCCCAACACAATCTGGCCCAACAAGACACGCATTTAATGCAATGTGGGCTGACCCGACTAGCATTAAATGCTGAGTGGGCCGGATTAGACTGCATTTATTACTTTGTGGGCTGATCATGACTTCCCAGTCAGATCATGGGACCCACACCCAGATATTCTCTGAGAGATACGATCCAATCCTCTATAAATAGACCTTCATACACCATGCAAGGTACGCATAATCTCCCTCATAGAGCCCATACTCTGTCTCTCTTCTCCCTCTCCTTCCGTCGTTCCAGTTCCCACACTGACTTTGGCATCGGAGAGCCTTGCGCCGCTCAGGCCAGGGTCCTCTGACCGTTTGCTACTCTCTTTCAGGCTTCCAGACGGCATCCAGACATCCCAGACATCATCATCTTCACGGATAAGTCCTGTAAGGCACCCTCTTATTGTTGGTCATAATTTTCTGCACCTACAAACACTACCTAAAAGTTAGCCGTTAAGAGAGGTGAGAAGCCTACCAAATCCAGGCCGCTGACAGTCACAGAGAAACGGATCAAGAGCATGGGGTATCTCCTACTTGCATCTTATTTCAAGTCAAAGTCAAGTTTCAAAATACCACCCTTTCGATAATTCTGTGAGCGCTCGTGGATTGTCGGACCGTTGGAAACCAAATGGAAAGTGAAAAGGCCAAGGTCCGTCCTACAATGTGCAAGCTGAGGAAACTGGCTGTTAGAAACCAACTTCAGATTACAATATTCCCTCTCAGTGGAAGCCGGCTTAATCTTTTCGCCTTCAAATACGCTGAATCAGAGTAATGTACAGTTAAAATTGCTGCTGTGGAACGTGAAAGCTGGCGTACAAGTCTTATACTAATCGGATCCGTATCCTTTTGAGGCTTGAACCTACGTACATAAATTCTGACTTGGGAGTAGAATTTTATACAATGGAGGCCACATATTAAAATTTGAATCCATGGAAATAAATGCCCCCTCTACTTATATAGGATATCCTCAAATGTTACGGAAGTCCGATTGCCTACTTGATGAAAGACGTGAAAATGAATATGCATAAAATTGTGTTAATTGAGCTTTTCATCACACAATCGATTCCATAGGCCGGGCTAAGGCATATCTGAGTTAATAGATGGAATCTGAGTAATGTAAAGTTAAAAGTTACTGCAGTGGAATGCGAAAAGTGGGATCCACGTCTTAACCAACTAATTGGATCCGTATCCGGTGAGGTTTTAACCTACAGAAATTCTGATCGAGTTGGAGGAGTACTAGAACTCTACAATGGAGGCCACATATTGAAATTCGAATCTTTCAAAGTAAATGCTCCCTCTTCTTATATCGGGTATTCTCAAATGTTACGGAAATCCTAGTTTGTTCCACTATTGGATTGCCTATTTGATGAAATACATGAAAATGAATATGCATAAGATTGTTTTAATTGAGCTTAATTTTCATCACACGATTGATCCAACAATTGAGCAAATTCAGTTTGATAGAAAATTTGAACATCTATTTTGAACAGTTCAGATTGTTAGGAAAATTGTGTGGCCCGACTGCCATTGGGCCCACGCCAGATCGAGCCCGGCGGTGTGCCGCGGATGAACTCCCAACAAGACTTGGTCTGGTTGAGTCAGATAAGGATCAAACTCTTAGTGGTAGAGTTTGGATCAAGTTCAGACTCTCAGTTGGCAGAATTCCCACGCTGGTCAGGAGATGTGGGATTCCAGGAGAGGTAGAATCCGGATAGAGTTGTAACTCCTAGGGATTGCTCTATATAAGGGAGATGGGAACTCTTGGTTGATCATCCAGAAGATCTGAGAGCATTCGCAGCGAGTTCGCAGGTCTACCTCACACCGGAACGCACAAGGTTCTCGGCGAGTTCGGTTCCGACACCCATCTGGGACCAGCAACTTCTTTCAATTGGTATCAGAGCCCGATCTGTGCGTTTGACGGTTCGGATTTTGCGATTGGGCTGTGGATCGTCGGATCTACAACCTCTTCGACGAGAGTTTCTCCCGTTTTGGTTCTGTTCTGCAACACTAGCCAGCGAGGAAGAAGACGTGCATCAGCAGTTGCTCGGGACACGTGTTGCGGGACACGTGCTGCTGCTGTTGAAAACTCTGCCTTGGAACGCGTGCGCAGCATAAGAGAGAGAAGGGAAGACACCCCGCGCCGCACTTCCCAGCCTCTGTCCACGTGAGTGAGAAATTTTCTGCCTCGGGACGCGTGCGTGTTGCTGCTTGCCCCAGGGACGCGTGCTGCCTTCCTTCTTGCTGCTTCAGCGTACTTTGCATCAGGTCGGGTCAGGCCTGAAGTCCAACCCGACCCGATCTCAGACCGGCCCACATCGAACTGCTGCAGCGCCTTCAGCGTGTTTTGTTGTTGACGTCAGCACGACGTAGGGGCTGACGCAAGCAAGGGAGAAAAACCTCTCGGTCAACAGTACCTTTGACCGTCCGCAACTTGTTCATCTGACCTCCGATCGACGAGCGGTTTGATTCTGTGGATTCGTGGCGACGAGCACTATTTGGTAGACGGGACTGATCGGCATTCCATCATTCAGAAATTTTTTTGGACTGCGATCACGGTCAGTGGTATCTGGACTTTATTTATTTTCTTTCAGATATGTCTACTGCTAAATCTGCTCTGCACGATCTTGCTAAGGTCGATATTTTCAATGGGAAGAACTTACCCATTTGGAAACATCGGATGGATGCCTTGTTGCACTTTGAGGGTCTTTCTTATGTTATTAAAGAAAAGACACCTGAGAAGCCTGCTGATGATGCTTCCAAGGAAGATAAAGATCTCTTTAGTACCTGGGAATATGATAATGAATCAGCAAGGCATCTGTTACTTGGATTTATTTCCAATGATTTGGTCAAGCAATTTGAGCAACTGGCTTCAGCAAAAGAAATTTATGATCAAATAATTGTGAAATACGATGCATCCACTATGTCCCACCTTATGGAGGCATTCTCAAATTATGTCAACTATAAAATGCCTGAAGGAACCTCGATCAATGACCACATTGACCAGATGAATATAAGATTGAGGAATTTGATTGCTTTGGGAAGGGATATGGACCAGGAGTTGCAGAGATTGTATCTGTTGCAAAGTCTCCCGCCTTCGTGGGAGAATGTTTCTCAGACCTTAAGCCTCCAGAAAACATTGACTGTTAAAGATATTGAGGCTGAATTAATTGCTGAAGGACAAAGGCAGGCTGCCCGTGGTGTTGTGCCTACTGCTTTGCTTGCCCAAACCAATTCTGCTAGTGGCTCGATGGCTACTATGGGGAAAAGGAAGAATAAAGGCAAAGGGAAAGCTAAGGGGCAACAAAAGAAAAAGGGGCGTTGCTTTATTTGCGGGAAGCCTGGGCACTTTCGTGCAGACTGTCCGGATAAAAATAAAAAGAAAAAGGGTGAGAATAGGCAACAGAACATGGTACCACATGGAAGTAAAGATTATATTGATATGATCACGGAATCCATGATGGTGGACACCAATGAAAGCAACTGGTGGATCGATTCCGGGGCTACTCGACACATCTCGAGGACCAAAGCAGCTTTCATTGAATTCCAAGAAATTAAAGCTGGAGAACATAACATATACATGGGGAATGAGACATTCTGCGATGTGTTGGGGGTGGGGAAAGTCAAAATTCCCCTGCCAACTGGAAAATCGCTATATTTATCAGATGTCTTCTTCGCTCCCGGCATGAGGAGGAGCGTGATTTCCGTCAGCCAGCTTGCATCTAGTGGTTTTGAAATTAGGTTCATTACTGATAAGGTTACTATTGAGCTCAATGGAAAGATATGTATTTCTGGTTTGCTTCATGACAAATTATATTTGCTGGACACTTCTAAAGTTGCAATAAAATCTAGTTCCAATTATTCTGTGTGTGTGAATGAATGTGTTAATGGTTTGGCATTATTATGGCACTACAGATTAGGACACATTAACAAGAACAGAATAATTAGAATGGTTAGGGATGGACTTTTACCTGAAATTGGAAAAGTGGAATACCCTACATGTGAACCATGTCTAAGTGGGAAAATGGTCAAGAAACCATTCCCAAAGGGAACTAGAAATGCGGAATTGCTAGACCTGATTCACACAGATATATGTGGACCCTTAAATGTTCATACTAGGATGGGGGAGGTGTATTTCATTACCTTCATTGATGACTTCAGCAGATATGGTCATATCTACTTGATTAAACATAAACATGAAGCATTAAAATATTTTCAAATATATGCCGCTGAAGTTCAGAATCAAAAGGGCAAGAAAATTAAACGGATTCGATCCGATAGAGGGGGGGAGTACACTTCTGAGTTGTTCAAAGAATATTGTGCAAAAGAGGGAATCATACATGAGTATGCGATCCCTTACACCCCACAACAAAATGGCGTGGCTGAACGTCGAAATCGAACACTTATGGACATGGTTAGGTCCATGATGAGCCACGCGGAACTTCCGCTGTATTTGTGGGGAGAGGCAATTAATACTGCACAATATATATTGAACAGGGTGTGTAACGCCCCAATTCCGGATACCGAGAAAATCGTCAAAGTACCGAAATTGGCGCGCTACTTCCCGGAAAATCCGAGAACTTCCAAGATCGTAGGTCCGCAGTGAGGTCCAATTTAAAACTTTTTGAACGAATATGTAACAACAGTTATTATTGCGGAAGCGTATTATAAGCGGAAGCCATACAGAGATAGCGGAAGCATATGGTATCATCGTATATATGTCAAATGTAGATGGGCTGATGTCCAGCCTAAATGTATAGAGATAACAAATCAAAGTTTAATTACATATTTTTCATTACTACCCAACTCACAACAAATGTCTCTCAAAACCCTAAATAAAAGAACGCTCAAACCCCTGCAGCTAGTGTCGGCTCTCCACCTTCCGGCTCGACCTCATGGTCGGCCGGCCCCCATCCGTAGTCGCCTGCTACGGGCACCTCAACGAGTGCGAACGCATCGCCCTCGAACTCGGGGTCAAGACCTAAGCACCAAGAGTGGGTCAGATCTAAAGATCTGGCAAGTCACAATATGCAGATAATATAGAATGTATGCATCAAAATGAGTAGAGACATGTATAAAGTTAAGAGAGTAATAAAGGTACATATGCTATGCAGTCGTGCAAAATAACAATGTAGAATCATAATAAGCATAACAGTAATAAACCTACACAATATGGCACATCCACATAAGCTGGTCACCGCGGGATATTATGCCGCGGCCCTCCCATACTGAACACAGTCGCGGTAGGGATCCTAAGCTAATGCTAGGGATTACTAACCCTGCAAAATATCACCAACATCATCCACAACGACCGGAACCGGCATCACACCGTCCGTCCCAACAGTGCTCATCATGATAGCCACACAACAAATCTCAATAGCTCCTACCAGTGATGATCAGTCCAACTGGCTGAGCTTAAAACAACTCAGTGAATGTCTATGCCGACTCGGAAACAATAAAGGTCTGTGTCTGTCTAGGCTTTACCTTGCGTGAACAAGGTCCTAACAAAAGTCCCTAAGAGGTCCAAGTACTCAATATAAACTGTGGATCATAGTCCAAGTCCAATTCCATCATTGGATCCATACCAAGGCCCACCAAATACATGGCCTGATCTATAACAGTCCATATGATATACAAGTCCATGTTCAATGACATATGATCCATTTACATCCACAATGGGTCACCAGCCCATACAATCTAACCTCTCCATTCTAGGGTAATTCACAACCAACTTAGGCCATAAAAAGGGCCCGCCTAGCCACAGACACGGGTCAATGATCCACCAAATCAAATTACCGGGTCACCTCTACGTATTCCTAGGTTTAGGTCCTCCATTTTCCATTTAATTAACAGGTATAAGCAATAATAAGGACAATAGAGTGATAGTCATAGTATGAGGGAGATGAATCTCCAAGTACACGAATCATAGGGAGATAGCAACAGTCCAACCTAGGTAAATGGTCCACTTTCGGATACAGGTCCATCTCAGGTAATTCGATCTTTAAGTGAAACCACAGATGCTAAGGAATATTGTGTTTGGTGCTTAGAAGTTATGTGCATCATTTGGTAATGTATAAAGGTCGAATCATCTTAGATTACATAACCTGGACTTTAATTAGTGGACCCCACGAGTCAAGGTTGAGCCGTACCATTAACTCGTGGCTGGCACAGTGATGGAAGTCTATTTGAATGGTCAATGGGCCCTACATATGATTGCAACAATAGAAATTAGAATCTGGGGATCGTCACTGTACACAGTGTGCTCAACCGACCTCCTGGCCTGGGCGGTCAGCTCGGCACACTGGGACCAGAGAAGGAAAAACACCTTACAGGCAAAGCCTGTTTGTCCAGAACTTCCTGTGAGTTCGGCTAACTCCCTGGCCTGGGTAGTTGGCCGTGCACACTAAGAACTCTGGCTAAAGGGAATGTCCCAGGTTCTAGTCTCCTTTGTTGAAATCCCGCCTTTTTGGAAATCCATCTCGGAGTTCGGCTAAGCAATGGAGCTCAATTGATACTCAGTTCGGCCACCCAGCTCAGCTCGGCAAAGGGCCTAGCTCAGTTCGGCCACCCAACTGAGTTCAGAAAATGCATTGAGTTCGGCTAGGCATTGAGATTGGTTTAGCTCTCAGCTCGGTTAAGCACTGAGTTCGGCTAAGCTCGAAGTCCGGTCTGGCACGGAACCCGGTCTGGCGCTGAGCTCAGTAAAACACTGAGTTCGGCCATAACACTGAGTTCGGCCGTAACACTGAACTCGGCTGAGCACTGAGCTCGGCCTAGACACTTAGCTCGGCTAAACGCGGATCTCATCGACCATTATGCTCGGCAGAACTCTAAGTTCAGCTAGTGTTGAATCCAGCCATCGCTGAGTTCGGCCAGTGCTGAGCTCGGCAGTTGCTGAGCTGCGCTAACGCTGAGCTCGGCAACCGCTGGGCTCTGCAAGTACTGAGTTCGGCAGTTGCTGAGCTGTGATAACACTGAGCTCGGCAACCGCTGGGCTCTGCAAATGCTGAGCTCGGCCATCGCTGGACTCTGTCCATCTCTCCTATCAGTGTTGTGTTCTGTTACAGGACCCAGTTCTGCGACAGGACACAACTCTTCTTCATTAAGCGCAGGAATGGTGGTCCACCTCTTTTCAGAATCCAGATCAAGTAGCACCCTATGGTCGCACAGGCCCCCTCACATAGACGTAGGGTCCTGATCTACCAAGGGTGGTCCTTCTTCGATTCCGATCTCAATATTGCGAGATGACAAGAACCCATCTCCGGAAACTCATTCCTGTGACCCAATTCTCCTGGGTTTCTCCATAGACCATTACAGAAGCAAAATAAATCATTCCTACATCATTCCCCCATCATCAACCGGCCATTGATCATCCAAATGAGGTAATCCCATCCATCAATGGCCAAAGGAACCGAACAAACATGCTCAAGGATCGATCTAAGCATACATATTACAAATTGAAATTCTACTGCCAATCAAAGGAAGGAAACATGCAATCTAAACTACCAGCACAGTGCACTTGCCTTGATCGATTGAAGGTAGAAGGAAAAGAAAGAAAACCACAGGGAAACCAAATGGCAGGGTCTCGGCAGTTGCTCCTATGGTGCAGGCTGGTCTCGGCTGGCCTTCTGTCGAGGATTTCTGGGGCGAGAGGAGAAGAAGAGAGAGATCGGAGGAGAGATGATGGTTCGTTGGAGGGAATTGGGGAAGAAGAAGAAGAAGAAGAGAGAAAGGAAAAAGGAGATGAACAGTAGTTGTTAGGGCAGGGGGAGGGTTTTGTTTATATAGGTTGGGTTTTTGGGTTAGGGACAAAATTGCCCTTGGGGTTAGAATAGGATTAGGGTTAGGGTAGAGGGTATTTAGGTCTTTAGGTGACCTTCTAGAAGATTCTTTGGTGCAAACCCCCTATAGTAAATACAAATTTCTAGCTAGGGCCTCTAACAAACTAACTAACTCTAAGAATAACAAAAGACCCCCTATTGACTCTACTAATTACACCACTAGTCTAACCCTAGGAAAATACATAGCTACCCTCACTAAGTCCCATAATTAGTATAATTAAAATACTTAGGCTAATATATAGTATTCAAATTCACATTGAGGGCCCACCAGGGGTGGGGTCTCACAGGGTGCCCTCTAAATCTGTGCCCAAGACCCCATATGAGTTATGGACTGGAGCCAAACCTAAAATGGAACATATAAAAGTTTGGGGATGCCCCGTACATGTCCTGTTACCGCCACAAGAAAGACACAAACTGCAGGCAAAAACGAGAAAGAATTGCTCGTTTGTTGGCTACCCAAGTCATTCAAAAGGATATCGTGTATATGATCACGATAATAAAATAATCATGGAATGTCGAGATGTGTATTTCCTTGAGAATCCAACAGGTAATCCTAGAGATAGACCACGGATGGTGGATTTCTATGAGATCTCTAAGGATAAGGATGTTCAAGCAAGTGGGGGATCCGACGTGGTTGACGTTGGAAATTTAACACCTGGCCAGGGCCCACTTGATGAGGAACAACCGGAAATAAGTAGACCCGTTCGGATAAGGAAACATCCGTCATATCTGGATGATTATTGCAGTTTAATGGAAACCGTGGAGGATTTGGATCCGACATCCTACTCTCAAGCAGTCAATGGGCATGATGCTGAAAATTGGATAAATGCTATGAGAGAGGAAATTGAATCAATTCATAAGAACCAGGTGTGGCAATTAGTCGATCTACCTAAAGATCGAAAGGCCATCGGTTGTAAATGGGTTCTTAAGAAGAAATTCAATTCGGATGGTTCCTTGGATAAATACAAAGCACGGTTGGTGGCTAAGGGTTTCACACAAGTGGAAGGAATTGATTACGATGAAACCTTCTCCCCGGTCGTAAAATTCCAATCCATTAGGACCCTTATGGCGGTTGTGGCTTATCATGACTTAGAATTGCACCAAATGGATGTAAAAACTGCTTTCCTGAATGACGAATTGGATGAAGAGATTTACAGGAAACAACCTGAGGGTTTTTTGGTGCAAGGTCATGAGGACAAGGTGTACAAATTACAAAAGGCACTCTATGGACTTAAACAGTCATCGAGGCAGTGGTACAAGAAATTTCACCAGGCCATAAGTGAAATTGGTTTTGTCCCCAATAGTGTTGATATATGTTTCTATATTAAACGCAGTGGGAGTAATTATTTATATTTGTCATTATATGTGGATGACATACTGATTGCTGGTGACGATTTGGATGCCGTCAATGGAATCAAACAGTGGTTGAAGTCAAGATTCGAGATGAAGGACATGGGTGAGGCTGTTTATGTACTGGGCATAAAGATCACCCGTGACCGGCCGAATCGGTTATTGACTTTGTCACAAGAGTCCTATTTGGAAACTGTGTTAAAACGGTTTGATATGATGATGTGCAAACCAGTCGATACTCCCATTAGCAAAAAATGAAAAATTGTTCAGCAAACAGGGGCCCACGACTGAGGAAGATAAGGCGTTAATGCGGGGCAAGCCTTATGCTCAGGTTGTGGGAAGCATCATGTATGCGATGCTGTGTACGAGACCGGATGTTGCATTCGCTATGGGTCTCGTGAGTAGATTCCTAAGTAACCCTGGATTACCTCATTGGTATGCGGTTAAGAGGATTCTACGGTACATCAAAGGCACCTTGAAGTTGCAACTGTGTTATCAAGGTGATGACCTGAAATTGCGTGGCTATTCCGATGCGGATTGGGCCGGTGACTTAGACAAAAGAAAGTCAACCACAGGCTATGTGTATACTCTGGGGGGAGGTGCGATCTCTTGGGGTAGCAAGAAACAGACCTCAACGGCCATGTCTACGGCCGAGGCAGAGTATATAGCTTGTAGTACCGCAGTTCAGGAGGCTGTCTGGTTAAGAAACTTTTTATGTGGTATTGATTTAATCAGTGTGGAACAGCCTGTCCCAATGAACGTAGATAGTACGTCTGCCATCTCTATGGTGACTGAGCCGAAATTTAACAGCCGATCAAAGCATGTTGAGATAAAATATCATTTTGTCCGGGAAAAGGCTGAGAATGGAGAAATTCAAATTTCTTATTTACCTTCTAAAGAATTGATGACTGATGCTCTCACCAAACCGTTGCCTGCTGAAGAATTTGTGAGGCATGTGATGCGCATGGGACTTAAATACATTTGATGTACATTGACACGCTTGTCAAAACATGGCATTCGTGCCAAGTGGGAGATTGTTAGGAAAATTGTGTGGCCCGACTGCCATTGGGCCCACGCCAGATCGAGCCCGGCGGTGTGCCGCGGATGAACTCCCAACAAGACTTGGTCTGGTTGAGTCAGATAAGGATCAAACTCTTAGTGGTAGAGTTTGGATCAAGTTCAGACTCTCAGTTGGCAGAATTCCCACGCTGGTCAGGAGATGTGGGATTCCAGGAGAGGTAGAATCCGGATAGAGTTGTAACTCCTAGGGATTGCTCTATATAAGGGAGATGGGAACTCTTGGTTGATCATCCAGAAGATCTGAGAGCATTCGCAGCGAGTTCGCAGGTCTACCTCACACCGGAACGCACAAGGTTCTCGGCGAGTTCGGTTCCCACACCCATCTGGGACCAGCAACTTCTTTCACAGATTACAGTACATGGGTTCAACGTTTTAGAGTTCCATATTCTTAACACGGGATTTTTCCGAGTTATAGCCTAAAAAGATCTGGGTTCACCATCCATATGCTTTTGCTAGTAATAGGAGCTCTACAAAGGTCAATACGAAACCGACTTCAACAGGATCCAAAAATTGCCGCAGACCGACAAATACACCGACCCACTGCTTCAACTTCTTGCATTCTAAATATTAAAATAGGCAGTGGGGGCTTCAATTTTAAAATAGAAGGAAAGGAGAAGGAGCATCCGCGTACGGCCGCCTGCATAGAACCCCAACACCAAAACTATATATGCGTGCATGTACAAGAAGCAAGAAAAACGTGATAGGTTTTTAGATAACACAAAAAGAATGGAGAACCAAGGGAGAACTTCCAAACTAGCCAAGACCATGAGAGAGGATGGAGAGACGAGCAGAGCTGGCCTCAGGACCGGCCTCACCCAAGAAGGAGAGAATTCTATCACTCTATCTACTTACAAATATGTGCCCTTCAATGAGGCAGTGGACGGCAGTATCGACCATGATCTTGCAATGCCCTTCCATGGCATTGGAGATACTCTTCCCAGTAGTGAGTCTCTCATTTTACTGAATGTGAGCGAGGACCCGTGTTCGACTTGCGGGCTGGGGATTGAAGACTGCTTGGGATGCAACCTCTTCTCCCCACCATATGAGAATAAGGAGGCAGAGGAGGAGGAGAAGAAGAGAAGCAACTATAGAGGTGTTCGACAACGGCAATCTGGTAGATGGGCGGCCGAGATCCAAGATCCTGCGAAAAAAGCTAGGGTGTGGCTGGGGACTTTCGATACAGCTGAGGAAGCTGCTCGAGCTTATGACAAGAAGGCCTTCGAGTTCCGTGGGACCCGTGCAAGACTTAATTTTCCTTATACTGAGTATAGGACACCTGCTGATCACTCCTTGTTGGAATGGCAACAACAGCATCATGTGTTGCCCGGTACTTCACCTCTAATAGGATCCAACTGGGAATCTCCAGTCGAGGTGACATCTGGGGCCAACACGAGGGAAGTACTTGGAGGGGAAGTATATCAGGATTGGGTGAGAATCGACGAGAGTGAATATGCCCTTGCAGCTTTATCCAGTAGTCCGATTTCTGCCACCACTAGAGAGATACATGGAGACAACCTTGTAAAGGAGGACGTAGAACGTGGTGCTCCAATATGATGAGGACCTCTACAAGCCAAATTACTGTTCGGGTGCTTTTTATACACCTTTTCTAGGTTTAAAGTGACGTTTAGCTGGAAAACCATTTAATTAAGATCACCAAAACAAGCACAAAAAGTAACGTTTCAACCGATCAGATTCAAATCCCACATGTGGTGAAATCCATTGGAACGCGGGGAGAGGCTAAAGTTTGAGTTTTTGAATGTCCTTTTGCTATCCTATACCTATATATGTATCTTCTTCTTGGAAAGAAGAAGAAGAAGAAGAAGAAGAAGAAAAGCGTGATTTCATTTAATCGTCTAATTTTTGTTTTTACTCGATCATTCACACTTGTTGTGACCAACTTAGCTACAGTTGAGTTGAAAACAACAATATCATGTTTTTTGTTTGAATTGTTGGAAGTTGGCGGAGACTTGAAGACTATGAGCAACACAGCAATGAACACAACGATTAATGTCTTCTAAACACAGATAGTCACACACTCAAAGTGGATTTTGTTTTTAATATTTTTTCGATCACATTCATTGCTTTTTGAACACAAGTATAATATCTTATTTAAAGAGTTGCTAAACTCATCAAACACTTACATGTGTCCCATATACACTTGACTCAAGGAGATAATACTGTACCACTACTCAACTGACTACAACGTGTACATCAACGCGTACTAGACTTTTTCATCCATCTAACTTATTCAACAACCCACTAAACAAAAGGAGACCAAGTCACATGACCGTTAGATGAAGAAATTCTATTTGAATTAATTTTCCTTTTCACATGAATTGCTACTACAGTAGTCTTCCATGGGTATGAAACCATGCTCTGTTTACATTTGTCATTTACTGTTTAAGATTAAGTTACTAAGAGAATTCTAGATCTAGTGAGAAGATAAAGGATGACATCCATCACTTCAGAAGTGCCTTGTATTATATGACAGACAAAACTCTATTAGTCTAATTCAGGATTCTCCTAGCCGACTTTAAAACTTTTTTCCCTCCAAGATGCATGACAAGGTTAAATTTTACTAACTATTAATTATATCATGTAACCTTGTAGTGATAAAACTTGAGAGAAAAGAATCTGCAACTCCCTAACATGCATATATAGGATTGAAACTTCAACCATGAGAGTGAACTGGAGTAGCAACCAAGAAACCCTTGGTTGCTAGTATATGGGCGACGTAAACGCTTATTAATTTAACAATGCATGACTTTGGTAGTTGGTACGCACGCAATTAATTACTTTTGCTCAGACAGACCTCCTTTTCTCTGGGTCGTTGGACTTATGACCCTTTTGAGGAATGAGGAATCTTCCTCCGACATTTCAGTACGGGGTGAGGCTTCAGTGCGGCGTGATGCGACTGGAATGGGATTACTCCAATCTCGTTCCTCCACGTCGAAAGAACCGGAACATGTCCCGAAACTCCCTGTGGACATTGCATTCTAACAAATTCTCCGATTTTCAACATGACTTTTTTACAAACATGTTTATTATATTTCCAGAAATATCTCTATCACCAATGAGTCCAAGGAGGTGAGACCTACCCTCAAATTTTCCAATTTTATCTTTTTTTTTGATTATGCTAATTGATATTGGCACTCTCTTTTTTTTTTCTTTTTTGATAGAGGCACTCTTTGTGTTTCCATAAAAAAAAGAGTACTAATATCACTTCTCTTTGTTATTTGTTTAATAATTGATCATGCTGTGTAACATATAATAAAGTAAAAAAAAAAAAGAGAGTAATTTTGGATGTGTACAATCTAAAAACAGCATAAAATTATTAGTGTAAAATCTTTATATACTCCAATCAATACAAATGTCTAATGGGTGGATATATATCAGGGTGCTCAACATCACGAATATAATTTTAGAAAACCATAGTATGACAGACAACTTCAATAAAAAAAAGATTTTCTTCTTAATAAAATGATCTTTTAAATAAAGGCAATGATGATTGATCCTACAATGGTAAATCATTTTTAATGTTTTTAAAGCTTGGCTAAAAAATAAAATAAACTTATAAAACTAGTGATATATATATATATATATATATACCAGCCTAAAAAGTTTATTTGTATTCAGAATGACATCTTCACTTTTAAAATTTTAACTAATCTATTGTTACCATTAAAAAAATGACATCTTCACTTTTTTTCGTGGCTACCCATTTGACATAAGATCTATCGAATTATATTTTGGATATCTTATTCTCTTCTAATATTATAGAATTGGGCAAATTGTAAGAAACAATGAGAATTCATTTCATTATAAAGTCTAAACAAATAAAATAAAAAAATATATACAGGTTGAGCATCACCTATTTAATTTATGTATGGATAAAAAGAACTCCCCTTAGTGATGGACTTAAAATGTCCATTTTGGTGTTGGTCCCTTTGATGAGTCGCAACATAAAATGAATAAAAGGTAACATTTTTTTTTTATTTACATTCACCACGCAGTTTAGATGATCGAAAATAAATAGTAGTAATTACAAAACATTATATCTATAAATTGGATGGTCAAAATCAATTATTTGTTAACCATTAGCACATCCATTTGGTGGCCCACTAGCCTTTTTGGTTGAGAGGTGGCCCACTTGTTGAGGGTCTTATTTGCGTACACATGGCTCTTCATTTTCTTTGGGTTGAAATCTTTCGGGCCTTATAAGTGTTGGAAAGAAAAAAAAAATAGAAAAGACAAAACAATCTTGGACCAACATCACAAATTTATCAATTAGTTTTTTTAGCCTTTTTTAGGCAAGCTCTAATCCATGTTATGAAAATTGAAAAATGACTTGATCACCGCTGTAAGTGTAATTATCATTGCCCTTTTTTAGAAGATCATTTTGTTTTTGTTGAGAAGAAAAACATTTTATAAGACAATTTTTTATGTTATGATTTTCTAAAACTTATATGGCACGGTGAAGAAGTGACCCACTAGGCATTTGCATTGATCGGATCAAAGACAATTTTAATGCTAAGGATTTCATGCTCCTTTTAAAATTATATATATTGTACAATGGCATTAAGGTGGGCTGCATCTAATTTTTTTTTTATCACTTTATTAGCTTTTATAACTTAGTCTATGATTACATATATAATAAAAAATAAAATATGCCAATTTGATCATGGGTCTGATCAGCTCTAAGTGGAATGAAAATCCTCTCATAAATAATAAAAGATATTTCTTAAAATATAAAGTTATAAGGATATTTTTAATTTATTTTTAAGGGTAATCCTTGAAATCTAATAAACTTGTTCAGAGCTACAGTTGGAAAGAAATTTTCGGAACTCGTTCCCATCCTTCAAACGTGGAAAGATGGGATTGATATGCGAGTCGCTGCACCTTACTATGGTGTAGCCACGCTGCACTGAAGCCCCCTCTTTTAGTAGTGTGTGACTATGGTTGCAAACGAGTATCCGATTCTCTGATTACCCGGAAGTTCTAATCTCAGAAAAATCGGGTCTGGAACCTATTTTAGGTTCCGATTCATAAACGGGTACGGTCCGTAATCTAATTTAGGTACTGATTGATAAACGGGTCCGATTCCAGGTCCATATAGGTTTCGACCTGTGGACCTGAGACCCGGCATGTGAGCCTTTGATATTATAAATTGTACCTCAAAATCAACTTCTTTTTTTTTTTTTTTTTACATTTTTATGTATAATATTAGATGTTGTAGACTTGATGCACTGTTATAAGCTTAATGATATGCTTATTTTAAGAAAAATGGAAGAATAAAGAGAAATTAGAATCGATTTTGGAACTAGATTCCAGTCCTCTAGGTGGACCCGGTTCCGAAACCAAATCCGGATTTTCCTATCAAAACCGGGTCTGGAATGAACAAAATAGGTTCCGATTCAAAACCGAATCCGGAACTGGAATCGTTATTTAATTAGAAACGGGTCCAGGTCTACTATGGTTCCGATACGGAACCGTTCCGTTTGCAACCCTATGTGTGACCCTAGCTGTAACTATTTGTAACAAAATGATTATGAAGAACCGCTCCTTACTGTAGTGGTAAGGAGTTGGGTTCTTATTGGGGAAGTCAGGGGTTCATCCCCATCTCTCTCTATATTCCCGCATGTGTATATGTGGGCTTCCTTTCCGGTGTACTGTTAAAAAAAAAAAAAGGATCCCAGCCACCATAGCTTGGGTATAAAAAAATAAAAAAATAAAATGATTATGACCTTGGCCCGCCATTTAATTAAATACGGGTCAGAAAAGCTGGATCCGCAACCGACATATATTATACATGTCGGATTATGCAGATTATTTGCGGGTCACGGATCAGATTGGCGGGGTTGAATTGGCTTTTGCTAGCTCTAAATTCAAAGCCAACACTTCCTAAAAACTGAAAATTGGCTCCTTAAGATTTTTTTGTGTGGTTTTTTTTTTTTTTAAATGACACTGCCTGAACTCTTATCAAGTGAATTCTTTCTCTATATACTGAAAAGTAGTTTTTTTACTGTAATAAAGTACAGAAAAGTTAAACCCCATAAATGTTATTCGTTTTTGTTTACTTTCCTTGACGAGCTCCATCCACATCAATCAGGAGCTCCATCCACATCAATCAGGCACTTCATTTTCTACCAAATGGGACCCACTCGATCCTTAATTTCCTTCCAAACAAGAACCACTAGCCTTTCCAAGACCGTCCATGATAATTAACATTGATTTGGCATCATTTTGCCCAAAAGTTGAAAATTCCTAACTAAAATCATGAGTAGCCTTGAGCTGGCAGCAGTAGTCTTGATTTGCCATCATTCTTAATTAGCTAGCCTTCTTGCAAATTGCCAAAATCCCACCAAATCTTCTCAAATAGGCCCACCAAGTTTACATAAGAGGGAAAGTTTTAAGAACTTACATATATAAACGCGAAAGCATGGTACCAAATGGGAAATTATTTACCAATGCGAAAAAGTATTCATAGGACTTATGATGGAGTTCCACACCTTTATAGGAATTATATTATGGGTCCACTTTTTACAATTATATATAACCATATGATAATTTTTAAAAAGTAGAAAGTAGGGTCACCTTCTTTGATATTATGATCAACATGAAAATGCATTGGCCCGCCCTGCCATGCATACCCTTGGCCTTGGGTTTGATGAATTCTTAATGTGATTAGCGTGTCTTATGAAAATATGATGTGGATGGGGATAAACTCCATTAAAGTAAGAAGTTGAATTAGAAAAATTAAAAAAATGTGGGGCGGTCACTTTTACTTGTTGAGGATTAATATTTTCAACCCCATTGAAAGATGTTTTTTTTGCTTGAAGGATGGTTTCAACCAGTAAAAGTGGATCCCACATGGTTTCATTTTTTTTTTTTGTGAACATGGGTCCCACAAGGGTTGAATACCAAACAAACAAATGACTTCTGTGGAGAAGAAAAGAAAAGGAAGGAAAAAGATGGATGAAATGCATATTAATCTAACTTTCCCTTTTCTATTTCTCTACAATAGATATTTTAGTGGGGCCCGCTCGAATTCATGCTAATAAAAAAAAATCAAACACATTCTTTTGCCAAAAAACTAAAATAAAATAATAAACACATCTGAAATAATTTATGTGCAATTCAGTTTAATGTTTGCTTCGGAAATAATTTTCATCCTTGACTGTGGTGGACCATTTTTTTTGGGTAACCCGGCAAAAGGGGCTAGGACCCACGAGAGAGCCCGCACATACAGAAAGACATTCCACTCACATGAGAAAGAAACCCTCACCGTAGGAAAAAAGCCTACATAAGTGGGATGGGAGCCCGCACATGCAGGAAGAGGTGACCTACTATGATAAGAAGCTGTTCTCGCGGTGCACCATATCTGCACGTGGCAGTTTAATGAACTCATGCAACAGGGAGAATAGGAAATATATATTTGATATTAATTTTATTGTAAGGTATAACTGAATACGATGGT
Organism: Litsea cubeba; assembly: GCA_012931725.1. NCBI lineage: Eukaryota > Viridiplantae > Streptophyta > Magnoliopsida > Laurales > Lauraceae > Litsea > Litsea cubeba. Next base: position 17,153,464 of record CM022949.1, read on the forward strand.
TACCAAGCATAGAGTCTTTTATAGCTTTCAATCAGGTCAGAACTATAAGTAAACTGGTCATTGTCCGTGCAGATCACAACTAAATATGGGGAAAACCAAACCCATGCCGCCCATAATTTAATAAATTTAACCCAATTTTTCTATGTAGCCCATCGGATCAATCAGCTTCAAATCAATCCCGCCTGGCCAATTGGACCTTTGGAACTTTTTTGTTACCACCATTGAAAACTAGAGTGGCCCACTACTATAAGCAGTCTAGTTCAATTGCATTCAAGTCAACTTTGCATATGTTACCAAAATAATCCAAGTTTGCTCAGATTCCACAATCCGTAAAAAATAATATATATATGTGAAGGGGCAAACTGATAAGTTGTGGTCCCAAATTCCACACCGTTCAATCACTTAATTGCAATCATAGTCATATATTTAATTATATTTTTACTTATATGAAAGTTTTAAAAAGATAATAATATATTTTGTAATTTAAAAAAAAAATTAAAATAAATCTATATCCTCCTTTTAAAGATAATGTCACGTTTTATAATTTCACATGAAACCATCTATGCCTCGCGTTCGTGCCTGCTGCCATATAACTGACGAAAAGGCTCTGTTGTCCCATTATACAAGGTGAAGTTAGGGCGCTGTCTTCCTCGGGGTTCGTGCCTGCCATAGTACTCCTTCCACTTACCGTCATCCAGTGCAAGAGAGCAGCAAGCACGTGATTGCTGATTTTTATCTCCACTGGTCGCGTGCAGAAAAGGAGAGGAAATCATCTCTCTTCAAGTACAGGTTTGGTTAGATAAGACATAACCCGACCCAGTTCTGACCCGGAGCGCATGCCCAGCTGCTGCAGCCTGACGCGCGGGTGACATAGGGGACCACGACAGGCGACGTCAGCAGACTGCTGACACCAGCAAGGTAATTCTCACCCGTCAAAACTTGGCATAGGAATATTTAGAGCACATCCTTGACTCCGATTACGAACGGTTTAGTCTTGTGTAATCCGAACCACCAAATAAGAAAGACGGCCCAACAAATAAGAAAAAATGGTAATTTTTTTTCCTTTTGATGGTTAACGATATCCGAACCACCTTTTCAATTCAGTAATTATGTCCTCTAAATTAGTATTGCATGATCTTCCTAAGGTTGATATTTTCAACGACAAAAAATTAGCTACACGGCATGTGAAGTGAAGGACATTAGATCTAGGGCCGTAAGCGGTCGGTTTTATGACATATGACATCTGGCCGAGACTTTCATTTTTACAATTTTACAATAACTGAAACCGACCAAAGTACATATACTGGACATTGGAAACCGACATTTCGGTTCGGTCGGTCTTCGGTTAATGGGCTGGGCCTAATTTTATTGGACTTCAACAATAAAATTTATACTTTTTTGGGCCTAAATCATTAAATCCAAATACTATTTTTGGGCCAAAACTATACATACCAAAATCAGCCTATAAACTATAAAGCCATTACATACCAAGACAAATAGCCAAAAGCCCATAATATAAAAACCATTAAATCACTCTAAGTATGTGTATCTGACTGTGTAAGACACTAAGACTTACATACGTGTAAGTCTTAACTCTTACGTGTAAGTCTTACACTTACAAAGATACATATGTATTATGTTATATAAAAAATATATATAATATTTAGTAATTTGTTCAGTCGGTTCGGTTTTAACCGAACAATTTCTATATAATTATAAAAATCGACTGTTGAAAAAAAAAAAAAAACTTACAAAAACCGTTCGGTCGGTTTTGTTTTTTAAAAAAATCTATAAACCGGCCAAACGGTCGGTTCGGTCGGACGGTTCGGTTTTCACGGTTAATTTTGACAGCCTAATTAGATCAGAGGAAGCATAGACGAGTAGACTCGCACTCGGGTCCAGCCTCACCCAAGAAGAAGAGAATTCTATCATTATCTCCTCTTACAAACATGTTCTCTTCAATGGAATTGTTGATGGCAGCATCGTCCATCATCTGGCAACGCCCTTGCATGGCCTGGGAGATGTTCCTCCCACTGGTGGGTCTTTGATTGTGGTGAATGCTAGTGAAGACCAGTGTTCAACGTGTGGGCAAGGCATTGAAGATTGCTTGGGTTGCAACCTGTTCACCCCACCTGCAGATGAGAATAAGGAGGGGGAGGAGGAGAAGAGAAAGAGGAGCAACTATAGAGGTGTCCGACAGCGGCCATCGGGTAGATGGGCGGCCGAGATCCATGTTCCTACGAAGAGAGCAAGGGTGTGGCTAGGGACCTTCGATACAGCTGAGGAAGCTGCTCGAGCTTATGATAAGAAGGCCTTCGAGTTCCGTAGGAACCGCCCAAAGCTTTAACTTCCCATTTGGGCGAGTGTTGCCCACCTCCTTACCACGTCTTATTGGAAGGTCAACAGCAGCAATATGATGAAGACATAGCTGACTCAACACACGCAGTGGAGGAGTTAAGCCGGTGAAGTTATACAGTGTAGAATATTAGGAATATTCTTTCTTAGCATGGCATTTGGAGGAAAGGAACTCCAACACTGGGTTAAGATTGACCCTGATGAACAGCTATTGCAGTTTGTTTAATGTGTGGACTGTGGAGTAGTAAGAATAAAGTGGCAATTAATTAATATCTAGTGTAAAAATAAATAGGATTCAAGTAAAAAAGCACTATTCCCCTTAGTTTACTTCTATCTAACTTATTACACAGAGTAGAGGGGCTCGTAGTGTCCCATTGAACTCTACTTATTTCCTACACTTTCTCCATCAAAAGAAAAAAACTATGATAACTTAATATAGCCACTTTTTTCCCACTAAACAGCAATGTAATAATAAATGTTACATGACCTACTTTTAGTCCTCGCTGTTTCTTTTGGTAAACAAACAAGTAGCAAAAACAAATGATCGTGGGTCTGATAAAAAAGACCCGTCGGTTACACGTGGTATTTCATTCATTCCCTTAAACTGTCGGCAATATATCTCAACTTAAGGACCTTTTGATTTCATAGTTGGTTGGCAACCCCACCTCTCATTCGCGCTTCCCATTCGGGTGACCAAAAGTTGATTATTCCTAACATACGCAGATTCTTTCTTTATGCATGTGCAAGTACTCACTGTAGACTTGGTACTCCTGGGTGAGACCCTTTAGCTAGGCTACCTAAAAAGGAAAAAAATAAAATAAAATTAAGGCCCTCTTAAAGAGGAGAACTTCATATTTCTCAGATTGCAAATCAAGATAAAATATATATATTAATAAAAATAAATTGGGCCTAAGTTATCCACTTACATTTCAAATCAAGACATTCAGCGAAAATGTGAGTTTTCCAGCACGTCTTCCTCTTTTTTCTCAAAATACCCAAAATGACCTTATCCCTTTCCTCTTCCCCCACCGCTTCCTCGAGATGCTATCTGCGGGTAGCAAACTTACCTCTGCCCTCGTGGTGGAGTTGTATGAATAAAATATATACTGGGTTATGATTGTATTTTGCTTTTAATTATTTGGGATGAAATATTATTGACTTTTGATATGAGAAATGGAGTTTTTTTTTGCCTGTTAGTTAATAAATGTGGTTACCTTTTTACTTTTTGTTAGAAAAGTTATAAGGAGTTTTGAGAAAAAGTACTTTTGATGTGATGTTTAGGATGACTTAACTTTACTTGACTTTACTAATCAAGTTACCAAACAATCCTAAAGATGGGACAAAACCGTTTATCCATCTTAGCATGATAGCATCTAGCATGCCCAAGCATCCATTCACCTGATGATAGTGTTTAATTACATTTATATTCTATGAGCTACTCTTACTGATGATAGTTTATGGTTGGAATGGTCTCGCAGGTGGGGCCCACATGCCATGCACAGCTTATGCTGCCATTCCCACTTATATGGTAGGCAAACATATGAATATGGTCCTCTATTAGTTTGACGATAGAATCAGGTGGGATAGTGGTTTAATTTAGAAAGTGGACCCCACTGATGGGTTTCAGTCGGGCACACAAGAATTCTATCGGTCTGCCTTCATAGGATCCGGGTTCTCTCTTTGTACAAAGAATTTTATAACGTCAAAGCTCCTCCCCTTCAATACGCACAACATATTTGTAGTTGAGTGGTGTTCGCAGGATAGTTTCACCCACATGTAGGGATCGATCCTGCACTCCCCAAGGTAAAAATATTGCTTTGTTCCAGTTGCCCAACCCTATTTTTAAGCTTTGCTCACCCAAGTTCAGATTCTCTTTTGGGCACAGCGAAATCCTTAGCTGAAGGCCGGGACCAATTCACCCGTTGCTCGTATAAAATTGACCATTTGATAAAATAATAATTAATACAATCTTATGCAAACTCATTATCACCTTTTTGATCAAATGGTCAATCATACTGTGGGATGAACTCTTATTTGGAAAACTTTAGGGCCAATTTGGTAATTTTACTTTTAAAATGAAGTGAAATGAAGTAAAGTAAAGCATCAAATCAAGATGGAATAAAATATAAGTGGGTTATGATGTTACTTTAGTTGTTCGATATGGAATTTTTTTTTATTTTTTGTATAAAAAAGTGAAGATTTTTTATCTTTTGGTGGAGAAATGAGGTTGCTTTTTGCCTTTTTTTAAAAAAGATGGAGGTAATTTTGAATTAAAGTGCTTTTGATGTGACCTATTGTCTGAAAAATAGAGGCTTTACTTGACTGTTACTATATTAGTTAAGTGCCAAATGGTAGATTTTTTATTTTGAATCGTTTGGATTTTCCAATGGGTTGGCCCCCTGCATTGAATTCCATTAAACATAGAAAATCTCTACAATCATAGTATCTGGAAACTCTCTCTCTCTCTCTCTCTCTCTCTCTCTCTCTCTCTCAATATATATATATATGAAAAATATTCAAATGAGAACTAATTATCACCTATTATATAAGAATTTTTTTGGGGGGCCCAACTAGCAACCTATCCAAAAATAGCAACCAATAGGGAACCCCCTGATAGTCACTAATCCCAAGTATTGACACACATTCGAATGGACTGAACCGTTGGATCGAGGGTTGAATACCTTTTTGAATATGAAGCCATTAAACTTATGGGCCACGGATGAATGGATTAGGGGCATGGACTTGGAGTCTAATTTGATACTTGGGGTGGTTTTTCAGATATCTTTTTACCCCCCCCCCCCCCGGTCTCATCCCCAAATGAGGCCCACAACCGAGCCCCATAAAAAAAACTCACATAATATGTGAGAAGAGTTCCCACCTATATATATGGTTATGAGAGATAAGGTGGGGACCCTCACATTTAAGTTGTTGGCATTAGATATGGATATAAGGGTATATATATATATATATATGGATTTAAACTCAAGTGCAAGATGTGATATCCCCATAATATCGTAATGCTAGATATCCTATAGGTGAACAGTTCTGTGGTAATTATATTTTTTTCGACAGTTTTGTTATGATTATTAAATTTAAGATCATTTTTACTGTCACTATAAAAAAAAAAAGAAAAAAAAAAACATAGCTATGACATAGGATCCACATTTGATTGAAAATAATACAAAACCAAGCAATGATTGTCCTAACTGATATGTAGTAATCCATCAATCACGTCACCAAATCGAAGAGAATGATTCGTACCATACTTAACATATCCAGCTGATTCACTCTAAAAAGGAGCTTCTGTCCATTGTGGGCCTTAAAAGCAAAGAAAATTATATGGAACAATCGGTCCCTAAAAACGAGCCACTCTTGCATATGCTCCGCATTGACTCACATTGTAATTTTATACAAAGAAAAACATTGAGATGCCTTAACTCACATGAACAAACAGATGCTCTGCTGCTGGAATTGAAAAAGGAAAAAAAAAAAAAAAAACACCCTTAGTGGACAATGCTATATATCCCTTTTTTTTTTCTCGCTCTAATGTGGATTACGGGTCAGGACTCAGGAGTGATACTTTTAATTCGAAGATGAGGGATGAATCCTTGAATATGTGTGAGCTAAGGTGCCTAACACCAAGTCCACGATGAGTGAGCTTTGTTGGCTGGATATATAATGCTATTTTATTTTGCGAGCATTCACTGAGATAGTTGTCAAACGTATAACCCAAGCAAAAAAAAAAAAAAGGGTAAAGGCCAAACCGCGTTATCAATTATGTCCTGTCTCACGTGAATCGGGTTATGCTCTTTGGGTCACTGCACCGAATTCAAGTCTCCTCGCAAGTCAAAATTTCTTTTGCAATGAATGTAGGAGCCCTGCATTAGAAATGAGAAAAATGGCACAAAAAACAGACACCGTCCCCTGCAACAACACCTGTCTACTGCTGTATAGAAGGAAAGGAGACAACCAACCCAAGTGTCATTCGGCATAACCCAATTGTCCCGCATAGACCCCAAGACTACATATACATATTACCTATACATGCAACGGAGGGGAAAAAAAAACATGATGGAGGTCTAGATAACACAATAAAAATGGTGAAGCAAGGGAGAACCTCCAAATTATAAGAGCACGTACTCTTCAATGAGGTTGTGGAGGGCAGCATTGTTCATGCATGATTTGAAAATGCCCTTGCATGGCCTGGGAGATGCTCCTCCCACTAGTGGGTCTTCGATTTTGCTCAATGTAATTGAAGACCCATGTTCGACTTGTGGGAGGGGGGTTGATAACTGCTTGGGTTGCAACCTGTTCTCCCCACAATATGAGAATAAAGAAGAAGAGGAGGAAGAGGAGAAGAAGAGCAGCTATAGGGGTGTCCGACAGCGGCCATCAGGTAGATGGGCGGCAGAGATCCATGATCCAGAAAAGAGAGTGAGGGTATGGCTGGGGACCTTTGACACAGCTGAGGAAGCCGCTCGAGCTTTCGATAAGAAGGCCATCGAGTTCCGTGGGGCCCGAGCCAAGGTTAACTTTCCTCGTCCCGAGTTGGGCCCATCACGTGATCACACCTTGTTGGAAGGGCAACAACAGCAACAGCCACAGCAGCATCAGGTGCTGCCCAGTATAACTTCACCTCTTATGGGCTCCAACTCGAAAGCTCTGGTCCAGATGACGCTTGGGAGCAACATGTGGGAAGCATTTGGAGGAGAAGAATTACAGAACTGGGTCAAATCTGACTACAATGATTATGCCATTGCAGCTTCATCGAGTGTTTCTATTTCTGCTACTACTAGTCAGAAACATGGCCGCAACCCTTGAAAGGAGGACATAGAACATGGTACTGGTCCTACATGATAAGGACAAGAGAAGAAGAATTATTGATTACGTGCTTGCATCCTTTATGTTTTCTAGCTTTCATGATTAGCCTTTTTTTTTTTCCTTCTTCTTCATGGACGGTGAACTTGAACACTATAGCTGACCTGGGGACGCTAATGTCATGCATTTTCATTGAACTACTACTACTACTACAAGCGCCCTTTTTTTTTTTTAATTTAAAATTTCGTTTTGAATGGATATAAAGTTGAGCAGACCATCTCAGTTGGTGCAGCTGCGGAACAATCAGCAATTAAGGCCAAAACATTCGCAACTACATATCTTTGAAAAATATCTGTTTTTTGTCAACCAGTGGGGCTCACTTTAAAAATTAGTCTTAACAGTTCGAGGCATACATGAGTTTACGAGTAGAAAGGTGATTCTTGAAATTTGATACATTTTGATATGATTAATTTCATTTTAAAGTGAAATTTTACTTTAAGTAAAGTGAATTACACAAAAACACAAACAGGCCATTAATGATTTACATGCGTAATGGGTATGCATTACTGTTGTTTATTTGTGTGATGTGTAAATGAGGTGTGAAAATGGCATGCGTATAAGGCTATTTCCATGTGAAATCTTTACTCTAAATTAAAGCTGAAAAACTTGACAAGTTGACTCTTGACTTTGCCGAGTCACCTCGTTATGACGAACGACCAAGTCAAATATAGAATAAATCCAGTCAAGTCAATTATAAGTAATTAATGCTTAAGGTTTGGAGTTATATATCAATTTAAAAATGAATTATTGACATGAAATAAATTTATTAATTTAAATTTATTATTATTAATACATGTAATATATAATTATATTTAGATTTTATAAATATTTCATCTGTTTTTAGATATTTAAAAAAAATGACTTTCTTGAGTCATCGAGTTGACTCTCCAAGTAAATATTTTAGAGCTGGATAAGTTAAGTCCGAGTCACAAGTTTTCCAACCTTGCTCTAAATAACTCTTTCACATCTCGCACTTGCAAGAAGGTGTCAATGCATGCTTCATGCGGTGATTGCATTTGGTGATGCAGTTGGTCATGACATCAAATCCCATCAATCACTTTTTTTCATTCATAACATCGAAACATATCTAAAATCATTGGATATACTCATTTGCTCATATGAAAATTAATAACATATTTTATATGTGAAATAATTGTATATTCAACATTTACACATGTAAAACTCATTTTTCTATCTTATATATAAAAAAGGAAAATGATCCCTAAGTGTAGAGATATTAGACACAAAAGGTAGAGCCGTATATGGAAAGATCCCTTTACAATAAGGGTCAAGGAAAGGCAAATGGGTGTTCTAAAGGCCTATGGGATTGTCAGATGCATGTGCCATTGTGTTTTTCTTTGACTCTTAAAGTGCACGTTTGTGTGCGCATGTGGAAAATTGATTTTGTGATTTTCTTTTCTTTTGAAGATTTTTTTCCCACAATAAAAAATTATTTTTCTACACAATTAATCATAGAAAATTTAGCCAACTTATGCATTTTTCCTCTCAAAAAAGAAGCCTCACGGAACAAGAAAAACTTGCACTGTGGAAAAACAGCCAGATTTTCTACACCTTTTCCGCAGAAACGCTGACGCACGAAATGCACCCTAAATCCTTCCTTATCTAGTCTAGACTTTCCAATGGGCTTTCTCATACTCTTCCTTTTTACTCTTCCTGGCTTGTGCTTGTATTTATTTTCTCATGGGATGAACCCTCCCTGCATGGTGCATGTATATACATGCATGGAGATAATTAAGAGTGCGAGAGGCTGAAGAAAAGCCGAAAAAGCTGACTTGGGCTTTCCCGAATGAGCCTCCTGCCATTCATGAGTTTAATAAAGGTACTCGACATTAAATAAAATGCACTCAAAGTTATACTTGGTGACAACTCACATATGTATATAAAACCAAAATCAAACAAGGCCGGGGAATCACATCGTTGTAACTACACAAAAAAATAGGAAAATTGAAATGGATTACTTTTCTTAATTCGTGTGTTCCTAATCCTTTCATCCATTTCAATTTTCTATTTTTGGAACGGATTAACGAATTAGGAACGGTCTAGGAACGGATGAACGGATTAGTAACACACGGATTAAAAACGGTAATCCGTTTCAGTTTTCCGTTTTTAGTGTAGTGTGCCATACACCCTGCCAAGGATGGATTCTTGGCAGGGCGATTTCCAGCAAAAAAAAAAAAAATTCAAACAGAGCCAACGGTCATCCACCACATCCACAATGTCTATAAACTAAGATGATACTGCATACACGTGAATCAGCTTATTACAGCTCTGAATTCAAGTCTCCTATTCGGCTATTCCTGGTAGTCGTTCGCGTAGACCAAATTGACCACTGGCTCTATTCTAATGCACATTTTGCTATAGGATGTTACAGGTACGAAGAACCTCATCCAACGAGGATATCCAGCTAAGACCTGTGACTATATGACACACATGAAGTTCAAAACTCGTACGTGCAAAAGGGAAAGAAACCAGAATAGCTTTGTCCAACAACAAGAGCAGATAACACCAATTAAAAGGAAAGATAGATTTTGATGCTCATTTTTTAATATTCACTTTGGATTTTTGTTTTGCCACTTATGGTATGGATTGCTATGTATTCAATTCTCATGTATTCTAATATCAGGGAATTTATATAAATACAAAAGTCAAAATGTCTCTTAGAACCTTATGAAAACCTCTTTAAAAGTCCTTCGATCACCTCTGGTGGACCTATGCGTTCATATTTACTTTTGGAATATTCCCAACCGTTGATTTCCATGATCCTTAACAAAGTTCCCCATGTTCTTGAAATAAGGTGGGCCACACTTTCTCTAAGAACTTCATTGTCTTCTATGCCTGATCAAATTCCAGTTTCCTTGTAACCTGCACTGCCACCGTGGTCCAGATCCTTAGAGGCTTTATCCAATGGTGTGCGGTGATATGGTAGACTGTGATATATTCATTCATAGTCACCGTGAGTAAAATCCTTCCGAGAGCCTAGATTCTTAGTTCTAGTCACTCAATCAGGTGTCCCACGAATGGACCACCCAAAGAGGCAGTCACGTGATAATGACATGATTAATGAGAAAAAAAATGAGTTTTTCAAACTTGTATAATGTTGTCATCATTGCTTGAGGACATAGCTTGCCACTGGCACTTGAGTCATGATCCCTTGATGTGCCAGCATGTGCTCTTGTGTATCATTTCATCAGGTGGGCCACACAGACCAGCAGAAATTTTCATTAATGGTAAAGATCCTCGCAGGGCCGGGATGCTACAAAGCATTCGCCCAAGTTCATCTGCAAGCACTTTTTTTTATCAAGCTTCTACTGTATGATGCTCTCGATGCTTTGTACTATTTTCTAAAGTACGGCACACAACATGATTGGTTTCGATCGAATGTTCTAAATGAGTACCACATCATCTATCTATATATACAACTGGGGTCCTCTCTCCAGAATACGAGCAGACTTTTCTCGATTCATACATTATTATCAGTTAATATGGTATTTTGATACAAAATACACTCAAAGCCTGGAACCCAGCCGTGGCATGATTATTAGGATTAGTTTCTAGTCCCCCTTATTTTATTTTTTTGGGGTATAGTTGCTAAGGGGCAGGTATCATATGAGACTCGCACATATAAGGTGATGGAAAATCACACATGTGAAGTGACACAACTCACACATAAGATAAAAGCAACTCACATAAGCAAGGAGTGGGGAGGCCAAGTTTGGCCAAGACCTCCTAATGAGTTATGCTGCTCTTTATTGCTATGGTAAGGAGCCGTTCTCAATTATATATTTGTAATCCCGCTGACTCAAATCTTGGCATGATATGTTGGGATTAAATTGTAACCCTAGCGATTGAGGCTGAGATTGACTAATAATACCAAGGAGAGAAGGAAAAACTTTGCCAAGGATTTATCCGTCACAAAACATGTGGGTATCATATATTTTGCTCATACAGGTCCTATTAATCTGCTTCTTTTAAAAAATGAGTAGTGCTGGTCATGGCCCAAGGCCCAGCAGATCTGTATGTTATAAGTTTATAACACTTTGTCTTAACCGGTATCAAAGGAGCATCTCAAGTCGCATCTGGGTTTTTGTTTGTGGAGGTTAATCTAAACCTCATCTGTTTGTGGACGTGTAAGCTAGGAATTTGGAAGGGAAAATTTGATAAACATGACCACTGCACTCCAAGTTGCTAAATGGGGTGCGTTATATATATGTCTGACCCACTCAAAATCAAACTCCCTCCTCCACTGGGATTCCCCCAAGTTTTAATTCGATACAAGTCGGTCCCACCGTGAGATTAAGCATATAATTAATATAATCACTTAAATTTAATTAACATAATCATATGCATTACTAATCAATTCCATGCTCGAACTTTGAGACCGGCCAGCTCCAATGAGAGTAAATTTGGGGACGTTCCACTAGTGCGTAGGGCGTTCATTTTAAGAATGTGAGGGCTTCAATAGGTGGGCCTCATTATGGGGCTTTACCTTTTTCTCCACTAGAAGCATGAGTGAAACACTCAGATTTCTTGTCAGTGAAATCAAGACTTGGTTCTCATCTTTGAATGTTGAGTTTCTTCATTTGCTTTGGTCGGGGAATGGTATAGTGGATGCTTTAGCTAAGTTAGGGGTTGAAAAAGATGTAGCTTTACTTGCTCCTTTGTAATTTGTTGTTTTTATGTGGGTATTTAGCTTTAATGCCTACACAGTTTTTTTTTTTACCTTTCTTAAGTTTTTAATATATTTTACCGTTACCGATAAAAAAGAAAATACTCTGAGTAACCGAACTAACTTGGGACTTGGAAAATCTTAATTTTCTATTGGCATTGTCCAATTATAAGTGCGTTCGATTTTGCATAAAAGATGGAGAAGGAGAAAGGAAAGCATCTAAGGTCCTAATGACACCAATAATAATGCAGTGATTTTTTTACTTAAAAAAGAGAAAGAAAACCATGTAGTGGTTATTCATTAATTTAAAAATGAGTATGCCGATCTGCTTGAACTGTTGATCTTATTATTTGATATTTATTTATCAAATTTTAATGGCTGTAATTGCATGCAAACTTATTAAGATAAAATCCCAGGGACAACGAAACCTGAAGTGGCGTCATTGGTACAGATTGAAGGGAATGGGTGTATAAATTGGATTGTAATTCATAAGTGGCTCCCACTATAGAAAATAACAGATGTGTTGTTATGGTTTTTTTTCTTGTTATAAATAGGTTTTTTTTTTTTTTATAATAATCCCTAGCTACATCTCCCCTCAATTTCGTGAATACAACTTCTATTGTTAATCATAATATTAATGGGTGTCATTTACCTCTAAAATCTACATGGTCAAAAGTCTCTCTTCTTTCTGTTCTTTTTTTGTTTTCGTTTTAATAAGTACCCACTCACACCCAAACATACTCATATAAGTCCCTCACCGTTAACACTACAATTAATGATTGATCATTGATTCTTTCTATGAAAGAAAGGTGCCTCACCAGGATTTACAAGCACACGTCTTTAAGTCAAATCAAACTACTTTTTCTCTAAAATAAATTTGCTGTCATCAACATAATTCTATCTTTGAGGTTGATTGTGGAAGAAATTTAATTTGACAACTTTTTTTATTTTAATCACATGCTTCCCATGTAAATAATATGAGGTTGGGCATAACTCTGGTTCAAGTTGAATAGAAGATATTAAAAATAATGGAACTGAGGATTTTAACGGTTTGGGTTTCATAATTCAGCCCCAGCTTATTTCTTGAATTCTGCCCTAGCTAGAACAATATTTCAGATTCTCATCCATTCACATGAATATGAATGGGGCCATAAATTACTCTTAAGTTATCCCAATGGGAGAAATAGATGAGACATTGGGTCAACACTACGATCGATAATGCTATCTTGTTTTATAAGCACTCATTGATTGTTGGAATAGTTAAAAAAAAAAAAAAGGCGATAAAAATAATGAGTGAAATGTGGAGAACTCTACGGTGTGGGGCCATCTAAATGAATAGAGAGTCGTTCCCACTATAAAATTGAGCATATGACCAATAATGTGACTAGCCAGCATAATTTTATACATTATTAATTATATTAACCACATTATTAATTGAGACCAACTTTTATTGAAGTATAAAATATAAATTGACGACACAGCACAATAGAATATGACATTAATTTTGAGTAGTTCATATTTTTAATAGAAAGGCCCATGGTGGACTTCCACACAGCCCACTGCCCCACAGACGAGGAAGATCCACTAATGAATAAACTTCAGCCCATGTCCTCTGATGTGGGATGCCAAGGGAAGCTGTTGATTTGGGCTTTAGCTTTGAATTCAAGCCTTTTTAGTCTGGACTCTGGATCATATATATGATTGTCTCTCTCTCACCCATATCCACAGTAAGGCCTGCCTATTGAAAATTCTAATCACTCAAAAAGGAAGTTGATTATCCCCTTCCACCGGATGTTCTCCGAATCTTACCAAAATAAGAAATTAACGTAGCATCAACGGCCAAGCCATTGTCTTGTTCTGGTGATGTCAGCTTTGAAGCTAATTGGACCCGGTCACCACACGTCACACCCTCGGAATGTCACAGTAAGAGACAAAGGAGCCACAATAGCAAATGCCGGCTACAACAAACAGATGGAGCCTGGAACCGAGTACACTGTTCGCGTACATCCAGAAGCCAACATGGATGGTAAGATTTAAACGCCAACACTATATATAATATGCATGAACTCATGCAGCTGGAGCTGAGGACATAAGAAGAATGGAAAGCCAAGGGACAATCTCCAAACTCGTTCCCAATGAAGAAAGAATCATTAGAGAGAGAGGAGAGACGAGCAGAGTCACTCTCAGTTCAGTCCTCACCCGAGAAGAAGAGGATTCTATAATTCTATCCACTTACAAACACATACTCTCTAATGGGATTATGGATGGCACCATTGTCCATGACCTGAAAATGCCCTTCCAAGGCCTAGGAGGAGATCCTCCTCCCACTAGTGCTTCTTTGATTTTGCTCAATGTGAGTGAAGACTCGTGTTCGATTTGCAGGCGAGGGATTGATGACTGCTTAGGTTGCAACCTCTTCTCCCCACCTTATGAGAATAAGGAGGAGGAGGAGCAACTAGAGAAGAAGAGGAGCTACTATAGGGGTGTTCGACAGCGGCCATCGGGTAGATGGGCGGCTGAGATCCAGCATCCTGTGAAGAGATCAAGGGTGTGGCTGGGGACCTTTGATACAGCTGAGGAAGCAGCTCGGGCTTTTGATAAGAAGGCACTCGAGTTCCGTGGGACCCGAGCCAAGCTTAATTTTCCTTTTACTGAATATGGACCAAAACCTCCTGATAACACCTTATTGGAAGGCCAACATAAGCAACAGCTACAGCATATCTGGAACTGGGAAGCTCCTAGCGAGATGGAGTATGGAGCTCGCAACTGGTCAGAAGCACTTGGAGGGGAAGAAATTCCAGAACTGGGTGAAGATAGATCCCAACCAATATGCCGTTGCAGCAGCTTCATCCAATGCTTCTTCTGCTACCACCAGTGATAAACAAGGCATTCTTGAAAGGATAAGAAAACAGGGTGGTCCTCTATGAAAGGAACCCCACCCAATGTGATCTTTTGTGGAGGTGTCGGGATCCTCTGTCGCATCTGCGATTGTTATTTTCCGTACGCTCATATGATGATAATCCAGACCATTCATCTCGAACCTCATCCCTTTCATATAGTAGCATATCCTAATATTTCAGTCCTGGAGTGGACCGCACTTCTATATATAGCAGATGGCACTGAGGACCCGGATTCTGTGTGGACTGTGGAGGTGTTTTGTTCCCTAGCTCCTTGTGGTTTGGATCAGTTTTGTAGGTTTTAGCACTAGGACTATAAATGACTGGACCATCAACACTGATGTGATTGGAGGAATATACTTGATAGTTTATTGATAGGACGAGGGACAGGAGCTGTTCGATTCTTTACTATTAATTGTAAGTTTTTTCATTTGAACAACTCTTTCTTGCTATCAAGATCGACAATCAAGTAACGGAAAAAAGAAGGCTCCTCTTATTGATCAAAGAGGATGCTTGAATTATGATGTTAGGGGGGTGGGGAAAGTTAAATTGGATCATGCATGAAAGAGAGAGGTTAGAGATAGGAGTATTCCTAATCCAAGATATCATGGGTGAAGGGGTAAGGATGCCAGTGACATTTTTATATCTTTTGTCATTAACTTCGTAGAAACCAAAATTAAGAGCAGTAAACTAGCATCAGAAGCACTCTGGTTTAATTTAAGTCACTCTATAAAAAAGTGAATTTTAGTGGCGGAAAAAAAAGGCCTACAATAAGTCAATTTCAAGTGCCATTTTTTTGGCCTCCCTACTACCCTCTAAGAGTTTCCGCCCATTTTAGTGGTGGAGATTTTATGTGAATGTTTTAGCAGCCCGAAAAAACCACCCCTAAAAAGGTGTATTTTTCTGCCACTAAAAATCACTTTTTTGTGGCGATTTTTTCATTTTCGTTTCTTATTGAATGGTAAAAAAAGTATACGAGGCTTTGCCAGTGATCAGGGGCGGCCCTGGGGACAGTCCACACAGGCAAGTGGCTGGGGCCCCAAAATTTGGCACAAAATGGGGGCCCCCAAGTCAAGAAAAAAATCACCATCGTTGAAATCGCTGGCCCAATCGAACTGAACCCCACCTACCTCTGCCTCGTCCAAATCCCTGGCCCTCCAAAAGATTGAAAGAGCTGTGCTATTCAAACCGGATTTTCCGGTCTGAATGATGCTGGAATCGGGCAGTTAGGCCGGAAAATCCGGTCTGAATAGATTTTCTTCCCTCCTTAAATCACTACCACACCCAAACGGAAACCCAGCCTCCTGTCCAACCTTTGTCAAAACCCCTTCGTCCCTCCAACCTCATCCAAATCCCACCCAGCAGAAGATAAAAAAAAAAAAAAAGAGAAACAGAGTGAAGAAATAGAAGACAACAGAAGATTAGAAGAAGGAGAAGGTCCTGGGCCCTCCACCGGACCACTGCACCAAGGCGTTGCAGTGGGCAGCCCCATCGCCAAACGCCCCTGCTTCCACCCCCATCTCCTCTCCGTTTTCCTTTCTACCTTTCAGATCGGATCAGTGAATGAGGTAAAAAAACCTCTCTTTCTTTTTTGCTTTCTCTGTGCACGCATCTCAATGCTTGCAAAGTTGCAATGGGCCACCCACTCTCCCAGACTCCCACACGTGGTGTCTATCAGTCTATGCCTTAATGCCTTAGCCTTATCTCCAAGTCCAACACTCCAAGTCTCCAACAGTCAACAGAATAACATCTCTTATCTCCAAGTCCAACACTCTAACAGTCAACAGAATGACAGATGTTCCATGATCTGTCTCCAATCTAGAGATACTTGCCAAAAAAAATACAAATCAATAGATGTACATTTATGGACAACTAGGGGGCCCTAGAATATGATCAAAACCGTTGATCCTTCTTGCATTACGCCATTACTATTGATTCAATGTAGATCTTAAGAAAATGACAAAAAAAAGAAAAGAAAAGAGAACCATCGGATATGCCCCGGGTTCAAAACAACTCACACATGCATATTAACCAGTACGTTTTTTTCCTTCTTTTCTCAAAACATTGGGCCACTAAATTATCATCCAAACCATTGGAAAGGTTTCCAAGTCTAATAGCTGATTTTTGCCCAAATTTGGTCCATTAATATGTCTCCAATCTTGAGATATTTTTCGAAAACTGCAGAACAATAGATGTGTATTTTTGAACATTTGCAGGCCCCACATCATGATCCAAACCGTTGATCCTATTTTGAATATTAAGAATGGCTACATGGTCAAAACTCAACTCCAGATTCTCTGTTGGTCTAGAAAAATTAGTAAAAGAATAAGAACCATTGGATTCTTGAAACATCTATTTCAACCATTTTGATCTTACCAAACGGTTTATTTTTAAAATGCCTATTTCAAACCGCTCTTTTTGAAACAGATCTATTTTATAGAGATAAGATTTGCCAAACAGGGCCTAATAGATTCAACTTTCAAGTACAACATCAACAACTTCTTTTTTTTTTTTCAAAGAAGTTCCGATGTTGACATCTTGCAAAAAGTTTTCTCTAATTTTTTTTTAATTTTTTATTATCTTTTGTTTTTAACTTTTGTTTAATGGATCTTTACTCCTCTTCAAGTGGACCAACAGGCAACAACAACTTCTTGTTGGTTTTTTCAATGATGTTGATATTTTACAAAAGTTGTCTCCAACTTTTTTTTAATTTTTTATTATCTTTTTGTCTTTTATTAAATACTTTTATCTAACTTTTTTATATTTTTTTTGTGTAGTGAATGTAATTGCAGTGGTGCCTTGTTGGATCAAGAGACTAGACAACCTCATAGGTATAGTATTTTAAACAGATCTCGACAATTGAATTTTGCAATTAAATTGTTTAAATTACTTAAATTGCTTAAATTATGGGTGAGTGAATTGCTTAATTGCTTTAAATCACTTTAATCCGATTCTCTTACAAGTTTCTTTGGTATCCTTGCTCAATTGCTTAAATTATGTGTGATTGAATAGCTAAACCCATTATTTACATCTTTCTTATTAGGTCTAATCATATCATTGTTGCTGAATTTTACTGACATCATGCCCCCGACTAGAAAATATCCTTCTGGCTCTGAGAAAAGGAAAAAGAAACAACGATTAGACGATGTATCTCAATCTCAAAGAGGAGATATACTGAAGTTTTTCGGTAAAAAGGGACAAATAGAAAGTTCAAATGAAACTTTGGTTGACGTTGAAGAAAGGAATGACGATGATAATGAAGAACATGAATTGAATGAAAGTGTTGAAGCTTTGGCGAATGAAGATGTTGAGGCTTTGGTGAATGAAAGCGTTGAACCTTTGGTGAATGAAGATGTTGAGGCTTTGGTGAATGAAAACGTTGAGCATTTGGTGAATGATAATGTTTTGGCTGCAGACTACTTTGATCCAGCAAATTGGGACAAGATTGGTCAAAATTATCGAGATTTACTTGTCGAAAAGGGTCCTATAAGAATTACTAATGTCGAGTTTCCCAGAGATCACCTTGGCAGGCATTTCTCTTCGAAGCATTACACTCGCATAATGCCAAATGGATTTGAAAATGATAGAACATGGCTCATATATTCTGTTTCTTTGGATAAGGTCTTTTGTTTTTGTTGTAAGTTGTTCAAGCAACATGGGAACACTTCTCGATTGGACAGTGAAGAATATTGTGACTGGCATAACCTAAGTAGAAGGCTTTCAGAGCATCAATCATCTCCAGAGCACCTTCTTCATTGGAATAGTTGGTATGAACTAAAGAAGAGATTTGACAAGAATAAAACAATTGATAGAAAAGTGCAAGAAGAAATCAGCAAATAGAGGGAACATTGGCGACAAGTGTTACTAAGAATACTTGCTGTAGTGAAAGCACTTGCTAAACAAAATTTGGCTTTTCGTGGAAAAAATGAGAAGATTTATCAGGAGAATAATGGGATTTTTTTAAGAATAATCGAAATGATTGCTGAATTTGATCCAATACTAAAAGAGCACCTTCGGCACATTCAAAGTAAGGAAATTCATTATCATTATCTTGGTTACAAGATTCAAAATGAATTGATAGAGTTGTTAGCAAGTGAGGTGAAAACGGCTATTGTCCAGAAAATCAAAGAAGCCAAGTATTTTTCAGTAATACTTGACTGTACATCAGATATTAGTCATGAAAAGCAAATGTCGCTTGTGATTCAATTTGTGGATGTTACATCAATTACACCAAAGATTGAAGAGTTCTTTTTAGGATTTTTTATTGTGGATGACACATCAGGACTGGGCCTATTTGACGCACTCAAAAATGTTTTGAACACTCTTGAGCTTGATATTGGTGATATAAGAGGGCAGGGGTATGACAATGGATCTAATATGAAAGGAAAACACAAAGGAGTTCAAAGTAGACTACTTGAAATAAATCCTAGAGCCTTGTACACCCCATGTGGTTGTCATAGCTTGAATCTTGCTCTTTGTGATATGGCTAACTCTTGTTCAAGAGCTACATCCTTTTTTGGAGCGGTACAATGGATCTATTCATTGTTTTCATCTTCTACAAAGAGGTGAAAAGTGTTTAAAGATCATGTCAAAGATATGAAGCCCAAGTCAGGGCTCTCGCTAAAGTCATTGTCAGCAACACGTTGGGAGAGTCATGTGGACAGTGTTCGTGCAGTTAGACATGAAGCTCCGAAAATAAGAGATGCTTTGGTTTACTTGGCCGAAAATAGTGACGATCCTAAAACAAAGAGTGAAGCCGAGTCACTAGCGATACATGAAATTGAAAGTTTTGAGTTTTTGCTTGCCATGGTAATCTGGCATTATTTACTTTTTGCTGTTAACTCTGTTAGCAAAAACTTTCAAACTGAAGACATGCAAATTGATATGGCCATACATGAATTGAAAAGACTTATTTCTATTTTTGAAAAGTATAGAGAATCTGGATTCGAAGAAGCCATGGCAGAAGCTAAGGACATTGCAACTACGATGGAAATTCAACCTGTTTTTCGTGAAAGGCGGATCATTCGTAGAAAAAAACAGTTCGATGAAAATGTTAGTGAAGAGGTGACACAATCAGCTGAAGAATCTTTTCGAGTTAACTACTTCTTATTTATAGTAGACCAAGCTCTTTCTTCGTTCAAGAGTAGGTTTGAGCAGTTCGAAGTGTATGAGAAAATTTTGGGTTCTTGTTTGATTTGGAGAAGTTAAAGTCTGCAAATCTAGATACTTTAAAGGCTTTTTGTAACAATCTTGAAGAATTTTTGAAACATGACGGTGTTTCTGATATTGATGGGACAGTTTTATTTTTGGAGCTAAGAATCATGAAAGATCTTTTACCAGATAACGCAAAGAAAGCAATCGATGTGCTAAATCATTTGAAGTCACGGGATAATTGTTTTCCAAATGCATGGGTTGTATACAGAATTCTGCTGATTATACCAGTTACCGTTGCATCTACAGAAAGAAGCTTTTCAAAGCTAAAGTTGATCAAATCTTACCTTCATTCAACCATGTCCCAAGAAAGATTAAATGGATTGGCTATGTTATCTATTGAAAAGTCTTTGATAGAAAAGCTTGATTATGAAGACTTAATTAGTGATTTTGCAGCTAGAAATGCAAGAAGACTAGTAGTTTTTCAGTAGTGCTTAGTTTTTGTAATTGAGTTTTGGTGTTAATTGGTTAATGTGAAATACAATTCTGATTCGGTAAGAGTAAGTAAGGAGTTTAGACTTAATTTTCGATCAAATAAAAAAAATTTGTCTTTTATTTTTTTATCATTTATCAGTGGGTATACGGGTAGGGCCACACTTTAAGAACTTGCCTAGGGCCCCAGAAAACTCAGGGCCGCCCCTGCCAGTGATAGGGCACTGCACCAAAGTCTCTTGTTGGAGAATCCTATCTGAATACTGCTTTTATCGTACGGGAGGAAGCGAGCTCAAGGATTCTTTGTTCTTTTCACTGTAGCCTTTGTTTTGTTGAAGGTGAGAGAAGTAAAACTCTATAATCGCACCTACCCATTGGAGATTTAAATCACTCAAATTGAATGCTCTGTATTTATATGATGTCCCAAGTTTTACTAAAGTCCCACTTTAAAATCGATCATTTGACAATAATGTTGTTAATGCAAGAAATTATATTAACCATATGATTAATAATCTTACGGTAAAACCAACTTGGGGGTATCACGTACAATGGAAGTCGGAAGTGGGGATGATAATGGGTTGAGTTTAAATTAGGGATGACAGTGGGTAGGACTTAAATGGGGACCCGCTCCTAATAGGGGCATGAGTTTGGTAGTGTATTGGTAAGGTTCAGATTTGGTATAGTTTTCTGGTGGGTCTTCGCTTTATTTATTGCTAAATAAGATTATGTATATTAAGTATGTGTCCTATGAATTAGTTCTTGGCTGTTCAGATTCGACTGTTCCTCGGGCTCAAGGCCAAAGTATCCTAGGTTGGGATGGGTGGTAGATACTCAAGGTTATAAAAAAAAATGTATATATGAAGTTTTGTTAGTATGGGTGGTAATAATGAGTGACATTTTCCTAGATTTCATGGGTTTAAATCTTTCCTAATACATACTTTTTTATCTTAAAAAATATAAATCATTCACTGACAAATCCGACCCATCACTGTCATGGGGCGGGTTTGGTATGACAACTATAAAGCCCGCCATAGGTTATATAGATATGGGCTAATGGAAATACCAATTGGGTCGGGCTAGCTCATCCGCAACCAAAATCCATCCTGCCCCATTGCCATCCCTAGATCAAATAGAGACCCACTCCAACCTACTTCTATTTATTAGTGCTAGGTTTAGTAGTGGTGTTCTTGTGTTCAGGGTAAGATTGGAGTTTCTTTTATTCATACAAGAGTTGGGTTTGGGTTTTTGTTCCTCTAACCCGCCCCCGCCTTATATTTATACTAGTGATTGCCCGTACCTGAAGGCACGGCGCACCATGTTCTGAGCACAACTAAATCTAATTACTCTTCTTTTGACCACCTAACAACTAACCTGAATTTTGGCACCATATGAGGGGTAATTCGGTCCATTCTATTTAACGATGTCCTGATTAGGTCCCGAGTCAAAGATCACCTATCATTCCTAGACCTCTGATTGCCCTAGGAATTGGCTCATTGCAATCCGTTCGTCGAGGACTTTCCGTCCATATATAGAACTTCGAAATCCGATAGGCGGATCAAAAATCATAATAGCAGGTACCGCACCCCCGGGGTTCCCACCTGAAAAATACCTATAATTTCTAGACCCCTGATCGCCCCTTTGGCTCATCGCGATAGACTCATCGAGGGCTTTTCATCCATATATAGAACTTTGAAATCCGATGGGCGGATCACAATCTGCGAAACCTGTGTCCCAGTGATTATTGCCCAGACCGGACCCCACTATAGCACACCTTTTGGGTCCCAAACCTCTGATCCATACCCTGATTGGGCCCTTAACTAAATCTGTTAGACCTGACTTGAACCTGAACCTGATCACCCAATCCAACCCATCAAACTCTAGCCCAAATCAATCTGAACCCAAATCCAACTCCAACCCATCTAACCTGAACCTAACCCCAGACTTGGCCCAAACTCCTTGACCCGTCGCCCAGATAAGGGAGAAAGAGTCCAGGGATCTGGGGAAGTAGTTCCGCTCAAACCCCCTTAAACCCCTCAACCCATTTCCTCTTAATCTCAGCCGTAGGATTTATATACATAAATCCAAAGGTCCAAAATATGGGGAATTCAAAAGCTGAGCTCCCTTAAAAAAAGATTTTTTTTTTTTGCTTTTGACATCTTTTTTTATCAATGGCAGAACAATAAGAAAATAAACACTCTTGCTTTTCTTTTAAATGAAGAAGATGTGAACGTGCTTTCGATGGGGATGGCAAAAACTTGTAAATTTCTCCAACTTTTAACCCATTTTTTCATTCTCCTCTTAAATCCAAGGGTCCAAAATATCCGTAGAATTTATGTACATAAACTCAAGGGTCCAAAATATGGGGAATTCAAAAAATTGAACTCACTTATTATATAGATTACCATTATTATACACAATAATGGCCTAATGTATGTGGTCCAATGAATTTATTTAAACCATATGCAAAGAGGGAGATGGTGTGTTTGATGACTTCCACACTTATTTTTATATGAGGAATTTACCTGGTAGGGCCTCATAGGATCCTATACCACTTCGGAGGTGTCGTATTTACCATGGACACGAATAAGGCTCTATATATGCGTTTTTTTTTTCGTTTAGCGAATGGTCGATATCGACCACTTTTATGGTCAATATCGACCATTCTGCGGGAACCCAAATAAAAATTAGGTTTTTCAGGATGGAGAAGATGGGAGGGATCGCTCTGTTCCACGCCATGGATATAATGGCACCAGTTTATTCTACTTCGGCTTCCACATCAGTCTCCATCAAAACCCTAGCGAAGATCATCAGAATAAGGAATCCAAGAAGACGAAGAAGAAGAAGAAAAATAAGAAGGAAGCCAAAGTCATCGATGTTAGAGTTCGCGTTGTAGATGAAGATCCTGTTTGGCAGAAACCCCAGTACCTCCAAGAAGAAGATGAAGTCCACGATTCTTCAGTTTAGGTGCTACAACTTCTGTAATTTCCCCAAATCTAAATGTTCCCCATTTCAAAACCCTAGTCTCATATTTTGTAATTTTTTTTTTTTAAAGATGAGGATAAACCCCAAATCGGAGAGCCCGACTCCTTCACCTGAGCATGATGAATCAAGGCCCTCGAGCAGCAAAATCCCAAAACCCAATCCTAATTCTCTGGTTATTGTTTTCTTTTTTATCAATCTGACACTGAGATGCTTCCATGGCCTAATGATGAACATGGTAACTTGGGG
This sequence comes from Litsea cubeba, assembly GCA_012931725.1. Taxonomy (NCBI): domain Eukaryota; kingdom Viridiplantae; phylum Streptophyta; class Magnoliopsida; order Laurales; family Lauraceae; genus Litsea; species Litsea cubeba. Next base: position 17,177,152 of record CM022949.1, read on the forward strand.
CGTTTGCAGTTTTGGGCTTGTTTGAAAACAGCCATGAATACCACAGCTTGCAGAATCCCAGTGTGCTTTTTTTTTTTATGTCCGTCTTTGGGTTGGATTTCACAATTGTGGAATCTGCATTTTTTTTGTTGCAGTGATGTAGAGTTCCCAGGCCGAAATCCTCAAGATCTCTGATTCTCGTTGAATATTTTTCCAGAAATCTGTGTCCCCAACATCAGATTAGCACATGCCTACAGATAGCTTTGGGTCTCTGTGGAATTGGCACTGCACAAAAGTGTCATATGTTAGACCTTTATTAGATATTTTCACATTTCAATTTGTATTGTTCATATCCATCGTATGTTTCTTAATTTTGCTTATTGTACTTTTGTGGGTTTGGACAAGCAAAGAAAGCTCTTCGAGCTCTCAAAGCACTAGTAAAGCTGCAGGCACATGTTCGAGGTTATCTTGTGCGAAAGCAAGCTGTTGCAACTCTTCATAGTATGTAAGCTCTTATTAGAGCTCAGGCCACTGTTAAGTTGTAGAAATCTGGCAGTCTTCTCAACAAGGATAAAAGATTTTAGCATGAAATGAGGGCCCATTTATCCGTAAGATGACTGCTTCAGATATGTGCTTTTCCCACAATTTGATTGGGGACTCACAGGCGATGAATACCGATTCTCAACAGCACAAAGCACCCCTCGATTTGCAAATTCTAGCTTGTCAACTGCCGGAATGCCGGTAACACCTGCAAAGAGCGTCTGTGGAGAAAATGTCTTCCGCCGGTACTCAAATTACCCCAATTACATGGCAAAAACACAGTCATTTAAGGCGAAGGTAAGGTTTATGAGTGCCCCGAAACAAAGGCCTGAGCCAGTGCAAAGGAAGAGGCTTTCTTTAAATGAAATGGTGGAGTCAAGGGCTAGTTTGAGCGGTGTCCGGATGCAGCGCTCATGTTCACAAGTTCAAAAAGCTTTAAGTTTTAAGAATGCTGTGATGGGTAGGCTTGATAGATCTACTGAGTTTGTTAGAGATGCTGAAAGAGAGTATCTGCAAACGAGATACTGAGAGAAGTAGAAACTGGATGGATGTGTAGGTTTCAGCCTTGTTGTTCTGTCTATTTCTTTTTTCTTTGATCCTATTGTGATAAAGGGGAAAGAGCACAAAGATGTGTAGCTTCTCTAACAGGATCTGATTTGAATTTGTTTGGAGTTAATGGAGAATGATGTTAATTATGATATATTGTTGATGCATATTTTAATGAAATGAAGCTCTTTGGCCTGGTACTATTTTTGGCTTGAGATCTCTGGTTTGAGATTTGTTTTTGGTAGGCTTGATAGATCTACTAAGTTTGTTAGAGATGCTGAAAGAGAATATCTGCAAAGGAGATACTGAGAGAAGTAGAAACTGGATGGATGTGTAGGTTTCAGCTTTGTTGTTCTGTCTATTTCTTTTTTCTTTGATCCTGTTGTGATAAAGGGGAGAAAGAGCACAAAGATGTGTAGCTTCTCTAACAGGATCTGATTTGAATTTGTTTGGAGTTAATGGAGAATAATGATAATTATGATATATTGTTAATTTACAGGTTTTGTATCCCCGAACGGAGCATTGATCTTTGTCATCATCCTTTTTTTTTCCATTTATCTTAAAGTGGTCGATATCGACAATAAAAGTGGTCGATACTGACAATGACTGTATTTTTTGTGTTTCAGTTATGTTGTCGATATCGACAATAAAAGTGGTCGATACTGACAATGACTGTATTTTTTTTGTTTCAGTTATGTTGTCGATATCGACAATAAAAGTGGTCGATATCGACCATTTTGCGTGAACCCAAATAAAAATTGGGTTTTACAGGATGCAGAATGATCGATATCGACCATTCGCTAAACGACAAAAAAAAAAAAAAGGTCCTTGAGGACCCCTCTCGTATCCAACGTGAAAAGGGGTCCTCGTAGCACGTATAGGGCTTTACCGGGCTCTACCAGGTAAATTCCTCTTTTTATATGCTTAAATATACTAAAATTTTGAAGTTTTAAAAATAGGTCCAACCTGTACATACCATTGATAGGCCATCCTAGTCCGAAGTAGCAGGGGCAGACCTGGGTGCGACCCTCCCATAAAAATCCTGATTCCGCAGTTGAAGGAGAAATGAGTAGGTTTGTATTCAATACAGCGCTTCGTATATTATTAAATATTTCCACATCTTCGGATACGGATAAGTTAGTGGCCATGGCAGCTCTCTTCCACACAAATATCCTGCTGTCTGCCTGTTCCACTCCCTCTGTTCGTCTTCACCTTCCAGCGAGAGCGAGAGCGAAGCAATCACTTCTTCCCACATATTCTTGCTCCATGACTTCTTCAATACATCCTAGTCCTATATCACCATCATCATCATCACCTCTGCTACAGAACCATTGGCAAAGACCCCTCCTTGAATTCCCTCATCTCTCCCCATCCCACCGCCATCTCATGCTAGAAATCATCTCAGCCGTTGATTCAGGCCTCGGCTCCCAGCTCCTCCCCTCCACCCTCTCTCACGACGTCGCTTTCTTCCACAACCCCACATACACCTCCCAAGGCACCCTCGACATCAGATCCGCACTCCCCGACCACTCCAAGGTAAAAAAAAAAAAAAAAAACCTCTCTTTCTTTCTTCCTAATCTTCCTACAGGGCACGCCCATTTGTCAACGGAGGATTCCTCACTTGTCTATGCATATTTGAGGATTCCTCATGATTAGGGAAGGGCTTTGTGGGGTAGTGTTTACACGTGGAGAATCTGGCCACTTTTCCGCGGTGGATTGAATAGAATGAACTAAACCATTTTATGATTCTTGAAAATGTCTTTCCTTGTCACAGAATCGTTTTTCCATGGAGATGGAAAAATTCCCCATAACTAATTTTGGATGTGATGGGCGAATACAAAGGGCGCCCTAATAATTTGTGTGCTTATTGGTGTGTGTGGCTAAGATTGATATCCCTGTCTGTATTCTCAAAACTGATGATTTTCAAACCCTACAGTAGAGAAGTTGGACTTGAAAATCCTCAATTATAGGCCCAATTCTTAGAGATGGTTTACAATTGTCAAGAGTTTTTTTTTTTTTTTATAATAAAAATCTTGGGGTTGACTGGTTGATGCTGTGGTTGCCACACATAAATAACTTAGTAAGGCAATCTCAATTGAATTTCTACTGTTCTACTTGTCCAGGTTGATTTCATCCTTGCTTCCTGGCTCCACTCCACCCTTCCAACAGGCGCCTCTCTCGATATCACGACTATAATAGCCTTCCTTAACCACACAACCGACGCCCCTCATCTCTCTCTCGAATTCATCCAAAGCAGCCCCACCTCCCTCGTCCTCTTACTGGACTTCCTCCCTCGCAGGGACATCGCGCTCTACCCCGACTATCTCCAAGCCTTCTACGAAAACACCCACTTGGACAACTATAGACAGAGATTACACAAGGCCTTAGGACCCAAGCTCCGGCCTTTCGTCTCGTCGTCTCTCTACATCAGGAGTGTGTTGTCGCCCACCGCAATTTCAGTCAGCATTGAGAGCGAGGAGTTGGAAGAGATGCTGGCTGGCGAAGTGGGGGAGGTAGTGAAGGAGGTGGTGAGGTTGTGGGTGGAGGAATGTGGGTGCGGTGGCAGGGTGGTTGAAGGAGGTGGGGAGATGGAGAGGGATGTGTTGATGAGGAGAGATTATCTGATAAAGATGAAGGCGATAGAGGCGGATCTGTCTGCTAATTTGCCGAGAATGTTTGGTCCTGATGTTGCAAAGAGAGTCGTAGAAGAAATTCAGCAGGCGTTTGGAGTTGCAGGTCAGAATAGCTAGCCATCAATTGTATTGAAGCAGCAGTAGCAGAGTTTCTGTTTGCTGTTCAATTAAGTGAATGCATCCTGTTGCTGTCTATTACAATCTGGGTAGATTAATGTGTTATATTCAAGAATTACTCGAGTCCAGTCTCTTTGTATTCATGAGGTAGAGAGAAGATTACTGAAGATTATATTGCAAGTTCCTGTAAAACCTACAGTAGGCTCACAAGTATAAATGATTTGAGGCATATCACAAAGTATATCTGTTTTCTACTGTTAGGACTTATTAGGAGAACAAAGGAAATAACCATTATGGGTTTTGTATCACCAACAGAGTAAATAAAAACATAAAACAGAGGAAAACAGAGGAGACATTGGTGAGAAGATGTACTGGCCATGCATCATCTCGGATAAAAATATATCCGTATGGTTTCTGTTACTGATTACTGACAAACTGATGTAATTCTGTTAAACTCCAATCAAGATATTGTTGGGAGCTTAGCAATTTTAGGGTGCCAACAACATTCAACCGTGAGTTTGTACGCAAAATCTATCCATTTAATTGTGATGACATGATTTTATGAGTGGTTAAAAGTGTAACAAAGGTGAATATTTAAAAACAACCATAAAATAACATTTTCTTTAATGAAATAGAACCAAGGAAGATGGATAATGAATACCGAGCCATCATCCTACTAATTCAAGTGACATGTTCTCCTATAAGAAGATTGCATATAGCTTATATGAAGTCCAGCTCATGGGGCCCACTTTGATGCTTATCAATCAAAAATGACATGGAAAGATCTCCTAATAGATAAGGGGGATTCAAAATGTCAGTCTCGCGGTATTATCCTTGCCCTTAATTTAACAATCATAGAATTTAATGGTATCTTAACAATAGATTCTCTTGAGATCACTCGAATGGTGAGTGAAGGGAAAGAGTGTAAAATGGAGCCCCCACTGCCAGGCCATGTGATGAAAAGAGTGTCAAAAGGGCTCCATTGATGAAAAGTGATGAGCCCAAGTCTAGATGAAACGAGTCTGACAAATCTTAAAACCTTGTTCCAGGGAACCACATAGATCATTGTTTTGATATGGCCTGTTGGTTGATTATATTCCAAGCTTCAGTTGGGATTTTTAAGGACCCATCTAAAATGGCTCCAGAATTGGCACATCGGTGTGGGTTTTTATTCACGACTTACTACAGCAGATAAATAGAGGAGGTCTTGTACGTTGTACCTATGTGATATGACATGGAACTTCACAAAATAAACACAATCTTAGGCATTATGTATATTTACTAATCACATTAATCATCTCATTGTCAACTCTACGGCGAGGCAAACTTCTATGGAAGAAGAATTTTGGAACATCCCATGCTCAGTGAGGCTTTTATTTTGATCGGTTCGAATTTTTCTATAAATAAATCCCACTGTGGAGCTCGACTCATTCAACTTAGGAATACTCCTGAGTTAGAAAAATCAAAGACTGAAATATTACACATGCTTGAGAGTTGAGAGACCACCATCTGTGATGATGGTCCATTCTGAGCCACCTGATTAAATAACTATAATCAAACAATTGGCCTCAAGTTGAGATAGAAAACGGAGTGGGATAAGGCAAAGATTGTAATGAGAGTTCATTGAAAAAGAGTGACCCACCTCGACTCACTCAAGCTTGATTAAACGAAAAGCAACAGAGTTAGATATGAATAAACGTGACCAGAATCCAAATTGAGCTCTTTGGCTATAATCGGTCAGTTGCATGGTTCAAAATCTCGGTATCGGTCGCGGTATCGGCCGGGCCGAAAAAACCGATACGTCGCGGATATCGTCGCGGATATCGGTCCGTCGCGGTCGTCGCGGTGTGAATTTTTTTTTAATCCAAAAAATTTCGCAAAAATATTCAAAAAATCCAGAATATTAGAAAATGCTGGAAAACAATATTTTTTTCCATTAGTAACAACAATAAATCAAAATCTCGGTCACCTTAAGTTATGAGTCCTGCCTGTGTCGCTGTTCGCTTTATTCTCCAGTATTTTATATAATGCAACCATTGCTTATGCTCATGATCAATTTATTAGTGTAAAATATAAGAAAATAAAGATAAGTAGATAACAAACATATCAATTATCATTTATTACTAACTCAATCATCAAATAAGTTGTGAAATTCATGACCATGAAGATAACATATTAAAATCTGAAATATGATAGTGATATAGATAAATGACATAAAGCACTTGAGCATCAAAAGGTTCATGGTTTACCTGAAATTAGAGGGGACTAGAGAGTAGAAATTAGAGAGAGATTGATGAGTATGAGTGTATGATAGTTGATAGATTGACAACCTAATACCAAGTGGAGTGTCGCCCAGGCTCAATATCATCATCATCATTTCTTCGGTTTTGGTTAAAAAGATATGCTCCATACTGTTGTGCAGCACTACCATACCCATGACCATATTCAGATTGTTGTTGATAAGATGATGAAGATGAACTACCTTGATCCCCTGTAGATTGTTCTTGGTAATTGTGCACAAATGGTATGTAAAAGCCATGAGGGGTATATAAAGGTCGTTGGGGATCATGTGGTGGTGGGGGAAGCCTCCCTTGCTCAATTAATAGCTGTTCGATAGACATTATCGGTGTTGGTGAAGGGGGTACCCAATTAGGGTCATATGAATAATTCATATGCTGTCCATACATGGCACCCTGTTGGCCAACATAACCCCCTTGATGACCATGAGTACCTTCCCCCACTCCTTGCCCAGCAGCGTCACCACTACTCCCTGTCTGTCCAACATGTCTGACATAGCCACGGCGAGGATCTAACTCGGTAGCAGCAGGAAAATGCTCAACTGTCTCATAAGTGACATGCTCATCATCTCTATAATGACCCTCATCCCCGGGAGAGTCAGGTGGGATTCCTGCTGATGATGAAGAAGTAGAAATACTTGACTCACTCTCCTCGTCCACGTCCTGTCCCCTTGGCTCACTTGTATCAGGCGCGCGCCCCTGTTGCATTGTCAAGTTTATTTCTTCCAACCTTTCTGAGGCCCTCACTGGCTCAGGCCTATCCCCAGTCAATTCCTCCATCAACCCCTCTAACTCTGGGTCTTGGTCTAACACCGGTTGTTCTTGTTCCTCCAGCCATTGACCTAACACAGTATCCTCTTCTGAAAAGATATAGTCCAAATTAATTGGACAAAAATAATCCCGGTGATCCTCAAACTTTCTTCTCCTTCTATTTCTACTCCGGAGCCTGAGGTTGTAGTGGATGTAGACCAATTTATTTAGCTTCTGCATTGTTAATCTATTTCTTGGTCTTGTGTGGATAAAGGAGAAGGTGCTCCAGTTTCTTTCACAATTGGAAGACGATGTTGTTTGACTAAGGACTTTAATAGCAATCATCCTTAGTGCAGGAGCACTCTCTCCATAATTCAACCACCATTCAGCTGAAAAAAAAATAGAAATGATATTAGAGTCAATAAAATAATAATAAGTCCTTAAATAATATATAAATGACATTACAAATTTACAATCAATACCGGGATTGGTCTGTGTGATAGCTCTCCACGCAGTCGTCGTTCCAAAGCTTCCAGCACGTACATTGTTTATATCAACCTGAAGACATTAACATAATAAAATAAATTGGAGAAATGACAATGTTATACTTTTTCCCTTAATTAGCCTACTGCCTACCTGATTAGTAGCCCAAATGGCTTCATCTGTATTCGCTGCCAGTCTTTCAATTACATTTTTTAATCCCAAACGGATTTCATCAGATATACGTCCATCCGAAAATTGTGGATTAAAAAAGTATCCTGTAAAAGTACCAATGAATTTTAGTCAATGATAAATTAATATAGTGAGGCAAAATTGAATGCAACAATTCAAATATTAAAGGAAACAGCTTTTACTTACCAGCAGTGTGTAAATCATGTTTCAATTGTCGTCCCCATCGATCGTCGATGATCTTCCAATACTTTTTGTAATATCTACAATCTGCTTGAATAGCCAGCTTTGATCTCTCCATGGCCTCATGTAAGAAGCCCATTGTTGGCTTATCATCGCCATCAACCAATCGAAGAACCTTTATTAGGGGATCAAAAACATTCAAAACACCCTTCACATGAGGCCAAAATTTATTGGACTCAATTGTTTTACACACTTCTATTGTAATGGGACTTGGTCTCTTTCCCCATTTTGAATTCATGAACTCTTGTGATTTTATTAATTGCAGAAGTCCATCTCTATACTTGTAAACACTTTCGATAGCAATAAAGTGGGTGGCAAATCTAGTGATGCCAGGGCGCAGTAGTTGATGGTTGTCTGTATGTGTTTTCATCATGGAAATGAGTCTATATGACTGATAAAAAAAATTGGTGATCTGCTTTATCTTACCAATCACTTGCTTCATGACTTTTCCTTTTGCAATATCTTCAAGCATTAAATCCAGGCAATGTGCTGCACATGGAGACCAAAAAATCCTTGGCCTTTGTTTCATAAGCATCATTCCTGCAGCCTTCATGTTTGCAGCATTGTCGGTAACCACCTGAACTATACAATCTGCCCCAACTTCTTCAATCACATCATTCAATAACCTATTAATATATCTTGCATCTTGGATGTGATCAGTTGCATCAACTGATTTGATAAACACCGTGCCCATAGATGAGTAGATTAGAAAATTCAAGAGATGACGATGTGTGATCGTCGTCCACCCATCGCACATTAGTGTGCAACCTCTTTCCTTCCATACCCATTTGAAAGTTTCCACCCAAGCCTGCAACTCATCATACTCCTTCTCAACACATACATGCCCAATCTCATAAGGGGTGGGTGCCTTTATACCTGGACCATGTTCTGCAGCTGCATCTAACATGGTAGTGAAATAAAGAGAAGATGCCTTGTTGGGTGGAATGCCTCCATCCAAAAAAATTCCCAGTAGCTCTCACTAGATTATCTCTTGCTTTACCAAACTTGCCCTTTAGTGCTTTTATGATGCCTGGCTGCTTTGATGTTGGTTTTCTATAAGCAAATGGGTCAGTTGGCCCCACCACATCTGGCCTACGAGGTGCCTGTGTAGGAGGTCTTTCAACCTCCTCAATGTCTGGATCTTGACGGGGTTGTTTATGACTAAATGCCCGACGCAAACTCGCCCCCCCTGATCCGGATGAACCACCCTGCTCATATTGGCTACCTCTAGCTGCTGCTTCATATTGCATTCTTCTCCTTTCTTCATCCTCCTGAAGTGCCCTTACACTTTCCCTCCTAGCCCTTGTCATTTCCGGGTCTTCATCGTCATCATCAGAGGAACCAAAAACCTCTTCTCTGCATGCTTCAAATTCCTCGGTTCTTCTTCTTTCTTGTACTACTTTTTTTTGTGTAAGTGTCTTAAGGAGCCCCTGCATTTCAGCTCTCACATTTGGTGGCACTTTCGGACATTTTATCACCTGTCCTGATACATGTGCCAAATGTTGTTTCAATCGGGTAATTCCCCCATTGAGAACCTTTTCACAATAATTACATTTTATTTTGCTTCTACTTCCTACAGCTTCACCGTGACTCCATGCCGGATCTATGTCACGCACCATTGTTCCTATAAAATAAGACACTCATATAATAGTAATACTCTAACAACAATTATAGATTTAATAAAATCATTTTCAAAGTCCTAAGCCTTTGGTAGTTAATGTATCATAAATATTAAATACACTTAAACAATTATTTTTAGAAAAAATTAAAGATTTAATAAAATCATTTTCAAAGTCCTAAATATATAGATCTAGCATAAAAGTATGTAAATCAATCATTTACATGCCACACAATGATCATGAATCATTAAAAGAACATATTTATGATGAAATCCCAAAAAAATGATATATTATAATTCAAAAATTATAAAATCCGAAAATAAATTAAATAAAATAAAAATCTAAATGATGTTTATGACAATGAATAGATGTAGATCTATCATCTACACACTATTAATAAGCATTTAGTATCATAAATACTCTAACAATTAACAACAATTGTTTTTAAAAAAAATAAAAATTTAATAAAATCATTTTCAAAATCCTAAATATGTAGATCTAGCATAAAAGTATGTAAATTAATCATTTAAACATCATACAATGATCATGAATCATTAAAAGAACATATTTATGATGAAATCCCAAAAAAATGATATATTATAATTCAAAGATTAGAAAATCCGAAAATAAAATAATTAAAATAAAAATCTAAATGATGTTTATGACAATGAGTAGATGTAGATCTATTATCTACACACCATTAATAAGCATTTAGTATCACAAATACTCTAACAATTAACAACAATTGTTTTTAAAAAAAATAAAGATTTAATAAAATCATTTTCAAAATCCTAAATATGTAGATCTAGCATAAAAGTATGTAGATCAATCATTACCATTATATGATCATGAATCATTAAAAGAACATATTTGTGATGAAATTTCAAAAAAATGATATATTTTTATTCAAATATTAAAAAATCCGAAAATAAAAAAATTAAAAAAAAATCCAAAATCATGTGTATGAGTAGATCTAGCAAGAAAGTATATGGATCTAACTTAGTTCAAAGTGAAGAACACAACACAAGTGACATTCTCATGATTTCTAATTTTTCATGCTTCATCTAAAAAAAAAAAAAAAAACACATAAATGCATAATACCATGCTTTAAGTTGATTTTCTCTTACCTTAATAATATTTTCTTGAAGAAAATATGCAAGATGGGTAAGCAAATGGGTGGCTGCTGCTCTTAGAAGTTTGGATAGGAGAGGAGTGGGGAAGAAGATGAGAAATGGGAAAAAATTAGGGTTTTAGGGCTTTTAAGGGGTCTCGGCCGATATTTTGAAAATATCGGCCGATATATCGCCACGGCCGATATTTTCAAAATATCGGCCGATATGGAGCGATTTTTTGGCGATTTTTTCCCTCGTCTCGCCGCTACCGATTTCTCGCCGATATATCGTCTCGGTACCGGCCGGTACCGGTACGTACCGGTACCGGCCGAGATTTTGAACCATGGTCACTCAGTTGCATAAAATGGGGAACTTGGCTTGAGATTGTTAAAAAAGAAGAAAAAAAAAAAGAGGGTGTATAATATAAATGGTTTTTTTATAGATTAATCCCCCTTAAATTTAATTTCCATGAGATAATGACAAATGACCCCAAAATATTTAGTAGAGTTGATCAACTTTTCCTTTTGAAGATTGTGCACGGCTTTCTAAGAAATTATTTTTGTGGGGAAACTTAAAAAATTCATGAAACATTTGGCCAATTTTTAAAACACTACATCAAGAGTTGAATATTTTTGCGGATAATACCATTCTATTCAGTTCGACAAAGAGGGATGAGATGATGGCTCTTAAAAGAATTTTGCGGTGCTTTAAGTTGATTTCAAGGGTAAGAGTTAACATATCCAAAAGTCTTTTGATGGGGGTTGGATGCTCTGATGAGACCACTCAATCTTTGGCAGCCATGATTCGTTGTATATTAGGAGGGCTTCCGTTTTTGTATCTTGGCCTGCCTGTAGGGGCAAAGCTGAGATCTAAGGCGCCGTGGGATCCCGTTAGTGACAAGTTTGAGAAGAAATTGTCTTCTTGGAAGAGACGATACCTATCATTGGCCGGGAGGATTACACTTATAAGATCTTGTTTGTCAAATCTTCCGATTTATTATATGTCTCTTTTTAAGATGCCTAAGGCTGTGGTGGGGAGGCTAGACCGTATTCGTAGGAATTTTTTATGGGAGGGTCAGGGTGATACAAGGAAGCTACACTTACTGAAATGGAGTGAGGTCATTAAACCTAAGAGGAGTGGTGGTTTGGGTCTTGGTAGTTTGGAGAATAAGAATGCGGCACTTTTGGCTAAGTGGTGGTGGAGATTTGGAGACGAAAGGGAGGCATTATGGAGAAAGGTCATATCTGCCAAGGTGAGGACATGTGGGGATGGTGGCCTAATTTAGGTCCAAAGCATCGTAGGTCGGGTCTGTGGGGTGCTATTGAATCGGTTGGGCATGTATCAACTGATATGGGAAAAATCTTATCCAAAGGGGTGGGTTTTGTTGTGGGAGATGGATGAAATGTCAGATTTTGGTTAGATGATTGGGTGGGGGTGGGTCCTCTATGTGAGTTATTTCCTAGAATCTTTAGAGTGGTGTCTATCAAGGAGTGTGTTGTAAGTGATTGCTATGAGATGCAGGATGGTTCTATGGTGTGGGATGTGTCCTTTAAAAGGTGTCTTCGTCTGTTTGAGGAGGTTCAGTATGAGGAGTTGTTGAGGCTTCTTACTAACGTGTTTTTGTGCAAGAACTCCAAGGATTCTCGGATTTGGAAGCCTTCTATATCCGGAGAATTCTCAGCAAAAACTTTTTACTCAGCCTTGGCGGGGATCCAACCTACTGGCACTCCTTTCCTTCTCTGGATAGGGCTAGCTCCTTCCCGGGTAGAGGCTTTTTGTTGGCTGGCAGTTGCAACGAAGATCTTTACTGCAGACAATTTGCGAAGAAGAGGGCTCTTATCAACTTCCATCTCCGACATTTATGTGATGTGTCAAAAGAAGGCAGAAACAATTAATCATCTTTTACTTCATTGAGACTTTGCGACCAATGTTTGAGGTCATTTCATTAGTAGATGCGGAGTTGCTTGGTGTTTTTTGAGGAAGATTGAAGAGGTTGTGGAGTCTTGGATGGGAGATCATTTTGTTGGATGTGGTCGTACTCTTTGGAGGTTTATTATCCCTTTCGCTATTCTATGGTCAATTTAGAGAGAAAGGAATGATAGAATTTTCAAAGGTGAGTCCTCCTCCCTAATGGATTTGATTGCCTCAATTAACATGATGATATCAAAGTGGGCTTTGATTAGAAAAGAGTTCTCCAATTTTAGTTTAATAAATGATATTATTTATATTTGGGAGGCTTGGTATGGGATGTGACCCCATTAAAGTAAAAAATTATGTTTTTTGGTCCCCCCCCCCCCTTAGAGTGTTTAACTTCAATGTTGATGGTTCAGCAAGAGCAAAGTCAGGGCCATCGGGAATTAGAGGTGTTCTTCGTAATAGTAAGGGTGACGTCATTTTTATGTTTTCAAAGCACGTGGGTGTTTGCGATTCTAATAAAGCTGAGGTGTTAGTCATTTTGGAGGCTCTTCAGTGCTTTTCTAGGAACATCCTTGGGGATCTCATTGTAGAAAGTGACTATTCCAATGCAATTGCTTGGACATCTAAAAAGAAGGTCAATCCTTGAAATTTTCAATTCCTATTTAATGAAATCCGGTCTTTATCTTCATGTTTTAATGTTATCTTTCATCATGTCAATAGATCGGCTAATTCTATCGCTGTTGCTTTAGCTAAGCAGGGGGTGTCCTTGGGAGGGTATGATTATGTAAGTATTGGGTGGTGTCTTTTGTTTGTGTTTGATGGAAGAGGGTACAATACTCTTGCACCTGTTCTTCCCTCATTGTAATCTCATTTTTTAATGAATGAATGTTTTTGTTACTGATAAAAATAAAATAAAAGGAAAAGGTTTTTTTTGAAAAGATTCTTTTTTCATTTCTCAAAAAAAAATTTATGGAAAGGACTCTTATATGTTTTTCAAATCTTCATGTAATGTTTTGAAAATAAATCAAAAGTCTTATAAATCAAAAGTCTTATACTTTTTTGAAAATTCTTCTCTCCACTCCTTTTCTTTTCAAAATGCTATGGTCAAACGGTGGAAGACCAACACCTTAAGCCCTTGTAAACGATGCATACGATAGTCTTCATGATTAGAAAGTCAAAAGTTGGTGTGAAACCACGCAGATATACATCCTTGAACTTTCCCTTCTTCCCTTCTCAAATATCTCTTTCCTCTTCTCTTGTAGCTGTGTTGTTGCTAACAGGGATTGGCAACGGAACTGGGATCAACACGATCGCTCCGATCCTACTCCCATGTAATGACACTGTAGCTGTAACTAACCCATCTGGGCAACTCAGTGTAACTCATGCATGAGTCCTAGTCACAGTTGTAACTAACTGAGTCCAAGAGATATGGATATCTCTATATATATGTGTGGTCAGCACTCATTGTAATCTCATCTAATCAATGGCAGTGTAGTCTCTGAAAATGCCATGTTCTCTCATTTGTCTTTCTGTTCTTGATTTACATTACATCATGGTATCAGAGCTTCTAGACTTGCGTCAAACGATCCTGACCTTGTCTTCTTGACTTCAGCTGCAAGCTTTCTAGGCGAATCTCCAAGCTTCGCTCATGAGGAAGTTGTGTTTCCTTCTTCACCATAGAGACATCAACAGACAAGCGTCCTTGCTGTGATCAAGTGCCTTTGTCTTCTTCGATCGCCAGATCTTTTGCTGGAAGATCTGCTCACTGCTTTCGATCTGTTGCTCGCGACTTACAATTTACTGGATTTTTCTTCTCTTTATAAAAGATATGTTGTTGATCATACATCTGCTCGATTTCTGCATCATTTGACTCGAAATCGACTGGCACTTTCATCGATTAGGTCTGAACTTTGTTTCCGATCTTCAAGCCTCGATCGTCTGTTCCAAGCAAGAGGTACTGATCGTCTTGATCTCCTTGTTGACGTCACAGTTCTTGCTCTGTGGCTGTAGTTATAAGCGGATTCTCCCTGTTCTTGAGCGATTTCGCAGTTCTTGAACGGATTTTCGCTGTTCTTGAACGGATTCTCGCTATTCTTGAGCGATCTCTAGCTGTTCTTGAATGGATTCTCTCTGTTGAGTGCTCTCTACTCATTCTTGATCTGGTTCATACTGTGATTCCTATGGTTCTTACGCTGGTTCTTGCTGTTCTTGAGAGGATTCATCTCGTTCTTGACCTGTTGCTTATTTGCTTCTCAGCACATCTTGGCGAATTTTGGTGAACTCCTGCTATTCGTCAGTTTATTTTTCCCGATGTCGTCATATAGCTGCACTGATGCTCGCTCTTCGCCTGCCTTCTGGTTCTCCAACATTGGAAATCTCATTTCCATCAAGCTGGACAGCCACAATTACCTTCTGTGGAAATCTCAGTTCCTACCTATCTTGCATGCACATGGTTTGATCGGTTTTGTGGATGGATCTCATCCATGTCCACCAGAGTTCTTGCTTGATTCTGCTGGCAATTCTACCTCAGGCATCAATCCACAGTTTCTGCAATGGATTCAACAGGACCAAAACGTCCTTCGTTGGATCAATGCCATGCTTTCCGCCAATGTTCTTGCGCATGTCGTCGGCCTACAGTCTACTAGAGATGTTTGGATCGCCCTAGAGAAGAGACTCGCGTCTATGTCTCGTTCTCATATCATCTAGTTGAAGACTCAATTGCAATCTATCAAGAAAGGCTCTCAATCCATTTCGGACTACATCCAAAGCATCAAACACGTTGCCGACAACCTTGCGTCTGTCCTTTGTCCAGTTGATGATGAAGATTTAATCATTCATACACTAAATGGTTTACCTGCGAATCATGGTTATTTTAAGACTTCTATTCGTACAAGGTCCTCTCTGATCAATCTGGAAGAGCGTCATGTTCTTCTTTTGTGTGAAGAACTCAGCGTGGAATCAACTCAAGTTGCAGTCACTGACTATTCCACTGCTGCACTTCTCTCGTCCAAGGACGCTTCCTCTACACGTCCCACTTAAAGCCACACACAACGGAGGTCCTGGCCGCTCCTCCAATCGTGGCAGAGGTCGCTGGGGCAGAGGAAACAAAGGCTGTGGCTCGCCTCCTTCGAATCAGACTACCTCTCTGTCTTCATCATCCAAACCATGTTGCCAAATTTGCAATATGACTGGTCATTCTGATCTTGATTGTTATCACAGAATGAATTTCTCCTATCAGGGTCGTCATCCTCCTTCCCAATTAGCTGCAATGGCTGCTTCTTTCTCACCTGAAGGTGAACAAAATTGGTTTGTAGACTCGAGAGCTACTACACATGTCACTAATGATCTTCAAAACCTCTCTCTCCATTCTGATTACAAAGGCAAAGACAAACTTGTTGTTGGTAATGGCCAAGCCTTAACTATTGCCAATGTTGGCTCTTCCATTGTACACACACAATCTGGGTCTTTCCACTTGGGCAATGTGCTTCATATTCCTCAAATCTCTACTAATCTTTTATCTATACATCAATTTTCTAAGGATAACAACTGCACTTTTATCTTTGATGCTTCTGGTTTAATTATACAGGACTGTCAATCGAAGCAGATCCTTTTCCAGGGTTGCAGTAAGAATGGCTTGTATCAGCTATTTCTCTAGCTTCCAATTCTGTATTTCATGCCAGGACCAAACACATAGAGGTTGATTATTATTTTATTTGTGAGCGTGTTATTCGTAAGGATCTATTCATTTTGTTTTTACTGCAGATTAGGTAGCTGACATCTTCACCAAGGGGCTGCATCCTCGTCGTCTCTAGTTCCTCCGATCCAAGCTCCATGTTACCGATCGGCCACTATTGAGCTTGAGGGGGGCTAATGACACTGTAGCTGTAACTAATCCATCTGGAAAACTCAGTGTAACTCATGTCTGAGTCCTAGTCACAGTTGTAATTAACTGAGTCCAAGAGATATGGATATCTATTTATCTGTGTGTGGTCAACACTCATTATAATTTTATCTAATCAATGGAAGTGTAGTCTCTGAAATTGCCCTGTTCTCTCATTTGTCTTTCTGTTCTTGATTTACATTGCAGTACCGTGAACAGCAGTGACAAGTAACAACTGTGTGCAGCTATTTGAAGTGAGAACGGCTGTAGAGAACGAGGTCAGAATTCGAATCAGCAGATTAGAGGTATTGCAATCGAGAGATCGGATTAGAGAACCAGAGTAATCGAACAGCTGAGCTGCTCTGACACCATGTAATCAAGCAAGTTTTGGGTAAAAGATTATCTTTTTTATGGTCTCGATTCATACAAATCTGTTACATATAAATATACTCATGCATGTTTATAGTGATAAGAATTTCAAACTGTTTATTGTTACATAACAGCTGAGGAAGAGATCTATGCTTTTTAATTTGAAGATTTTGAAGGCTCGGATTCTTTAGCAACTGTTTGGTTCTGTAGATCTGTTAAATCAATCCCATCCAATACTTATAGTCTTCTACCAAAAACGATAGAAATAAAAAATATCCCACCCAATACAGTTCCATGGCTGTTCTCCTCCACACAAGTCTCCTGTGTGCTTCTTCTAAGCCAAGATATTTTCACCTTCGAACGACAGTGAAGTTACCAAGCACAGTATTTTTCTGCTCCATGAATTCTTCTTCTTCTTCTTCTTCATCGGATCCCATTCTACCTCTACTACAGAGTAACTGGCAAAGACCCCTCCTCGAGTTCCCTCATCTCTCTCCATCCCACCGCAATCTCATGCTAGAAATCATCTCAGCCGTTGATTCACGCCTCGGCTCCGAGCTCCTCCCCTCCTCCCTCTCTCCCGACGTCGCTTCCTTCCACAGCCCAACATGCACCGCTGAAGGCGGCCTCGACATCAGATTCTCCAGCCCTAGCCACTCCAAGGTGCAAAACATAAAACCCTGCTTTTCTTTCTCTATATAGCCCTGTTTGTTTGCATTTAAATATATAGGATGGTAAAAAAAATGAAGATCAAAGGTGATTTTCGAAGAAACAGTATCAAATAGCATCCTCTTCTGATCAAATCACCCTGTGTATTCGATTCTATGTATTTTAATACAAACAAACAGGCCGAATAAGGCAATCTCAATTGAATTTCTACTGTTGTCTTCTCCAGGTCGACTTCATTCTCGCTTGTTGGCTCCACTCTAGACTCCCCTCCGGTGCCTCTCTCGATATCACGACTATAATAGCCTTCCTCAACCACACAACCGACGCCCCTCATCTCTCTCTCGAATTCATCCAAAGCAGCCCCACCTCCCTCGTCCTCTTACTGGACTTCCTCCCTCGCAGGGACATCGCGCTCTACCCCGACTATCTCCAAGCCTTCTACGAAAACACCCACTTGGACAATTATAGATACAGATTACACAAGGCCTTAGGACCCAAGCTCCGGCCTTTCGTCTCGTCGTCTCTCTACATCAGGAGTGTGTTGTCGCCCACCGCAATTTCAGTCAGCATTGAGAGCGAGGAGCTGGAAGAGATGCTGGCTGGCGAAGTGGGGGAGGTAGTGAAGGAGGTGGTGGGGTTGTGGGTGGAGGAATGTGGGTGCGGTGGCAGGGTGGTTGAAGGAGGTGGGGAGATGGAGAGGGATGTGTTGATGAGGAGAGATTATCTGATAAAGATGAAGGCGATAGAGGCAGATCTGTCTTCTAATTTGCCGCGAATGTTTGGTCCTGATGTTGCGGGGAGGGTCATTGAAGCAATTCAGAAGGCGTTTGGAGTTGCAGCTTTGTAGATCTATCAAGTTCATGGAAGCAGCTAGCACTAGCAGACCATCTGTTTATTGTGTAATGTATAAGTGGTGTTAGCCAAACCAACCACATGGCCCACTTAACCTATCAACTTCCAATCATGATAGATTATAATCTTTCCTCTGTATCTATCTCCGTCATGTAATTAGATCTCTTTCTTGTAGGATCTTGATGAGGTCTCTCTATACAATCCCTGTTAGGTAAGATCTCATCAGCCTTCAATATTATACTATAAATATACCATCAATACAAGATTCCTATATATGTTGGGTCATAGAATCTAGTCATGGTATCAGAGCTTTTGATCCCACTAGCTCTCGATGTTCTTTGCTACCAAATCATTCAGCATATGAACTAATGGATAGGTCTGTGTCCCGTTAACCTGTTGGCTTTGCTACAAATCTATGAAGTTTTCAGACCTTCTGTTCTTTGAACAACCATGTGGATCTACTAAATGTGATGTTTTTTGGGTGTGGTGGAAGCACGATGCTGTCTATCAATTACAATGTGAGTAAATTAATGTGTGCTATATTCAAGACTTGCATATGCATGTGCTACCTGTAATGCCACATTTGATTAGACCACAAACATATTTATATGTATATGATCATCATATTCATATTAAGGGATTATAAGAACAATTGCTTCAGGAGTTGTTTGTTGCAAGCACCCAGGAGACGTGTCCTCGTTCATTTGACATTAAACCTTGATGCACTGACAAGATATTATGACATTTTGTGATCTCAGCTAGGTTAAACAAAATCTGAGAAAATATGTATCAGTTCACATTTCTACAATCTGACCTTGGGAGGGTTTAGCCAAGCAAGGTGTTGAGAGAATTTTACCTTGGGAGGGTTTTATTATGTAGTTGTGGTGCGAAGGGGTACATTACTCTTGAACCTATGTGTTTCTTTCCCCCTTTTTTTTCTTTACTTCTTGTACTCTTTGTTTGTATTCTATTATCTTTTAATATAAATTATTGTTACCGATAAAATAAAAAAACATTTCTACAATCCACTTGCTTGCAAATAAAATCCATGTTAAATAGAAGCAACTTACATTTCTCAATGAGCTGCAATTTGCAGTGATAACGTTTGGATGCACAACATCAGCTAGTTCCAATCCATTTGCCCTACTGACACATTCATGCTCTCCGATACACCTAATAAGAAATCTGAAACATCATAGCCTACATGTGTTATTATTTGAATTTTTCAAAAGCAAGGAGTTTACGTAGTGGCTAAATATACCCACTGAACCATCAAGAGTGCAAGTTCTCTCTTTGATGCATACTGAAATTTAATTTTGAACACCTTTTGAAGTTCTGAAAATCCTAACTTTTTCCTCTTAAGAACTTCCCATAGATATAATGAGTAACTCAATATTTTGAAATCCATTTTTTGCTAAATCAAAGATAGAACAATAGATTTCACTATTAGTAATATCAGATACCAAAGAGGGGCCCTTATGACATCTGATCATTCATCTCATATAGACCCAGGTCATGAAATATACTTCTTTCTTCAAACAGAATTCTTACAAATTTTCTATCATAAAATCTCTTATAAACATCTGATAAAAATAATTAAAATTATACAAATTGAAAGTATCAACTGGAGAAAGGATTCCATCTCTTCGTAGTTTGTAAGGTACGATCAGTTGGCTCCCCAGCAGCTCAAGAACATAATTTTCATCAATGATTCTTCTGATTTCTAGGAAGAGGAAATAAGACATGTTGAAATTCTATTCAGTTGTGGAGAAGTATCCATGTTCTTCTTTGCTTGCTAAAGTAGAGATATGCCGACAGAATAATTCCATTAGAAAAAAAAACCCAAAGCTGAGTGTGATTTCCTACCTGCAAAAATAAGTACCCGACACTTTATCACCCCCTTTCTATCACATGGTTATTATGATAAAAGAAACCATTGAAAATAAGCAAGAAGAATGACGTTTTTGCAAACAACCGAGAGAGATAGAGAAGGCATTAAAAATGCATTCAGGAAAAAACAGAGTTGCGAGACAGAGAGAAAGATAGGGAGACAGAACGAAACCCTCATATAACCCCAACCCACCTAACCCCCTATTTCAGCCCAAACCTACAAAATCCCCGCCCCAAACCCTCCATTTCAACCCAATCCCTCAAAATCCCCAAACTCTTCAAAAAAAAAAAAAATTAAAGTGAGAGACAGAACCTGTAGGGTGGGGCCAAATCCTCCTTCCTTTCTCTCCGCCTCCCTGGGGGCGTTTGATCTTCTCTTTCTTTCTCTTCTTCTCTCTCTTTTCTGAAATCAAAAAAAAAAAAGGGCTCGAAAACCGAAATGGCGGGCGATGGATGGAAATGAAAAGCCCATTTTCTTTGCGGAAAAGTCCACACAGCCAACGGTCCCCATGTGGGACCGTGACAGAGCCCGGACATATTTCCCGGGGGTGTGTAGCACATCTCTTTCTTTGCTTCTTTTCGTCTTCAAAAGTTTTTTTTTTATTTAAACAAGATAAGCGGGACCCGGAAAGAGTTGAGTGACTTTTTTTGGTCCACACGTGCTGAGCGGATCCTCTCATCCTCTAAATATATATATACTAGAAATTTCCTGTGCCTGAAGGCACGACGCACCACCGGACCTGAATATGCCTCAGACCGACCGAACGTAAGTTCCATGTGTCTCGAAAGCAAGTCCAACCATAAAATGGATTCCACAAAAAAAAATCCAATTGATTGCCAAATGATATAATTCCGTTCATTCATGAAATCTTTCACCCAATTTGCTCTTCTTATCTTGGTCCCATCTCATCATCAATGAAGTAGTGGTTTTTTTTTTTTAAAATGAAGAAGGGATGGCAATACCTGTAAATAACTCAAACTTGCTGACCCTTTTTGCTTTTGATGAGAACGGCAAAAACTTGTAAATTTATCCAACTTTTAGCCCATTTTCTTTTAAATGAAAAAGGGATGGCAATACCTGTAAATAACTCTATCTTGCTGCCCCTTTTGCATTCCCCTCTTAAATCCAAGGGTCCAAAATATCCCTTGGATTTATGTACATAGATCCAAGGGTCTAAAACGTCTCACGATTCAAAACCTGAGCTGCCATATTATATAGATATATATATCAGACATTCTAAAATTCTAAAAAACTCTCTTATCTCAAATTGGTAGTTTTTGTACCAATCTAATAGTCAATAATTTATTAATATTTTAAGAGAATCTATAAAAAATTCACCTTTATAGGAGAATGTTTAGGAAAGAGAATTGGATATATATATCATTCATGATACATGTCACACTTTCATTGGCTAAAAGAGAAAAAATGCTAGCGTAATAGAGAGAGAGAGTTTTCAGATACTTTGATTGTAGAGAATTTCTATGTTTAATGGAATTCAATGCTAGGGCCAACCTATTGGAAAATCCAAATGGTTCAAAACAAAAAAATCTCCCTGGGGTTATTACTAAAGTTTTCTAAATAAGAGTTCATCCCACAATATGATTGACCATTTGATAAAAAAAGTGATACTGAATTTGCATAAGATTATATTAATTATTATTTTATCATGGTCAATCTTCTACAAGCAACAGGTGAATTGATCCCTCCCTTAGAGTTCCACCCCTTTAACTAAGGATTTCGCCGCACCTAAAAGAGAATTTGAACTTTAGTGAGCAAAGCTTAAAAATAGGGTTGGGCAACTGGAACAAAGTCATAATTTTACCTTGGGGAGCGTGGGATCGATCTCCACATATGTGTGTGAAACTATCGTGCCAACACCACTCAATTATGAGTATATTGAGTATTGAGGGGATGAGGCTCTGACTTTATAGATTTCTTTGTACAAAGAGAGAACCCAGATTCTATGAAGGCAGACCCATAGAATTCTTGTGTACCCGACCGAAACCTATCAGTGGTGTCCACCTTCAAAACTAAACCACCATCCCACCTGATTCTATCGTCAAATTAATAGAGGACCATATTCATGTTTGTCTGCCATATAAGTGGGAATGGCAGCAGAAGCTGTGCATGTCATGTCGGCCCCACCTATCATGAGTAAAAGTAGCTCATACAGTATAAATGTATTTATAAACTATCATACTATCATCAGGTGAATGGATGCTTCGGCATGATAGATGCTAAGATGAATAAACGATTTTGTCCCATCTTCGTAATTGACCTATTTGAATATGGCAGTCCCAAACAGATATAACGATACATTGGGCCGGCCTCGTCAGAGTTGGCTGTTTACCAACCCCAAGGGCCATTGATAGGATCAGGTTATCAGAATGTTTCTGCCACTTCCAGTGATGAATAAGTCATTCCTCACAAAATGTTTCCAACTGCAAGTATCAGGATGTTTCTGCCACTTCCCGTGATGAATAAGTCATTCCTCAAAAAAAATGTTTCCAACTGCAAGTACTTCGCAGTTTCGTTGGTTTTTAATAAAAGGCCTTAATTTTTTTTTTTCCTTTTTAGGTAGCCAAGCTAAAGGGGCTCACCCCGGAATACCACTTTTAGAATGAGTAGTTGCACATGCAAAAAGAAAGAATCGGCATATGCTAGGAGTAAAAACCCTCATATGTGAGGAGTAGGGGATATGCCTAGGAGTAAAAACCCTCATATGTGAGGAGTAGGGAAAACGAGGGATCAACCTTCTGTCACCCGGGTGAGAGGCAGGGTTGCCAACCAACTAGACAACGGGGAGGTCCTTAAATGAGACATATTGCATACTGCTAATTTAAGGAAATGAAAGAAAGGCCACGTGTAGTGTAGCTGGCCCTGTCTTTTTTATTAGACCCAATCATTTGTTTTTGCCACCTGTTCCTTTACCTAAAGGAGGAGCGAGAAGCAAAAGTAAGTCATTATGTAACATTTATTATTTCATTGCTGTTTAGGTGGAAAAAGTGACTTAAAATCATATTATCATAGATTTAATTTTTAATTGTTGGGATGGAGAAAGTGCAGGAAATAAGTAAAGTTCAATGTGACACTATGAGCCCCTCTACTCCTCCGTGTAATAATTAGTTAGAGAGAAGTAAAGTACGGGAAAAGTGCCTTTTTAGTTGAATCATATTTATTTTTACATTAGATTTTATTTAATTGCCATTTTATTCTTACTACTCCTCCCGCA
The DNA here is from genome assembly GCA_012931725.1 of Litsea cubeba. Taxonomy (NCBI): domain Eukaryota; kingdom Viridiplantae; phylum Streptophyta; class Magnoliopsida; order Laurales; family Lauraceae; genus Litsea; species Litsea cubeba. The sequence continues at coordinate 17,200,467 of CM022949.1, forward strand.
CATTAAACAAACTGCAATAGCTATTCATCAGGGTCAATCTTCACCCTGTGTTGGAGTTCCTTTCCTCCAAAATATAAATAGAAAAGCCTGAATCACACCGGCTAGATAAATTCCTAACCAAATTAGGAAACACAACCATACTAAGAAAGAATATTCCTAATATCCTACACAGTATAATGTTACCGGCCTAACTCATCCGTTGCGTGTGCTGAATCAGCGATGACTTTATCATATTACTGTTGACCTTCCAATTAGATTTGATAAGGAGGCGGCCAACACTCACCTGATCTGGGAAGTTAAGCTTTGCACGGTTCCTACGGAACTTATCATAAGCTCGAGCAGCTTCCTCAGCTGTATTGAACGTCCCAAGCCACACCCTCGCTCTCTTCTTAGGATCATGGATCTCGGCAGCCCATCTACCTGATGGCCGCTGTCGGACACCTCTATAGTTTGAAAAACCTGCCTTAATACAGGCTGAGGTCCCAATCACCAGATCTCTAATTGTTATCAATCCACAAGTAATTAAACTAATTATTAATCCTAAATCCAATTAAAAGCAATCAAACACACAGCAAATAAGACTCAGGATTTTGTACGTGGAAAACCCAACTCGGAAAAAAACCACGGGCCTTACTGTCTAGGCCAACAGACAACCAAGCACTATTGTAAACCGAAAGTTACAAGAGACACTTACAACCCTTCCCAGTTGGTAACTCAACCTAAGGACTGCTCGAATCTTGTCGACAGCTCGTCGTTCACCTTCAACCGTGCTTGAACAAACTCCTCGAAGTCGTCTTCAAGGATTCTCTACTTCAGGAGAGTAGTATGGATGCAAAACCAAAGCTTGATCTTCAGCACAGCACACTAGAAGCTTTGGAAGGATGATGGATCTCTCAGAGTCTTCTCAGATCAGTTGTATTGTAGAGAAGTGCTTTTGAATAGAGAGATAAAGGCTATATATAAGCCTGAAAACGAGCCTCAAGAGTTCTAGTGTGATTGAAATAAACTAGAGCTCTTGAGAGAAATTAGGAAGTAGTTTCCGGATGGAATCTTAACATTCGCCCAGGTTCGCTCGAGCGAACTTGAGGTTCGCTCGAGCGACCTCTTTGCTGTCTATGATGGATCGAGCGAAGGCTGGGAGTGGCTCGAGCGATGAAGCTACTGTCTTGGGTTCGCTCGAGCGAACGAGAGTTCGCTCGAGCGAACTCTGTCAGGAAGGTATTCTTGAAAGGAGACTTGGAGTTCATCTTTTCTTGTGTTAGAGTTCTTCACTGAGTCCTTAATCCGAGCAATCCATTCTAATTAAAGTACAATTGATAAGGAACCCAGTTTTGTCCATAACCAATGAATTAGCCAACTACTAGAATCCTAACAATCTCCCCCTTTGGCAATTCATGGACAAAAACTCCTAATTACATAAAAATATACCCATAAAAAGAAAAAGGAACTAATTCTCCAAGCAACAACAGTCCATATCAATCCTGTAAGAACCTTATACACAAGATCAAGTGTAACATCATAGAAATATGTAAGAACATGTTAAGACATCTCCCCCTTTTTGTTCATAAATTGTCAAGGAAATACAAGTGAACATTGGGAAAACAGTATAACAAGTAAGCAAAAGGGTAGCATTTTAGAAACTACATCAGCAAGAAACATAATATCAGTAAGAAACAGAATATCAGCAGGAAACAGAATATCAGCAGGAAAGATAGCAATGTCAGATTGTATCACTGATTTCCAAGGCGAGCAAGGATCGCTGCAAGAGAATCATCAATGGAGTTGAAGCGCATATCAAAAACATCCAGACGGCCATCTACAGCAGAAAATCTTGTATCCATTTGAAGGTGCATGGCCTGAACCTGTTCTCTGAGAAGAGTAAGTTGATCCGGATCTCTTTGTTGCTCCCCCTGGACAGCTTCACCCTGTGGAATGTTTTCAGCCGGAGCCTCTGCGCCTTGAGCAATTGGTTGTAGATGAGCGGAGGATAGAGCCAATGTACGAGCATTGATTGGGTTCCGTATCCTCTGTGATGGCTCATTCGACTTCTTAGGAACTTCCTTCCATAGAAGAAATTCAGTAATGAAGGCCGCAAAAGGCAGAATGGAGTTACGTTTGGCAGACAACATGCGATAGAAAAAATTCATTATCACTTGAGGGATGTCCACATCTTTACCAGTTCCAATACAATAAAGCAGATAACCATTCTTGTGGCTGACATCCGATGTGTGTCCTCTAGGTTCCAAGTTATGACAGACAAAGCGATTTAGGAAGCGATATTCCTCGGTCAGATTTCCATGGGGAAAAAGACCCCCTGGCCATAAGGTGTCTTCACCACACAATATTGTACCGATGCGATCATAGTCTATCTGGACCTGTGAGTTGTCTGGAAGAGGATAATCAGGGTTCTCAACCACCGGAATTTCAAGGAATTCAGAGATTTCCTTTGTAGAAAGGGTAATCCATTTCCCTCGAACAAAAGTCTTTAAGGAAGCGTCAGAAACAGGTTCAAGATTACAGTAAAATTCGCGAACCCAGTCGGTATAGACTTCCTTGATATCAAAATTAAATAGGGAATACCAATTCCGTGTGGATAGACAATGACATACATCCTTTTCAAGAAGATCAACATCAATTTCTCTTTCAGTTTCAACAGTCCTTTTCTTGAATTGTTCTTCAAAAAGAAGAGATTTAACGAGAGATGGAAACCGCAGTCTGTCAAAAGATGGCTGTGATGAAGAAGATGCGGCATGAGATCTCTTTTTAGAAGACATTGTTGATAGAAGTCCTAAACCAAATTAACAGAACAGTGAAGATGAAGACCTCAGTTTGTCACAATATCAGGCAAACAACCATTTGATAATCATAGCAATATTCAATTTGCAGAATCCATAGCAAAAGCAGTACATGAGTATGAATCGAACGAAATTGTCATGAACAATCCTCATATTCCAAATATCTCAAATCACATATGTGTGCAATCCAAACAACATTCCAAATCCGTAAACATAACCGAAACAAACAGTAAACACCATAAGGAAAGGATGCATAAAGGCCAAGAATGGACAGAGGGTTAGAACGAAAATTGTGGAAGAGAGAAAACGGAAATCCCCAAAAAAATGCGAAGCATTCGAATGGGAGAAAAAAAAATCAAGATAAAGGGTGAGGAACAAGAATGTAAGGGTTTACCTTAGTGAAATCCCCGAGCCAAGATAGTAGAAGAGAGAGCCAAAAGGTTGATGAGGGCGAAAATGGGTTTAGGGCTTGGAGGAAGAAGAAACAGAACAAAAGAAGACAATCGCAGATTTTAAACGCTGATGCTTCGCTCGAGCGAACGTGAGTGGTCGCTCGAGCGAACTTGACAGATTTGTAAGATTTGAAATGGGACGCGGCAAAAATTCTCTAACGTCTATTGTTCGGTCAAATTACTCCATGATGTACAGTAAGAAAAATTTTCATTAATTTAAGCGCACAGTGAATTTGTGAACAGTATGACCAAAAAAAATTTAAAAGGAAAAGAGAAGAAAAACAAAGGTGTGGGACCTGCTCCCCCTGAATCTCCTTGAGATGAACATAGGTATAGCACGTCATAGATATATATATTTTTATATATATCTACTTTTCCCTTTTTTTTTTGTTAAGGTAGGATCCCTTACAATTTTTTTTTATTTTTTATTTTTTTTTTGGTAAGGTAGGATCCCTTACATTTTTTTTATTTTTTAATTTTTTTTTTGGTAAGGTAGGATCCCTTACAATTTTTTTTTATTTTTTATTTTTTTTTTTGGTAAGGTAGGATCCCTTACATTTTTTTTTATTTTTTATTTTTTTTTGGTAAGGTAGGATCCCTTACATTTTTTTTTTTTTTATATGCAGGGCAGATTAAACCATCCTGGGTGACTTTCACACTATCGTAAATGGTAGCCTTCTCCAAATGAAAATTACCAATCAAGTGGTAGCTATCACACATAAACGTAGGTAGCTCTGATACCAATTGAAAAACCTGCCTTAATACAGGCTGAGGTCCCAATCACCAGATCTCTAATTGTTATCAATCCACAAGTAATTAAACTAATTATTAATCCTAAATCCAATTAAAAGCAATCAAACACACAGCAAATAAGACTCAGGATTTTGTACGTGGAAAACCCAACTCGGGAAAAAACCACGGGCCTTACTGTCTAGGCCAACAGACAACCAAGCACTATTGTAAACCGAAAGTTACAAGAGACACTTACAACCCTTCCCAGTTGGTAACTCAACCTAAGGACTGCTCGAATCTTGTCGACAGCTCGTCGTTCACCTTCAACCGTGCTTGAACAAACTCCTCGAAGTCGTCTTCAAGGATTCTCTACTTCAGGAGAGTAGTATGGATGCAAAACCAAAGCTTGATCTTCAGCACAGCACACTAGAAGCTTTGGAAGGATGATGGATCTCTCAGAGTCTTCTCAGATCAGTTGTATTGTAGAGAAGTGCTTTTGAATAGAGAGATAAAGGCTATATATAAGCCTGAAAACGAGCCTCAAGAGTTCTAGTGTGATTGAAATAAACTAGAGCTCTTGAGAGAAATTAGGAAGTAGTTTCCGGATGGAATCTTAACATTCGCCCAGGTTCGCTCGAGCGAACTTGAGGTTCGCTCGAGCGACCTCTTTGCTGTCTATGATGGATCGAGCGAAGGCTGGGAGTGGCTCGAGCGATGAAGCTACTGTCTTGGGTTCGCTCGAGCGAACCAGAGTTCGCTCGAGCGAACTCTGTCAGGAAGGTATTCTTGAAAGGAGACTTGGAGTTCATCTTTTCTTGTGTTAGAGTTCTTCACTGAGTCCTTAATCCGAGCAATCCATTCTAATTAAAGTACAATTGATAAGGAACCCAGTTTTTGTCCATAACCAATGAATTAGCCAACTACTAGAATCCTAACATAGTTGCTCCTCTTTCTCTTCTCCTCCTCCCCTTCCTTACTCTCATCTGCAGGTGAGGTGAACAAGTTGCAACCCAAGAAATCTTCAATGCCTTGCCCACACGTTGAACACGGATCTTCACTAGCATTCACCACCATCAAAGACCCACCAGTAGGAGGAACATCTCCCAGGCCATGCAAGGGCGTTGCCAGATCGTGGACGATGCTGCCATCAACAATTTCATTGAAGAGAACATGTTTGTAAGCGGATATAATGATAGAATTCTCTTCTTCTTGGGTGAGGCTGGAGCCGAGAGCGACTCTCCTCATCTCTCCTTCCTCTGATCTAATGTTCGTTTTGTTCTCGGCCACACTACAAGAAAAAACATATTTGGTGACATGAAAAAATGTCACCGAAGGCCCATTTTTTGTCACCTATTATCATTGGTGACACGGGATGAGGTGTCATTGTATCCATGACACTAAAAGTCAAGGGTGACAAAGTTTGTGCACTTGTCACGGAATGATGTCAACAGTGACAAATATATGGTATCACGGAATAAAGATTTTCCATGACATAGTAGGGTGTCACCGAAAGCAATGGTGACAACAATGCGGGTGTCATAGAAAAGAGATCTTTTGTGACAAGAATTGTCACTAAAAATATTTATCATGACAACCAAATGCGTGTCACCGATAATATTACCAGGTTGGCACACAAGGGTGACATACTCTTTTTGTCAAAAAAAAAAAAAAAAAAAACAGAATCAAAGTATTTGTGCCACCCAAATTATCATTTTGCACCTTCTTACAAAGTTTCAAATATTTGTATCTAGATATACCCATTAGCAAAACTTATACCACAAAGACTCAAAATATCATTCAAATCAAATATCCAACAAGTCAACATTCTATCATCCAAGTTCACAACCCTTCAAAATATTCATCATTCAACAATAAACACTTCAAAGTTAATAGTTTTAGCATAACTAAAAAACATCCATACACGGTGTGTCGTGTCAAATTAATTACAAAAATAATTCAAAACAAGTAACTCCATCTTGGTCATGGTCGTGTCAAATTAATTACAAAAATAATTCAAAACAAGTAACTCCATCTTGGTCATCTTGGTTAACTGCCAAAAAGTCTTCAACTCCTTCTTGGTCATCTTGGTTAACTGTCAAAAAGTAACTTCATCTCGATAGTTACCTACCTGTATATAATCGCAACAAAAAAAATATAATTATTTAACATGTTATGAAGCACACAACTCAAAATAAATGTATGAGAAAATAAAATATACAGAAATCTGTTGCACATTTGGGGAAAACATAGAATGTTAGTATCATAGAATAGAGTAGGCAATGTTTGATTGAATGCTACGAAATACCTTAAGAACTCGAAAAGCCACAGCATGAGGTCTGCAATTGAAATAATCTGCAACTTTCTGTGGATCATAAATTTATGGAAGGGGAGTAGACCAAATCTTTGATAAAATATATAAATAATCAGTGTATGCCTTTATTGCCATGAGATTAGCCATCAACAAGTCCATACCGGATAGTCCTGTAGAAAGAACGACATGTGCACATGTGATAGGGAGAGAAGCAAAGCTAGTTATAAAGTCAATTCTCTTGTCAAGGGGCTTCTAAATGAGGTATATACAAGTACAATGAAAAAGCAATTGAGAGATCCCTTCATGTTATGGCTAACCCTATCAATCATAAGGGACTAACATTTATGTTAGTAACATTCAGTGTTGTAATCAATGATGCACGGATACTTCAAAATGGACAACGTGTCGTATCGTATCGTATCCGATACTTCACTTTCTATATGTAAAAAACTTGAAAAGCATAGCTTTGTTAGTTGTTAGTTGTCTCGAGAAAAAGGGGATCAAGAACAAATAAAAAAAATGGTCTATTGAGTTAACTTGATTTAGTATTCCAGTGACCATTCAACCGCATGGTAGAGAAGTTTTAAATTTGCAACTAAGTTTTCATATTGACATTCCTAGTTTTCCAACTGACACTCAACCTATCAGCATACACAACACATCTTAGGACTGAATTGAGACAAGGCTTTGTTAAAGCCTAACAGAACTATAACAATATTTACCCTATAAAGAAAATCTATCATAATTCATCCATTTCACATTCACTATGAAAGGCATAAATTTGTTCTTAATTCTATATATTCAGTTATATATAGCTATGCAATTTTAATTCATAATTAATTATGGAGAAATGTAACCTCTGAGAAACCTAAAATGTCTTATCAGAGTTCTGAAATCAAATGAGACACATCAGAGTTGTCCATTGCACACACATTGATTAACAATCTTAAACATCCAGCTGGTACCAGGATATAGTTTTTATGACTCTTAAAAAAAAGAACTGTCAGCAAAACATAATCCTTTTACGGGTATCAGGATACATCAACGTCGCCACAAAAAAGAACTGTGGAAAGGCCTACATCAATGATTTTGGGGCGACTTTTTATCCTTTTACGGCAACTAATAGTCGTCGTATTGTATATCATTTAACGGCGACATAATTTGGATCACCGTATATATATTTTCCGACGAGACCTTTTGCGGCAATGTTCGACGACCCATTGGTGTCGCCGTTATAGAGCTTTTGCGGCGACAAAACGAGATCATATGGCAACTATAGATCGCCATAAAAAAAACAGTTTTCTTGTAGTGGAACTCAAGTAGAGTCATATATATCGTCTTCTATCATATGACTTGGTCACTTGGTCGTCGAAGTTAAGCCCCACTTCTGATGCATGCGGCTGGCCAAAGAGAAAATCTCTTTCATGATAGTGCAGTATTGTATTGTTGTGTTTTCCACAAGTGCAACACCTCTATTTTCCCCAAGTAGATGCAGCCAAAGTTGAGAACATGAGATATATAATAGGAATATATTAGCCCCTTGTAGGCATAAGACCGGTCGTTGGATTGACTCTCACCATCAATACCGGCATAGAGAGACCACGCTCTAATTTATAATTAGAAAAATTTACCATTTCTCCCTATATGAGTCCGGATCTTATGTACTTGGCGTGCATGCCCCGTTGTGGGGCCCACCTACTGGTACACTTTGGGGTTGCCGCTGAGGGGATTTGAAGATATGGGTGGGGCCCTTCTATGTACAAAAAATCAGCTTTATCCGATCATTCTAACCCCATTATCCATGGCCCACAAATGTAGTTTATTTGCATGGATGTTCAGACGATCTAATGGTCCAATCCATTCGAATGGTGTAAACCCAAAAGGCCTGCGAGTTGTAGGGGGCGTTTGGGTCGTCTATTCTATGTTATCTTTTGCTCCATCACAGGCACTCTACCTCGGCTCCATGTAACACGTTCTGTTTATGGAAGCTGGTAAAAAAGTGTCTATAATTATACCAAGATAAATTCTGACTTTCTTCGAAATGGGAAGGAGTGATAGTGAGACTGTGAGACAGAAGCTCTTCATTCGAACTCTTGATTATAAATCCAATCCCCAGATCCATATATCTCTAAATTTCATTTCAATAAGAGTGGATTTCACTTCCAATAATTGAGGACATGACGGACGTCATTAACATCGCATTAACAAAGATGCCTCGTCAGCACCCAATCGCATTTTCAATTAAGTGTTCAATCTCATGGTGGGGCTTATTCCTATTAAAATTAAATAAGACGGTTTGTCATTAAAAGGGATGTTATTCATCTTCAAGGGTCTACACAATCTCTATGTGGGCCTCACACTGGAGATCCCACTTGTATTAGCTGCTAAAAGGTGATTCAAACACCTTTATTCGATGATGTTGTAAACTGTACCAGTTCAAAAGGAATAAATCCATTATTTTATCAGAAGTTGACCGTTGACCCATACTTTTATTTAAGGGAAAATTACCGTATGGACGGCCCAAGACTCGAAAATTATCTCATTAAAGATGAAACATTACAATTTACCGGATGGAGGATCGTACACAAAAAAGGCCCAAAATGGGACGGAAATACTCTTTTTCGTGCATATCGCACAGTTCGATATCCCAAGGACTTAGGATATCGCAGAGTTCGATATCCTACACCTATAGGAAATCGCACAGCCACCTACTTCCATCCTATCACGTACCACAGTTTTCACCACAAAAGGTTCGTTTCATCTCCTTTGTTTTTTCACTGAGGAGGTCCGTTTCCACCTCCGTTTTCATCTCTCCTCTTTCACAGCTCTCTTTCTCTCTCGACAGTCAGGCACGGTGATCTCTCTCTCCATTGCACATCTCCTCCTCTTTCGCAAGACGCTGCGCGTCTCCTCCTCTTTCACGTTCACCTTTTCAGTCCATCAATCAGCCCAGCCAAGAATCCATTTTCGCCCATCTCTGTCAAGAGATTCCTCCCTCTTCCTTCATCTCTCCTTATCTCCATAGCCAGGCCAGACAATTCAAAAGGGAAAACGCTGTGATCCCCTCCCAGCCCAATATCTCCCTCTCGCCACTGCAAGAAACGCCATGAGCCCTGCTACTCTCCTTCGTCTCTCCCTTTCTGCACACCGATCTGTGCCAGCCCAGCCATGTCCGTCATCGCACAACATGCTGGCCAACCATTGCTACATAGATGCTTGTCACCTTTTTCCCATTTCCTTTGAAATCTGTTTTTTTTTTTTCTCATCTCACCCATTTCATTTCAAATCTGTTTTTTTTTTTTTTTATAATGCAATTCTCTAAAACTCATCAAATTCCCAAATTAGATGAACTGACTGGTTGAAAGTGCAGATGTTGAAACCTGAATGTTGATCAAACTGTTCATGTGGATTGTGGATGTTTGAAAAAGAGTAAGTTACATGTTTGAAATGGATTTTGGAAAATTGGATTTAGATGTAGTATGGATGTTGAATCTATTATGGAGCGTTTTTTAATAGCAGTAAATCTATTATGGATGTTTGAAATGGATTTAATAGGTTTAGTGATTTAAGCATAAAAGTAGTTTCTCACAAAGAATAAGCAATGCAAACTTTACAGGTCTACAGGATGTGATGACTCTACATTTTTCTTTGGATTTTTTTTTATAATCTAGTTCCCAGTTTTATCTGACAAATGGAGGTCGTTGTATTCTCTTTCGCATGGGATCAAAAGATTGGAGAAATCTTCAAGCAATGTTCAGAAATTGTAGTCGCTGAAAATTGTACTCCCAGTTGTTGTTAAATTATATTCAGAGATTTTTCTGGCAAAAATGTATTCTCTTAAATTCTTATTGAGGAATCTGTTCAGAGATGTATATTTGTAGTCACATTTGTACTCAAATTTTATTTAGAAAGAGATTTTTTTATGAGAATGTTTGATATGTTTTATGTAAATTCAGTTGTATGGAATTGAATCTGTCTCAAAAGAAAGTGTTGAGATTTGATATTTGGGATTTTTTTATGAGAGTGTTGAGTTGTATGGAATTGAATCTGTCTCAACACCTTACCTTCTCCAAAATATAGTGCCATGGGAACTTTGGATCATTATTTCTTTCATATGCTAAAATCAAAGAAACATTAGTGAAGATCCATAAATGTTTATCAAATAATTTAATTTTTAATGAATAATATGTTCAAGGAGAGATAAAAAAAAAACTAATATCCACACATTACCCTTGTGATTCGTAAATTCCTTGCCAACGAATGGGCCTACAAGCAAATTGAGATTGGATGGAATGAGAGGTAAAGTGAGGTATGTAGTATGATGTGTCTTCAAATTGGTGGTGAATTGGAAGAAAACCATGTGTTTTATGCATGGAGAAATGTGTTGAAATGGACACCTTGCAGTATTCAATATGGATGGAAACAGATGGAGACCTTCAAACAAAACAAAAGGAGATAGCTGATCCGGACATAAAACGTGTCCTCGCTATAGCGAGACCACCTTCTGGGTGGGCTCGCTATAGCGGGCCACAAACCAAAATTTTTTAAAAAACAAATAGAAAAAAAAAGCCTCATGCAGCTCTACAAAAATTCAGTTCCACTTGGTGGTGGGCTCAACTTCCATTGCTCTGAATATTGGCCAGTGCCTTACAAGAGGGTATCATTTCTATAAGCAATTTAGATTTGTAACCGGTCCTCATTGTGGGCCTCATGAATTTCTAAGGAGTAAAAAATACACATTCAACTAAAACCAAGTGAATGTGTGTCAAAAATGAACTGTATTCTGTGTAAGTTCTGATGGCAACTATAATACTAACATATACAAATTTTTAGGAATCCATCTTTCCCATTGCTGCAAGTTACACAAAAAAGCCCCTGAAAAAAATGAAACTCCATATACATGTATACAATATAAATTAAACTGTTCTATGCCTTTATTATTTCAGATCTTAAAGCTTATAGAACAAAATCACATTTACTATTTCAGGCTATACAAAGTTCTTAATACAACAGAGTCACATTTATTGTTCTCGATTGCACAGTATACTACACGAGACTCAAAACTGCATATCTTCTGCAGCATCCAAAGCTGCATTTGAATTGATCATGCTTTGTATTGCCCCGTTCTATGTGCTTTCACTATTTTAGAGTGTTTGATCAATCAATGCTTGCTTGTCAGGAGCTTCAGATTTATCAATCTTGTTGCCGAGAACCAGCAGTGGGATCCCATTTAAGGATGGCTTCATCAGAAGGTCATGCAGCTCGCTTTTAGATATTATGACACTGTTTTTATCAACAACATCAACTACATAGCTGCCATGGAAGACTAATAAGAAAAATATTGAAAGAAACATGAACAAGATCAATTCATAAACCAATGATTACCACGAATTCACTTAAACATAGGCTGGAAACAAGGAAATAATCGAAGCCAAACAACCTAAACAAACAATTAAGGGGCATATTCAATTCAAACAATGAAATATAGAACATCCAACAAAATGTTATCTAATCCTTCTTAGCTATAGACACCAAAGAGATGAGCCAGATCGAGTGCGATCCACAAACCCACAAACCTAGAGGGAAAAAAAGGGTATACAAACAATTAAGCAACAAATATTTCAAATCAAGGAAACATACACAAGTCTGCACTTGTATTCACAGGTCTCGCTACAGCGAGATTATGCGATCAACGGTCAGATGGTCTAGGTACATGTAAGATGACCCACCATTTTTCACAGCCTTCTTTACCATCTCCCCAAGCTCCCTAGCTCTCCTCCTCCTCTCATCAGTTTCATCTCCACCGCGCCATTAACTGGGCCACTGCCCTCTCGATCTCCTCTCTCCCCATCATGGGTCTAGTCTCCTTTGACATGGCTCACACCTTGGCCTCCACCTGATCTCGCTATAGCAAGAATAAATTTCCACATCTTGAAAGCACACCTCTCTTTTTCGGTGTGGGTCTTTCCCCATGTTTTTTTTTTAATCCATGGCTCTTTTGAATCCATGGGGTCTGTGAGGTTTAGCACAAGATAAAATCAAGAGAAAAAAAGGGTTGGGGGAGACAAGAGAGTTTGAGAGAGATGAGACTGAATGAAAGTTACGGGGAAGAGATAGGGAGGAGCAGAGTTTTTTCATCGTTAGAAAAGTCGAGCGGGAAAATGAAAGTTTTGGACGGGAGTATGGGAGTAGGTAACTGTGCGATATCCTACAGTACTAGGATATTGGAACTGTTCGATATCCTAAGCTCCTGGGATACCGAATCCTTCGATATCTTCGTCCCAATTTGGGCGTTTTTTGTGTACGATCTTTCATCCGGTAAATGTCAATATTTCATCTTGTACTGGGTAAATATCGAGTTTTGGGCCGTCCGTACCGTAATTTTCCATTTATTTAATAGGCCAGGAAAGTTAGCTGCTCGTGTTTACACACGTCCTAGTAAAATCCAATTTGTCCATGCTAATGTGGGAATGGCGGCTCGGTAAACCATGCCCTTTTGTTACTACCCACGGGGAAAGATCAAAGAGAACAGTTGACTGAGCAGGATATAGAAGTGCAAGAGCCTTATGTGGGGTCCACGGGGGATAGTAATGATAGGGATCGAAGGATCCAAATGCTTGGTTGGGACCCATTTGTGTGAGTCAAACTTCTAACGTTGCAAGTTTCTCTGCTTTAAATGTTCTACTCTAATGTCCAAGCCAATTTTTCTACAAAATGATCAGATATAGACTGATAGTAATGATAGGGTGCGGTGAACTTAACATGCAAAAACGGTGCAATGAACTAGGGAGATTAACCAAGTTAACACCTCTTACATTACTCCCCCAAATATTTCCACTAGCCCAAATTTGCACTCATCTAATATAAATTATTGTTACTTGCCATTACATTGAAATCCCCAAAATTGATACCTTTTAAAATCATTAAGTTTGAGGGACATAGATCAAGGGGTTGTGATGATATCTAGAGAGTTTAAAATCTTGCACATGATCCACAGTCTAATGCGGGGTTCTTACCTTTGGTGAGAGTGAGTCTAGATGTGGAAAACATCCACAGAAAGATTGTGTGAAAACTTGGATATATTTTTCACATAAAAGTTTTTTCATCATTTGGGACAAAAGCTTCTATATGAGGAAAACATCAAAATCATATAATTTTTTACAATTCTTGTTTAATATAATACTGTAATTGCAACATAAATGAAACCTACAGAGCTAGACTTATGCATTAAACCAATTTATTAAAAGTGTACCTCGCACCATGACCTTGATGTTGAGCGGTTTGGTTCTCAGGATTTGAATTATCTACTTGCGATCAATGACTTTGATCAAATAGGGTTTTATGTTTCGTGTGAGAGGGAGTGAAGAGAGTGCGGAAAAATCACTTTTACATATAGCCATAGAGATTTCCTCTTTTAGATTAGGCTTTCTAAAAGTAAATCATGAAAGTATTCCGAGTAAGAAAGTTTTCCCCCAAAACTATAATAACATGTAGAAAATCATAAGAACCGTCATTACCTCTGCCAGGTTCGAAAAGTAGCGATGCACCAAAAAGAAACGTACAGATTCCTTCATCATATGGACCACCCTCAGGTAAAGTTGTCTTAAATCATGGATCATCCAAGCAACACAATTCTAAATGACCAAATTAAATTATCTTTATTATTGGATTGGCGCATGACAAATGCACAGCTAAAGGCAAGGTAAAAAAAAAATGCGAATAATTAAACTTTATGTGCAGTATTGGCAGGTTTTCAATTGAATTTCCACCCTTTCCTTCCAATTTTGACAAATATGAAATCTTTTTTTAGAAAAGAAAAAAAAATTGAAACTGTGATGGCTCAGCCGTTCATAATTCTCATAATTGAAATAGAATTAAAAGTAGAATATACAATTGTTTTAAACAAAATTCTGATCTCCTTGTCTGAACCACATAAACGGATGCTCATTTTGAAACTAACCACTTAGAAGTTTTCCAGAAAAAATGGCACCCGAGCTTTTCAGGGGCCTGCTCTACCAGTCATGGATTGATGCACTCATGACTTTATTAACATGATGGCATGAAAACCAATCAAGCAGGTCGAGTGCTGTAATTGATTTGCAATGAGAAGGGCCACTGCCTGCCTGATTAACCATGCATCATTTGTTTAATGAGTCTGGATAAGAGACTAATTACGATCGATAAAAAAAAAATCAATTGTGGGGCTCAGTTAAAAATCTATGCCCCAACATGTTTCATACATACATACGAAAATGATTCGCGTGCATATATAATAATTACGTATATCATTACATTGGGTTACACTCATTCTTTTCTTTTTGGTAAACAGTAAATTAAATTTCAATCATCTCCCACTTGCCAAAAGGTGCAGACCAAATACAATCGTTCACCAGATTAAATACTCTGATTTCTCACACTTGCAAGCATTTTCGGATTTGGTGCAGCACTTTAACAGTTATATAAATAAGTCCTTAAAACTTTCCCTTTTTATATAAAATTGGAGTGCTGGTCTCAGAACCAAAGCATCATTTAGAAACGGGACTGGGTCCGAGTCCAATATGATTCTGATCCTAAACCAGTATGATTCTGATCCTAGACCATCTCGTTTAAAACCCTAAGTAAGGATCATGGAACTCAAAATGGCTTGGATGCCAAATGCATGTTGGACACATTCAATTGACCCTAAAGTTTAATGGACTCCTCAAGCCCTCTCAGCCTTATATAAATCCATAAATAGGCCCAACCTTTAAATTTCAACAATTGTCCTACCTATGTCCTAACCCCCTTGGTTCAAAGTCCGTTATCTTAGGGATGTTTCTTAACATTTGTGGTAAAATAAGGTATGAATGCGACATCGTGATAAAAGTGCGGCAAAATAAGATGATATAAAGTATGCAGCGATGTAAAACGGACGAAGGCGCCATACCAATAATTCGTCTTTGCAGCTAGCAGTTCTTATCACGTTACTCGTAGGTTCTAGGCAAGAGTACTCTTTAATCTTTCTAACATAGAGTGGGGGCTGGAGTTGTCATAACCTCATAGGGGCGGTTTGTTTTTAGTTTGTTGAACAATTTGATGACAATTGGATTACTTCTTCTTTCTATGTGGAAATTTGACATTAGGAGTTGATGGTCGTTTTGTGACCATTGTCGACTCAAATGTGGATAATTGGTCTAATAGTGTCGTCTTCATTTCGACCTTCTAGAGCTCCTATATTGGTTGAACTTCTTTTCAGTTTTTTCTTTTTTTTCTTTAAATGGGAACAAGATTTTATTAAAAAGAGAAAATAAGTACAAGCTGAAAAAGTAAAAGTGAGAAAACTTAAAGAGAAGGTACAAGAGTATTATATCAACTCCAACCCAATTACATAATCACACCCACCAATGGAGACAACCACTCAACCCCTTGCTTGGCTAGTGCATCCGCGATCGAGTTGGCTAATCTAACATAATAACAAAAAGAGACATTTAGAGTAGCCGAAAGCTATATACCAAGCAATCACCACAAGAAGGCAGACACAATATTTAGCGTGAAAACCTTATACTGGGAGAAAAAACTCACGAACTAGAAATTTAGAGTTCACGAACGGTTACAAGATATACTCATAAGCTCATTTACCTCAGTCTGAACCTCGACCTAAGGACTGTAGTTATTCTTGCAAAGAATCCACTGACACGACATCCACCGTGCCTCGTTCTCCTTACTTGATCTCCTCGCACCTTGCCAATCAAGATGAACTATCTTCTCCTTCGGAAAGCAGAAGCAACAATGACCTTCTAGAGCTGCCTCCACGACGATCTTTCAGTGGCTCTAGAAAATAATCTCTCTCTAAGATATCTCTGACTAAGATTAATGAGAGTTGATACCTTTAGGGTTGAGAGAAACACCCTATATATAGCCCCAAATTCCTGCCTAAGACTTAGAGCACAAGTAGGACTCAAACTGAAAAATAGAGTCTCAAAAGGAAACACTTTCGGAACTATAAAAAAAATAAACTTTCCCATTTTCTGCACGTCGTCCGATCGATCGGACAGTGCATCCGATCGATTGGACCACCCAAATAACTAGGCGCGTTTACGGTCTAATCGATCAGACTGAGGCTCCGATCAATCGGGTCTGGGAGTATTCGCCCGGTCTTCTTGTTTTCTTCTGTTCTTCGCTTCAGCTCTTCCGACGACACAAACCACAGTCCATTCTAAAATAAATTAAAAAATACAACTCAATGACCCAGACTTTTGTCTAACCTATGAATTAGCCAATAAAAAAAAAAAATACTAACACCTTCCTCTCCAACAATCCCTTTGTTCTTATCTAGTTTGTGGGTTCTTCCCTCTTGATTCCCCTTGATTCCACTAATCAAATTGATGATATTTTCACGAAACCATTACCAAAAGCATAGTCATCAATGATTCCACTAATCTCTTGATTTATTTTATTATTTGTAAAAGTGTGGAAAAGCTATAAATACAAAATTCAATACAGTAGGTCGTCACCCAGAAAAAATATTACTGAGGTGATGAACGATCTTCACAGTTTCTCAAAGCCAAATTCTTATTTTATCATATTCATCAGAATTAAGAAATTCTTCAGGTGCGAATCTCATGTTAGACACAAGGGCGTGATTCACTTTTCAAAATCCACATTAAAGGCTACGGTGGTGGTCACCCCATTGGGATTCAGCGAGTTTTCCTTCTGTTTTCCCTTGCTTCCCTTCCATTTAGTCCTCGGATTCGTGCATACAAGTGGTAATTCATCTTCCTCTTTGTCTTTCCCCAGATTCTTGTGTGTAGGTTGTTAGAATTGGGGGTCTGGGTAGTGTGGCTCTTATTTTAGGCAGTGACTAGAAGCTTGGATAGTGAATTCAAGGAGTTTAGAGCGTGAATTTATGAGATCTGAGAGCTAAGGCAAGTGAACTTTATGAATCTTTATTAAGGCATCACTGAGTGGAGAACTGATGGATTCGGTTGGAGGTTGTTGTTGATAGTTTCCTTACATAAAGTTTTTACATTTGAATTCTTTTATTTGGCCCTTTCGTTGGCTTGGGATGTAATTAACATAATTTTGACTCGTTTGTTGGATGAATGTTATAATTTCAATGTCTGGTTTGAGCAATTCGGCCCATGCTCGATCACATGCAGTCTTACCTGAGCCTAGATATATATATATTTACTAATATTTTATTGGTAATCATCAGATCATGCCATCCACAACAATTACCCTCACGGCCCCACTTGTGGGTACGTAAATATCAGAGACTTTAGGCTTTTGGATAATTGCCGACTTTCGTCGAATGGATTTAATTTCTAAAAAGAAAATAGCAGTATTAATTCAACAAAAAGGAAATGCATTTCCAATTTCAAGTGAAACATCTTGGAATTTGAACTGACACAATGATGGGCGAAAAACTAAAAAGGAAGAAGAAATGCAATAACAACTGTAATAGGGGTCAACCAATGCACGCTTTCTCTCCCGACACGTCCTTTTTGGATGGGCCCATATCCCTTCTTTAGATTCCAGAAATGTATGGAGCACCAAAGAACCGGGTACAATCATTCATCGTTTGGTGGTGTTTTTCATGTATGACGAAGACTTTCATGTCCTCTTTTCAATAATGCGATCGCCATGTTTCTCTCCAATAAAATCACTGGATAAAGCTGCAAGGGCATATTCGTTGTTGCCGATGTTCACCCAGTTCCGAAATTCCTCGCCTCCAAGTGTTTCAAGCATGTTGGCTTCAAATGTCACCTCGGGTGGAGCTTCCCAGTTCAAGCTTGTTGGATGAGAAGTACTGGGCTGTTGCTGCTCTTGTTGCCCTTCCGACACGGTGTGATCAGGAGGTATGCCATACTCAAAAGAAGGAAAATTAAGCCTAGCGCGAGCCCCACGAAACTCAATGGCCCTCTCATCATAAGCCCGAGCGGCTTCTTCAGCTGTTTTGAAGGTCCCCAACCACACCCTCCTCCTCCGCTCAGGATCATGGATCTCGGCCACCCATTTACCCGCCCTCTGTCGGACACCCCTATATTTTGGTGGGGAGAAGAGGTTGCAGCCCAAGCATTCTTCAATCCCCCGACCGCAAGTGGAACACGGGCCTTCGCTCACATTCAGCAAAATGGGAGACCCATCACTTGTGGAGGGAGGAACATCTCCTGAGCCTTGAAAGGGCAGTGTCTGCTCATAGGGACCACTATGATCCACAACGTCATTGAAGAGTACATGTTTGTAAGTGGATAGAATGATAGAATTCTCTGCTTCATGGGTGAGGCCAGAGCTGAGAACGACTCTGCTCTGCTCTCCTTCCTCTTTAAAGGTCGCACTCATAAAAACAATAGGGAAACGAGGCGTTTTTAAGGGAGAGAGTTTCCTTTTTTATCCGTTGCATGCATGGTTTTTGAACTTTGTGTGCATGCTAATATATAGTATTAGGATTATTAAGCAGCACTCGTTGAGCAACAACTTCTGTATAGTAGGTAAGAGGTGATTGTCTTTCGACGTTTTGTGACCTCCTTTTTGGTACTACTTTAAGTGTCTATTGCGTGTGTTGGTGGGTCCGGTGGAGTCGTTTTCTGTTAGACCGTCCAAGACACTTTATACACTGTAATACTCGCAGAAACTCAAGTTGGTTTGGCCGGCCGTGGAAGCCAACTCAGATGTCATGTGGGAAATCTTGACTCGCGAGGAAGAAGAAAAGACTCGGATTCAGTACAGTAACCCGGAAAGAATAACCCGGTTTGGCCTTTTCCTTTTGCCCTTCTTGTTTGCATCACATACGATTCCTCGTTTCCAACAAACAACGAGTGCTCACAGACATGAGAAGATAGAATCAAGCAAAACTGGGCAACAGAATTGGAATGAAAGGAGAAGAAGTTCACAAAATTTATGTTAGAAATAGGTGGGCCTCAAGGATAGGTTTCAAAAACTTTTGACCAACTTAACGCAGTGATCAACTATCCAGAAGGCTACAAATCTCAATCCAGGATCCATGTCCTCAAACTCAGCCATCATGATCAATAAATAACTATATCTAGAAGATATAAATCAGCAACTAACAAGCAACCATAATAATCTACAACATGCAAGGAAGTAGATTATATCTTTGGAGCTCAGTTGTGCTCAAATGGAGAATTTACGTCTTTCTTCAATGATGTAACTCTTTCACGTATCAAATAGGAATCTCCAAGACCTCTTGATCTCCCACGTTATTGCCCATATCAGATTCTCTTTTTCTCAAGAAGATGGTGGGTTTTCCAAGAGAAAACTACTACGAACTCAAAAAATAAACTAAAATGAGAACTAGAAGAGGGAGGAGAAGAAAGAGTGTGTGAAACTCTTGCATGTGTGGGACGTCCAACACTTGGACCTAAATCCCCTTGGGCGTGAATCCCTAGGATGGAAATGGCATAAGGTGCCCAACACTCCTCTCCTCCTTTTTATATCACTTAAGCAGCCTCCTCATACTAATTGAAATAGACGTCTTACTTCTCTAACAATTAGTAAGTCTCTTCTATTACTAATTAAAATAGAAGTCTTACTTCCACAATAATTAGTAACTTAATTTGTCATAGTTAGAAGTCTTACTTCAAATACGATTAGTAACTTTCTAATTCCTTTCTGATTAAAATAGAAATCTCACTTCAAATAGAAAAAGTAACTTTCCTTTTACAGTTCAACTATAATTAGTATCTTAATAATTGGGCTAGCGTGGGGACCACTACGAATTCCTTAGAAAGTTTGCTCCAACTGGGACACGCGACCCCACATCTCATATGTAATCCGAGCCCACAGTTAATTGCAAATAACTCCACTATATAAATACAATTAAACACCAGTCTTAGGAATATTACATAAAAGACCCTAAACGTCCACATTACCACAAGTAGGCCCCTCGATCAATATCCATTGAACAATTGGACCTGTCTTCCAAACTTAGTTCCAAATCTTATTATCCTTGAGCCCCAATTAATTATAATGATCATAGGTACCTTTCCAATTAACTCTTAATCAGAATAGGTGCTCACTTACCAATCATAAATCCATTAATTGGCACAATGGGATATTAGAGATAGATTCCAGCTTGACCATTGAATGTTCCCACAGCTCTACTACCACGTACCCAAAATCACCGAAGTGTTGACCTACAGTTGACATCACTCATTGGTGACTCAAAGCAAATAAATAGATAGAAACTTGAGTTCATTAATGTCTCGGGATTGAGAGCTTACTGCTAGAGAATTATGAGAGCAGACCTTAAGTTTAAAGACAGTGTTCATAAGGTGCTTCTCATGGTCCTTCAATACATTCAACGTACCAACATTATGATCTAGAATATTCCATTTTGATGATCGAAACAAATCACATTATCTTATAGTAATCAAAGTACTGCAACCGTATCAGTATGAGATGTACAGTATCATCACTGGTTGTGAAGATATTTAAATATAAGATTTGACACACATGTCTCCTGTATGTCGATCTCATCCATATACATGTGTTACATCGAATATACTTGTGCAGGGGCGGATCCAGGACTTCTAATCTGGGGGGGCTGCACTTAACTTACACTAAAAAAGTAGCAACAATGTCTCACCAAAAACTATAAAAATTCTTCTATTCATCATATCCTCTAAAAGGAAACCCTTGTAGCACTACGTCAAATGGACCAAAAAACGGCAGCTCAAAACGGTTGTTTTAAAAAAAAAAAATGACACATCTATCCGTCGTTGGGTCTGTCGTTTATTTCGCAGTTGTTTTTCTAAACCGACAGTTTAAAAGTGTCGGTAATCGTAAAATAAATGACAGTTTTGGTATGCCGCTAAATTTGAAATAAACGACAAATCAAAACTATCGTTAAAAGGGAAGTTCGAATGGGTCGGCACTAGTCAATGGCCCAGGCACGGTTTTTTTTCCATGCACCATAACCCGCCAACCTATTTTTTTTTTCTTTTTTATTTCCCTCAAATTTTGCCAAACAAATATTGGATTGAATGGAAAATACATGCCACTCTTCCCTTCACTGGAAGCCGTCTGAATTCCATTTCTTGACAACAATACTGCAATAGTCATCCCACTCCAGGCCTTGGTTGGTGCAAATGTCTTCTCATCAATCCAACCCATGAAAACCCTCCCAAAACCTACCTCAACAAGAAGTCTAACGGGACTAAAGTTCATGGTCGCCTTCTTCAACTCTGCAAAACTGAAAATCTTTAAAGTGGGAGTAATGGGAAGGATCTGTTCGTTTGAGGAAACCTCATCCAAACGGCTCAAAAATACAATCCCAGTTCTCAAATGCGTCCCTTCATTGTTGGTGTTCTGTGCAATCCCTATAAATTTAAGATAAGAGAAAAGGAACAAAGGATTTGAAGGAAATCCATTTGAGATGATGCAAACATGGAGAGATCTGTGAATCAAAAAGGGAGAAGAAAACAGAGCAGCACATGAAAAAACAGTCACAGAGAAAATATTGTATTTGAAAGAAATCACATGTACGCAAAAGGAGAAAGGGATTTTGATAAAAGGACCCAGAAGAAGAAACAGAAACAAAAGATAAATTCTTTCCAGAACCAGGAGAAAGAGAGAGAAAGAATACAATGATATCTTGAATTACTCAAACTATGAACTGAAAAGGCAAGAAAACAACCCATATGAAAAAAAAAAATTTGCTGAAACCTTGGGTGGGCTGCAACCACCCCGGGCCCCCCCCACTACAACAAGTTGCACTTTTAGCCACGTTTTTTAGCCACGTTTTTAAAAAACGTCGGTAAAGGGTATACTTTTGCCGACGCTTTTAAAATTCGTCGGTAAAGGTCTACCCTTTACCGACGTTTTTTAAAAACGTCGGCAACCGACGTTTTTAAAAAACGTCGGCAAAAGTATATACTTTTACCGACGCTTACTAAAAAACGTGGCCAAAACTACACCATTTACCGACGTTTTAAAAAACGTCGGCAAAAGTAAAGATCTTTACCGACGTTTCTAAAAAACGTGGCCAAAAGTACACCCTTTACCGACGTTTTTTTACTAAAACGTCGGCAAAGGCCATTCTTAAATTTAAAAAAAAATGGTTTATTTTTTAAATTTTACCGACAAAATAAAACGTCGGTAAATATGCTTTTAATTTTATTTTTTAATTTTACCGACGAAATTAAACGTTGGTAAATATGCTTTTAATTTTCTTTTTTAATTTTACCGACGAAATTAAACGTCGGTAAATATGTTTATGAATATTTATTTATTTTTATATTAATTTTACATACAAAAATACAAACGTCGGTAAATATGTTTATTAATTTTTATATTAATTGTATCAACGAAAATAAAAACGTCGTTAAATATCTTTTTAAATTTTTATTTTTTACCTTTACCGACGAAATTAAACGTCGGTAAATATGTTTATTAATTTTTATTTATTTTTACGATCATGTTACCAACGAAAATAAACACGTCGGTAAATATCCTTTTTAAATTTAAAATTTTTAATTTTACCGATGAAATTAAACGTCGGTAATTATATTTATTTTTTATTTTTTATTTTTATATTACTTTTACCGACGAAAATAAAAACGTCGGCAAATATCTTTCTTAAATTTTTAAATTTTAATTTTACCGACGAAATTAAACGTCGGTAATTATATTTATTAATTTTTATTAATTTTTATATTACTTTTTTACCGACGAAAATCAAAACGTCGGAAAATATCTTTCTTAAATTTTTTATTTTTAATTGAATAAAAGAGTTTCAATAAATGTTTATTAAATATACAAACGGGCCGGACTAGTAAATAGTATGTGATTAAAGCTAAGTAGATTTTCATATATGAATTTTATTCAATCTATTTAGGCCCTTACAAGTTATGCATCTTTTTTGCTATGTGAATGTATTAATCCTGAATGGGATCTTGGTTCGGAACATAGAGGGATCCGGTAATTATATTTATTAATTTTACCGACGAGATTAAACGTCGGTAATTATATTTATTAATTTTTATATTAATTTTACCGACGAAAATAAAAACGTCGGCAAATATCATTTTTAATTTTTTAATTTTTACCTTTACCAACGAAATTAAACGTCGGTAAATATGTTTATTAATTTTCATTTATTTTTATATTCATGTTACCGACGAAAATAAACACGTCGGTAAATATATTTTTAAATATTTATTTTTTACTTTTACTGACGAAATTAAACGTCGGTAAATATGTTTATTAATTTTTATATTCATTTTACCGACGAAAATAAAAACGTCGGTAAATATGTTTTTTAATTTTAGCGGAGAAATAAAACGTCGGTAAATTTGTTTAATAATTTTTATTTATTTTTATATTCATTTTACCGACGAAAATAAAATAATTATATCCACGATGAATCAAGCGATGAGATTTGACCAGATAATCATTGTTGACCTCCTAAAGAGGATTTTAGGTTTAGATCGGGAAAAAGTGGCCCACAAAATTTAAAATTGAACCATTAACCCTTTGGTCTTTTTTGTCAATATCTCACAATACATGAAGGATCAATCGTTGGAATTTGATCCAGCAGACGTTACTTGCCATATAAAGAGGGTCTATGGTCCATATCTTGCATTAGTGATCCAGATTGTTCGGAAATGTAGAAAAAATGGACTGCATGTCTTAACTCATGAATGCACTGTAGTAACCGTGCATTAATCCAATGATTGGTATTTATTTCAAATATATTTCATGATCCATATTGAATTAACATTTGGGGTTGGGACCTATATATAACTATAAATGACCTTTTAAAGAGGACTAGAAATTTGGATTGCGAAAATAGGGCGTACAAAATTCCATAAATGATGATCTAATCGTTTGTACGTTTTCATCAATACATCACAATCTATAATGATCCAACAGTTGACTTTTGGTATCATAGCCGTTTTTAGCCCCCATAACATGATCAACGGTTTGGATCACAAATTTTAGTGCCAGATTATTAAAAAAAAATTAAAAAAGGCGTCCAAGTTGTGTGTCCACTATAGCTCTGCCAAAACTAGGCCGGTATGTAAAACGTTTCACACTCATCATGAGCGAAAATGTATTGCCTCTTTTGCACATATTTTACACAGCAAAAGCACATGTGATTCACACACCTAGTATGTAAATGTTGTAAACAAACATAAATGATATGAATCTTTTTCACATGTGGGATGTTTACATATGTAAATTGGGAGAAAACAAACGACCGGCCTCATCTATCCTTTTGCTTAGCAGAAAAGCAGAGTTCGTTCAGTCTGGGAAGAAGATAAGAATTTTGGAACCGATATTCGATATTATATTTAAAGGACATGGATTTATGCTCCCAGGAGTTTTTTGGGCCAGCTCAATACTCTTATCCATCAGGCCATTGCACTTCGTGAAAGTCCCGGGGGCCTAACCCTAGAGAGGGGGGAGGATGAATAGGGTGATCTACAAACAGTGACCAATTATGACCAATTTTAACATAATTAAATTAAACTAGTCTCTTGTGATGATTAACAATCAAAATGCGGAAGCTAAATAAACGTAATCATCATATAAGCATTCACCATAGCATTCATGAAACATGTTGGTTGAACTAGGAAAAGGAGGAAGAAAATCAACTCATGAAGCTGATTGGAAGAATAAGACGAGTCCAAGGGTGTCGACCTGCTCAACTGAAGAAATTCTGTTTTGAAACAGAAACAACCCAACACAATTTTTTAAGTTGCTGGGCACGCATGTCCGGTCGACCGACCACTCCAGGAGGTCGACCGGCCCAACTGGGACAAACCTGATTTCTGATCAGGTTTAGAGAAAAATGGGCTAACTTACAGACTCAAACTAATATGGAAATGAGATATTACAAAATAATTTCATTTAAAAGATTGAAAAACTTGTAAGTCCAAGATAAATTATTTTTCAAACGTGTTTAATTTGACAAATGTGGAAATAACTATGAATCCATTCAAATATAAATAATTTGGAAAACAAATCAATTGATTATAAGGATGTATCTGTAAGTAATTCTTTTTCAAATCAATTTGTTCATAAACATGCATATTTATCATAACATTCCTTTTAAATTCGAAATGCATTTTTAACAAACAATTCTTCAAACAAATGAAATTCAAACATCTAGAAAATACTAAGAAAGTTTGAAACAACTAGATTTAGTACCAACAACACATATAACTTATGAGAGAGGGTTAGTCTAATCATAACTCCAGAAGATGCATCATCTCCTCAGTTTTTAGGTGTACTTCTCATGTCATCTGTTTTTAAATTCTAAATGAAATATATGAAAGGAAAGAAACCGACTCTCAAACAATTCAATCTGTTTTTCCCTATCTCGCCACCGAAACCCCTCTTTTTATTATTAACATCATTTTTAAGGAAAATAAATATCAAAGACTATTATTGACGAATTCTATTATCAACGAATTTTATGACGTCAGTAAAGTAAACTTTTAGTGATGTTTTTCTGTAAAAGTCCCCGCGCAGAGCTCCGGCATATTCCTCACCCTCTCCTTCCTCTCCATCCCCATCCACTCCGACGACTCCGCCGCCCGCTTCGTTCCCGACGCCAGCAGAGCCTTCATCTTCCTCCTCGTGCCGCCGGACGCCTCCCCTGCACCAGGTGCACCCCTCCCTCTTCCTGCCCTCCGCACACACCGCGCACCATTCCCCCTCTCCCCTCTCTTTCTTCTCTGTTCTCTCTCTCCCTCGTTCCCCATCTCTCTGTCTGCTCTCCTCCCTCCCTTTCTCTCTTCTTCTTCCTCCCCTGTCTCCCCTCGCCTGCGCACCTGCACATCACTCCCTCTGTCCCTCGGCTCTCTCTTTCTCTCTTCTCTTCTCTTCTTCTTTCCTTATTCCTCTCCCTCTCCCCTGCTTCCTTAAAACCGGATTCAATCAGTTTTAAGCCAATAAGAGGAGAAAAGTAGAGATGCCAAACTGAACATAAGTGTTAAGAATCCAACGTTTTTAGGTCTAATTCGTTAATCGGGAGTCCAATTTACTTGCCATCAGTTCTTGCAAGTTAATTTCGCCTCGAGCGAGGTGCTCATGCCGATTTCTGATTTTTTCGGAGCATTTTCCCGTTCCGGACCCCAAGCGGGCCATTTTCGAGCCTAATTTGTCGGTAATGTTTAATTTTATTTTTAGGAAAATTAAAAATTAGAGTCTTTTATTGACAAATTTTTTTTACCGACGAAAATTAAAAATGAAAAATTTATCACCGACGTTTAATATAAAACATTGGTAAAGGTTGGTAGACTTTTTTACTTATTTAATTTTTTTTTTATTTTTACATACAATTTGATAGACAAAAATTCTATTTCATGCGGAGAAAAACAAATCCCAGGCAAATTTCCCACCTTCTTTTCCCACTCCCGCCACCGAAATCCCTATTTTCACTCTCTCTCCTGCTCTTCTCTCACTCTCACTCTCTCTGCTCTCTCACTCTCGCTCTCGCTCTCTCTGCCCTCTCACTCTCGCTCTCTCTGGTATTCTCTCCCTGCTCTCTCACTCTCACCCTCGCTCTCTCTGCTCTCTCGTGGACAGCCCCAAGGTCGTCGTGCTCGACATTCGGTTCCCGACGCTGTCGGTGGTGGAGTTGCAGCACCACCAGGCTATTGTGAATGCCATCGCCTGGGCGCCGCACAGCTCCTGCTCGGGTCTTCAGGTATGTGAATCCCGCCCCTTTCTTCCATTTTCCATTCTCTCTTTTCTTTTCTTTTCTTCCTTTTTTTTTTTGGTTTGTGAAATGTTGCTGAAATGGGGATCTTGGGTTCGGTTTTGTCCATGGGTGTCTATGAAGATGAGTACCATTCTTCGAAGAGGCCTCTTCTGCAGAGGCTGGCTGTCCAAGGCGCTGAGATCAACTGCAAGGATGTGATTGTTGCAGGATTTTGTCATATTATTTCTTGGTTATATAAAAAGATGCATCTTACATCTCGTTTGGAAGATACTGAAATCAGAATTCCCAGGGGAGGATGGGGCTGTTAAATTCTGTTTGTGGTGACATTTGATTTAGATTTGTGTTGTTTTCTTTGTCTGTGGGTGTTTTTCATTTGATCATCGCTTTAGTCTAGATTAGAGAGGGGTAGAGAGAGTAGTCTTTGTTTTCTATCATAATCCTCGAATATAGCAGTTTGTGGTGATATTTGAAGGGTTTATGCCTTTTGGGTGTTACTGGATATTAGGGTTTATGTTGAAACTTGGGCTTCTTTTCTTATCCTTTATTTTCTATCCATGGATGTATGTGTTCTGATTGCTTCATTGGGTTTCTAGAGTTTGGTGAAAATGGAGAGATTCTTCTTTACTGTCTCTCTTTTAATCTTCAAAGTAAGGATGAGATTTTGGAATTTGGGGGCCTTTCCCTGTTTTCCTTGTTATTTTGGCAGATGAGAGTCAGTGTGTGAGATTATGGTGAGCAAAATGGGTATGGTGGGA
Organism: Litsea cubeba; assembly: GCA_012931725.1. NCBI lineage: Eukaryota > Viridiplantae > Streptophyta > Magnoliopsida > Laurales > Lauraceae > Litsea > Litsea cubeba. The sequence continues at coordinate 17,228,186 of CM022949.1, forward strand.
CCCAGAGCTGCTCCATGCCAAAATTCAAGCGTTGGATTGAATCTCCCATCACTTGTCTTAATCTGACCCAGAATGGAGTGATTGACCACAAGTATTCAAGGATGAACTATGAGACGATCATGTGAGTTGGATGATTTCAATCAATCCAACGATATGTAGTTCTTCTGACCGAATGGTATATAGGCCCATTCATAATTTCATGAGGCTGTGATTCAAATGACCCCAGAGTGCATATCTCTGTCCTTTGTAGGAATGCAAAACCGAATTCAGTTCGGTATGGATGCAAAAATAATGAGATGTGAAGTAATAATACAAGAAAAATGGGGCTATTAAATGGTATAGGACTAAAATTAAGTGGACTCAAATATCAATTGACTCTGTTGATGTTGGCCTTTAAAACATAAATGTTTTTAATATGTGGATGAAATTGTCTTAATCCAGATTATCGGGTCAAATTAAACAAATATTCTGATCCAATATGTTTTAATCTGAATAAAAATAGGTGTTGGCAGGGAGAGCCAAGTTTTCACTTGTATGGCTTTATTATGTGCATCAGTGCCACTAGGGCAAGGGCCTTCAAGTCTGTTCTTCAGGGTATCCTGCTTTCTTCTGAAGGGTAAATGCTTCTATTACTTTTACTAGTTGGTCGTCTTAATATGCAGATATCTTCTGTGCCCATTTACCCTTGGTTTCTGCTTTATGTGGTCTCTGACATTGACATTGACACTGAGACTATTATTTTGCCTGATCTTAACTTGATTTGTTTGTTTTGTTGTCGAATCAATAGATTTGTTGTTGTTGTTGTTTATTGTTGATTGTTGCTAGGAATTCTAAGACTTTATAGTGGTTAAAAGTGAAGGTGAATTTCCAAAAATTCCCATTTCATAGGCTAAGACATTTTGGTACAGATTTAGGCTTTAGGCAACTGCATCTTGGAGCAGAAGAGAAGAAATCCCAATTCATTGGTGCTGCTGGTTTCATTTCTGAAGCCATACAGGTTTATTTTCTAAATATGCCTTTTCCTTTTTGCCGTTTTCCTTATCTTCTAGTTAGGATAGTTGCCTGTTCATCTTTGATTAGAACACTTGCCTACTTCTTTGATAGGGCGTGGGTGAATTGTAGAATTGGCACCTGGATACTTGCCTGCTGCATACAAGAACATAAAGAAAGCAGGCGGTCTGTGCATAGCTGATGAGGTTCAGTCAGGATTTGCTCGCACTGGAAGCCATTTCTGGGGATTTGAGGCTCATGGAGTTGTACCAGACATTGTGACAATGGCAAAGGTGAATTCTATTCTATCAACCTTCTATTTGGTTCTTGGTCCCTATTCTTTTGACAAGGTATAACATGATGATTGAGAGAAATGGAAACGTTTCTCAATGGGTGTTGAAGTGAGTTTGCTAACTTAGAGGTTTAAAAGAACAGAGTACATTACATTATATTTCAAAAAGACTGTGATTACTTAGTTGGAATTGAGTAAAATGGCTACTTTTGGATTAGTACTGTTTTACTTGGGAGTTGCCAAATTAGAGAGATTTTAGTGATTATTATTCCTGTTGACTCTGTTGGAACTGAACTTATTGCAGTCTAAATCAGTTATATATCCAAATGCAAACCTTTATGAGCATATGAATATAATGTGGAGGGGAATATTATGGAACTCTTCCCCTCTATGTAGTAATTTCAACAAACGCACAATCTAATCCAAGCAACCTCAACAAGTATCATGGAAGAAAAACAAAAGAGTGCAAGAGCAAAAAAGCACACACCAAATTTATGTGGAAAACCTTTTAAAATAAGAGGGAAAAACCATGGAGCTACCGGATCAAACTCAACATGTAAAATATGAGTTATAAGCTTCTTATTCCCAAATTACCAACTTGAAGATTATCTTCTCATGTATAAGAAAACCCTCCTTTCTCTCTTGATGAAAAAGAAAAGAAAACAATCTCTCTCTTTTTCTCTTTTTCACTCAAACAAGAGGAACTCAACTTGGTGTTCTAGGCTTCTTTTCAACTCTCTCTGCACCTGTTTTCATTTTGAATGGTAATGAATAAGAGGAGAATGGGGCTTTTAAGAATCTCATCTATACACTTACATGTGTGGGTCACACATGTGAACTTAAAGGGGAAACCACATGGGCCTTCACATGAAAACAGCACTTTCGTCACTAATTTGGTTAGTTCTGTATCAATGTGTAACCATAGTTAAATTGATTCTGACCAAAAGGGACCAATCTTAGGGAAAAGGGCAGGGACTATAAAATAAATTTAATTTCCTTTATTTTTCCTGATGATTGACTTGTTTCTTTGTTGAACTGTGGGCTATATAGATCAATTTTCTTTTTATGAAGTTTAATACCTCGTTTCTTTGTGCTTGTTTTTGTCATCATTAGAGTGATAGGTACTGTTTTCATTTGGTTATTTGACGGAGGTTGCAATGGTTCTTATGCACGATAAAAATACTTTTTCCATGGAGTGTAAAAGTTATGCATTTTGCACCTACATCTTTACCCAGTGGCGGACCCAGGATTTTCATTTGATGGGCCGGACTTCAACAGGTAGTTGGGTTTTGGGCGCAAACCTATGATTTTCATGTGGGTTTTGGAAGCAAACAGAGGTCCGGTGGGGGCGACCGCCCCTGAGTCTCTATATGTAGGTCTGCCCCCGGCTGTACCGTGTACCTTGACCTGCATATTCCTTTTTTAGTTTTACCCATGTGCCTTTTTGAAGGAAGAGTGTATCAGATTTGCAGCTGTGTGATCAGGGGCTTTCATTTTTACATCTGTTTATAGTTTTTTGCAGCAATGGACGGGATGAAATTTCATCCACCCCCTATACATCTGATGACATGTTTATTAAACTCTGGGATTGAAGACTTTATCACCCATATGTGTTCATTTTTAGTCTCAGAACCCATGAAATGCATTGAAGACTTTATTAGTATTAGTAAGTTGAATGGTAGTTTGTTATGGAAGGGGATGATCTTCTTATGAATGTTGTGTTGTGTTGTGCAGGAGGAATCTGAGAAGAGTGACATTGACCAATCTGATGTGAGTTCCTGTCTACTGCCCCCTTTTTGTAACAGTCTTTTCATGTAAATTATGTTTCTAATATACAAATTTCACAACAGGATGATAGCTGAAGAAGAGGAAGATCACCATGTATGACTCTCTCCTATACTATATGCATGCATGTAAATGAAACTTGCTGAGATTTCTCTAGTTGAGAGCTGGTCATTCTGTATGAACACTTAGGCTCGAAAACGGCCCGCCGGGGGTCCGGAATGGGAAACGGCCCGCTGTAAAATTCCGAAACCGGCACGAGCACTTCGCTCGATGGTAGAGTGACTTGTAGGAACTGACGGTTCTCAAATAGGGCTCCCGGTTAGAGAATTACGAACGAAACAGACGATTTTCCAACACTTAGGCTCGAAAACGGCCCGCGGGGGTCCGGAACGGGAAACGGGCACGGGAAAATTCCGAAACCGGCACGAGCACTTCGCTCGAGGGTAGAATGACTTGTAGGAACTGACGGTTCGCAAATAGGGCTCCCGGTTAGAGAATTACGAACGAAACACACGATTTTTCCAACACTTAGGCTCGAAAACAGCCCGCCGGGGGTCCGGAATGGGAAACGGCCGCGGGAAAAATTCCGAAACTGGCACGAGCACTTCGCTCGAGGGTAGAGTGACTTGTAGGAACTGACGGTTCGCAAATAGGGCTCACGGTTAGAGAATTACGACCGAAACACACGATTTTCCAACACTTAGGCTCGAAACGGCCCGCCGGGGGTCCGGAACGGGAAACGGCCGCGGGAAAATGCCGAAACCGGCACGAGCACTTCGCTCGAGGGTAGAGTGACTTGTAATAACTGACGGTTCGCAAATAGGGCTCACGGTTAGAGAATTACGAACGAAACACATGATTTTCCATTACTTAGGCTCGAAAACGGCCCGTCGCGGGTCCGGAATGGGAAACGGCCGCGGGAAAATTCCGAAACCGGCACGAGCACTTCGCTCGAGGGTAGAGTGACTTGTATGAACTGACGGTTCGCAAATAGGGCTCACGGTTAGACAATTACGAACGAAAACACACGATTTTCCAACACTTAGGCTCGAAAACGGCCCGCCGAGGGTCCGGAATGGGAAACGGCCGCGGGAAAATGCCGAAACTGGCACGAGCACTTCGCTCGAGGGTAGAGTGACTTGTAGGAACTGACGGTTCGCAAATAGGGCTCCCGGTTAGAGAATTACGAACGAAACACACGATTTTCCAACACTTAGGCTCGAAAACGGCCTGCCGGGGGTCCGGAATGGGAAACGGCCGCGGGAAAATTCCGAAACTGGCACGAGCACTTCGCTCGAGGGTAGAGTGACTTGTAGGAACTGACGGTTCGCAAATAGGGCTCACGGTTAGAGAATTACGACCGAAACACACGATTTTCCAACACTTAGGCTCGAAAACGGCCCGCCGGGGGTCCGGAACGGGAAACGGGCGCGGGAAAATGCCGAAACCGGCACGAGCACTTCGCTCGAGGGTAGAGTGACTTGTAATAACTGACGGTTCGCAAATAGGGCTCACGGTTAGAGAATTACGATCAAAACATGGTAATTTCCATTACTTAGGCTCGAAAACGGCCCGTCGGGGGTCCGGAATGGGAAACGGCCGCGGGAAAATTCCGAAACCGGCACGAGCACTTCGTTCGAGGGTAGAGTGACTTGTAATAACTGACGGTTCGCAAATAGGGCTCACGGTTAGAGAATTACGAACGAAACACATGATTTTCCAACACTTAGGCTCGAAAAACGGCCCGCCGGGGGTCCAGAATGGGAAACGGCCGCGGGAAAATTTCGAAACTGGCACGAGCACTTCGCTCGAGGGTAGAGTGACTTGTAGGAACTGACGGTTCGCAAATAGGGCTCCCGGTTAGAGAATTACGAACGAAACACACGATTTTCCAACACTTAGGCTCGAAAACGGTCTGCCGGGGGTCCGGAATGGGAAACGGCCGCTGGAAAATTCCGAAACGGGCACGAGCACTTCGCTCGAGGGTAGAGTGACTTGTAGGAACTGACGGTTCGCAAATAGGGCTCACGGTTAGAGAATTACGACCGAAACACACGATTTTCCAACACTTAGGCTCGAAAACGGCCCGCCGGGGGTCTGGAACGGGAAACGGGCGCGGGAAAATTCCGAAACCGGCACGAGCACTTCGCTCGAGGGTAGAGTGACTTGTAATAACTGACGGTTCGCAAATAGGGCTCACGGTTAGAGAATTACGAACGAAACACATGATTTTCCATTACTTAGGCTCGAAAACGGCCCGTCGCGCGTCCGGAATGGGAAACGGCCGCGGGAAAATCCGAAACCGGCACGAGCACTTCGCTCGAGGGTAGAGTGACTTGTAATAATTGACGGTTCGCAAATAGGGCTCACGGTTAGAGAATTACGACCGAAACACACGATTCTCCAACACTTAGGCTCGAAAACGGCCTGTCGGGGGTCCGGAATGGGAAACGGCCGCGGGAAAATTCCGAAACCGGCACGAGCACTTCGCTCGAGGGTAGAGTGACTTGTAGGAACTGACGGTTCGCAAATAGGGCTCACGGTTAGACAATTACGATCAAAACATGGTAATTTCCATTACTTAGTCTCGAAAACGGCCCGTCGGGGGTCCGGAATGGGAAACGGCCGCGGGAAAATTCCGAAACCGGCACGAGCACTTCGTTCGAGGGTAGAGTGACTTGTAATAACTGACGGTTCGCAAATAGGGCTCACGGTTAGAGAATTACGAACGAAACACATGATTTTCCAACACTTAGGCTCGAAAACGGCCCGCCGGGGGTCCGGAATGGGAAACGGCCGCGGGAAAATTCCGAAACTGGCACGAGCACTTCGCTCAAGGGAAGAGTCACTGGTAGGAACTGACGGTTCACAAATAGGACTCCCGGTTAGAGAATTACGAACGAAACACACGATTTTCCAACACTTAGGCTCGAAAACGGCCCGCCGGGGGTCCGGAATGGGAAACGGCCGCGGGAAAATTCCAAAACGGGCACGAGCACTTCGCTCGAGGGTAGAGTGACTTGTAGGAACTGACGGTTCGCAAATAGGGCTCACGGTTAGAGAATTACGACCGAAACACACGATTTTCCAACACTTAGGATCGAAAACGGCCCGCCGGGGGTCCGGAACGGGAAACGGGCGCGGGAAAATTCCAAAAACCGGCACGAGCACTTCGCTCGAGGGTAGAGTGACTTGTATGAACTGACGGTTCGCAAATAGGGCTCACGGTTAGAGAATTACGACCGAAACACACGATTTTCCAACACTTAGGATCGAAAACGGCCCGCCGGGGGTCCGGAACGGGAAAACGGGCGCGGGAAAATTCCAAAACCGGCACGAGCACTTCGCTCGAGGGTAGAGTGACTTGTATGAACTGACGGTTCGCAAATAGGGCTCACGGTTAGACAATTACGAACGAAACACACGATTTTCCAACACTTAGGCTCGAAAACGGCCCGCCGGGGCTCCGGAACGGGAAACGGCTGCGGGAAAATTCCGAAACCGGCACGAATACTTCGCTCGAGGGCAGAGTGACTTGTAGGAACTGACGGTTCGCAAATAGGGCTCCCGGTTAGAGAATTATGACCGAAACACACGATTTTCCAACACTTAGGCTCGAAAACGGCCCGCTGAGGGTCCAGAATGGGAAACGGCCGCGGGAAAATGCCGAAACTGGCACGAGCACTTCGCTCGAGGGTAGAGTGACTTGTAGGAACTGACGGTTCGCAAATAGGGCTCCCGGTTAGATAATTACGACCGAAACACACGATTTTCCAACACTTAGGCTCGAAAACGGCCCGCCGGGGGTCCGGAACGGGAAACGGCCGCGGGAAAATTCCAAAATCAGCACGAATACTTTGCTCGAGGGTAGAGTGACTTGTAGGAACTGACGGTTCGCAAATAGGGCTCCCGGTTAGAGAATTACGTGCGAAACATATGATTATTTGCGAAACATATGATTATTTAAGTATATTAAACAATGTATTAAACGTGACATACAAATGTTGTCTTTCCTTTTTTATTATTTACATATATATATCTGCCTCTTGTATTCTTTTTGTTGTAGTTGTTAGTTAAGTGATTGAGTTTTTGATGTGGACAGAGGAGGAGGAGCTGGATCAATGAGAAAATGAAAGCCTTGAAGAATCTCATTCCCTATTCGAATAAGGTTTTATGTTTTCAACTTATCTTAATAAGTTTTCCAATATTGTAAAACTGAAGAACACAAGCATGACAATTTCTAATCTGATCGGGCCCATTGAGCAATGTCCATATACAGCAGATCATCCTGTCAAGAGCTTATACATCATGGTGGTAGGGGTCCCACAGGTAAAAATAACGAGATGTAGTGTGTTGGGGCATTGGGTTGTGGTATTGAAGTGCTATGGTTGAATGGTGTATGACTCATGACGTAGTGGTGAATGACTTTGTAGTGTGTTGGGCATTGGGCTGTTTATATGAAGTGTTTTTTTGTCATGTACAGGTACTTAGCAGGTTGTAAAAAAAATTAAATGTCACACGTACAGGGGAGACTATGCCGAAATTTCGACAAATCTTTTACGTCCGAAATTTCGCTCGAGGGTAGAGTGACTTGTATGAACTGACGGTTCGCAAATAGGGCTCACGGTTAGAGAATTACGACCGAAACACACGATTTTCCAACACTTAGGCTCGAAAACGGCCCGCCGGGGGTCCGGAACGGGAAACGGGCGCGGGAAAATCCCAAAACCGGCACGAGCACTTCGCTCGAGGGTAGAGTGACTTGTATGAACTGACGGTTCGCAAATAGGGCTCCCGGTTAGAGAATTACGACCGAAACACACGATTTTCCAACACTTAGGCTCGAAAACGGCCCGCCGGGGGTCCGGAACGGGAAACGGCCGCGGGAAAGCCCATGTACCTTGTTCAATGCCTAAGTAACTTGTTGGAATTGTCGGTTAGTGAATCGGACTTCTGGTAAACAAGTGAGACGCAAAAGCCGTCTGATTGTCAACATTTTGGCTGGAAAAAGTTTGCAGAATAACTTAGGAAAAGTTATATATATACATGTTTATTTTTAATTTATAATTTAATTCATTATAAAGATTTTAATGTTGTTTTTCTCATTGCAGATTGATGAACGCATTGGGGTCGGTTGCAGAATTGTTGGGATGTTTAGACTTCTTTTTGGTTTATTTTGTATATATATATATATGTATATTGGACATTGATATGAGACTGTATCATTATTGATGTTATATTTGTTTAATGAGATGAATGATTTAATGAAAAATGAAGATGGTTGTCTGTTCATTTAGTAACTTTTGTTTCATTGCATATTTTATGTTGAATATTGGTAGATGAATATGTTTATTTTGATACAGGTGTTTAAATAGGTTTACAGGAAAATAATATTGAAAATATAAATTTAAAATAATAAAAAAAGGACCTTTACCGACGTTTTATTTAAATAAAAACGTCGGAAAAAGAAAAACAAAAGTTTATAAAAATTAAAATATTTTTGCGACGAAAATAAAACGTCGGCAAAAATTAAAAAGGAAATTAAAAAAAATTAAAATACTTTTTGCGACGAAATAAAACGTGGGCAAAAATTAAAAAGGAAATTAAAAAATTAAAATACTTTTGGCGACGAAATATAAACGTCGGCAAAAATTAAAAATAAAAATAAAAAAAATTAAAATACTTTTGGCGACGAAATAAAAACGTGGGCAAAAGTTAAAAAGAAAAATTAAAAAAATTAAAATACTTTTGGCGACGAAATAAAAACGTGGGCAAAAGTTAAAAGAAAAATAAAAAAAATTAAAATACTTTTGGCGACGAAATAAAAACGTGGGCAAAAGTAAAAAGAAAATTAAAAAAATAAAATACTTTTGGCGACGAAATAAAAACGTGGGCAAAAGTTAAAAAGAAAAATAAAAAATTAAAATACTTTTGGCGACGAAATAAAACGTGGGCAAAAGTTAAAAAGAAAATAAAAAAAATTAAAATACTTTTGCGACGAAATAAAAACGTGGGCAAAAGTTAAAAGAAAAATAAAAAAATTAAATACTTTTGGCGACGAAATAAAAACGTGGCAAAAGTTAAAAAGAAAAATAAAAAAATTAAAATACTTTTGGCGACGAAATAGAAACGTCGCAAAAGTTAAAAGAAAAATAAAAAAAATTAAAATACTTTTGGCGACGAAATAAAAACGTGGGCAAAAGTTAAAAAGAAAAATAAAAAAAATTAAAATACTTTTGGCGACGAAAGAAAAACGTGGGCAAAAGTTAAAAAGAAAAATAAAAAAAATTAAAATACTTTTGGCGACGAAATAGAAACGTCGGCAAAATAAAAGTAAAAAATAAAAAAATTGAAATTATTTTCGCCGACGAAAACAAAACGTCGGCAAAAGTAAAAATAAAAATAAAAAAAAATTTAATTCTTTTGCCAACGGAAAAAAACGTCGGTAAAAGTCAAATTATCGTCGGTAAAACTATAATTTTTGCCGACGAAAAATAATTTCGTCGATAAAAGGTTTTGCTGACGGTGTTTTTACCGACCTCTTGGCGACGAAAATAAAAACGTCGGTAAATACTTTTACCGACGAAAATGTAAATTTTGGCGACGAAAATTTTCGTCACCAAAAGTGCAGTTTCTTGTAGTGCCCCTTCATCCGCCCCTGTACTTGTGGGCTCCGGTTTATCTCATGAACGATCATGTCATTCGTATTGGTTATGTACAAGTATATAATAGATCACCATTCATCTCATGAGAGGAAAACATGAATATATATTGATAAATAAAGAAATTAATCAATTTATTATATCATCTACTGGTTTGAGACCATAAAACTAACAATTTAAACAACCTCTAAAACCCCTATTTTGGGATTTGTTAAAATAGCCTCACAAGCAATAACATAAGTCACAATATCATGGGTTAAAAGTAAGAATGTAAAGTATCACGGCCAAAGCAATCTATTCATATTTATATGTGTTTTGTCGTTAAGAATTACTGTCAAGGCAATCAAGTGAAAATCAAATTTAAGAGACGCTAATGCTTAAAAATTCCTAAATAAATTTCTCTAATATTGGTAGGTCCAGGAGCTTCATTTATCTTAAACGCACTTGTCAAGGGTAAGTCATACATATTGCTGCACAATGTGCATTCATCTGAAATGTTTGTAAACGTTCCTGAAATGTAGGACAAAGGCTTCTTCCTGTTTTCATAATTTGGAGAGAAAAAGTACAAAAAAGGATAAGTCAAAGTCAAAGCCAAATCCTCTTGAGCTCAAATAGCGGCGCCGAAAATCTTCCAATCACTGCCAGTTGGTTGGTGTGCAAACAATTTACAGTGAAATTTGTTAATCAAAAAGTCTACACAGCCCCCGTTTTAAAGCCGGAATGAGAGACCAATCCCAGCTGTACGCTGAAGCTCCACCTGGGATCTCATTTGCACGCACGATCACGCACGATCACGAGGCTTCAAAAAGAAGTTTCAATCCTTTCCGGCCCGCGTCAGGAGGAGAGAAAAAGAATTCGTTGTTGTCTTCTCTTTTCCCGATAACGCATCGAGCCTGAGGCAGAATGACTGATGTGCGATGCAACTGATGTGACTGTTGCTTTTCGTATTATGAAAAAAAGCAAAAGCCGTGTTTATATTAGGGCTGTACAAAAAATCCGATATCACCGTAAAATCGAATCGAACCGATCGAGCCAGGCGGTTCGGATCGATTTATAGTAGATCGGTTCGGTTAACGGTTTGAAAATCATAAAAACCGCTTACATCGGTTGGTTATCGGATTGAGCCCACGGTTAACCGCTTAAACCGAACCGACCGTATACAATAAGTTAAGTATTGCTTTTTTACTATTTTAGCTTTACGGTTTCATTTTTGTGCGCTTGCATTTAGTCCAAACTCTCTTTGTGGAGTAGAATTATTTTTTATATGGGTCACTGGAATGTTGAATTTTTATGTTTTCACTAAACATTGGAATAAATGCAAATGACGGGGTATCATCATTTTGAAAATTTCAATGTTTGATTTTCAAAAAAATAAAATGAAAAGACAACGGTTTAACCGACCGAACCGGACCGAACCGTTTGGTTCGGTTCGGTTCGGTTTAAGCCCTCTCCATCGGTCGGATCGAATCGGTTAATTAAAAAACCGACAGGTTCGGTTTGGTTATTGGTTTTAGTGTTAAACCGATCCGAACCGCCCATGTGCAGCCCTAGTTCTTACTCATGTTTTCATTGCATATAACTATTCAAGCGATTCCATCCCACACCTCCATTTAAAAGGTGTTAAGTACAAAAGAAAAATATCAAGTACATAAGACTCTTCCTTTCATACTTGACACTTTTTAAAAGAAGTTGAATGCACTTGAATATATTCCATTCATTTTAAACGAAAAGGTAAGATGATGAGTACCGAGTCCCAAATGGGACTTTGGCTCAAAGGCACATGATGCCGCGTTCAAGGAGTGGATGCCTTAGAAGTTATTATTGGAAGGTAACTTATTTTGTTTTATAAAAGAGGGTGTTCTGGCCCTCTGAGGGCATAGAAGGTCACTTATTGAAAATTCAATCCGAATAATTGAGAAAAAACTGCTTATAATATTTTTTAGTGACATCGGACCTATGTACATCCATGTGGAGGCGGTCACACATGATAGACTAGGTTGGGTTCAAAAATTCTACGTCCGCTCCTATGATCGAAGTAAAACTCCTTTTAACGTACTCACATGGCATGCCTTTTAATAAAGTTTGGCGGCCCCATAGTTTGAGGAATTCTTAGAAGGGCCCATTATCTTAGAGGTATTTCTTATGAGAATTATTAATAACAATGACAGTTGTTGTCACCTAAAAGCTTTTTTTTTTTTTTACAACAGATGGTGTCCCAGCTCTTTGGAAAGAACTAATCCCTATGGGTCCAGCCAGTTCATAAGAGTTTTGAATAAACTTTTGGCTAGAATAATGTTCAAATTTTTAATTTTCAAAATTTTCAAATTCCTGATTTCCAAATAGCAATATTGTTCTTGAGCATTTTAAAAATGAGGACAACATGTGTGCAATTCATGAAAACCCTCAACAAGAATTTTCTGAATTCTTGCAAATAAATGGGCTCTAAGCGAATGTATCCAAACTTTATTAAAAGGCATCCCATGTGAGTCGCATCAATTGCATCGCGCCTCAGTCGCAACAGGTCACCATTTTTTTATCCTCATTGTGCATCGGTTCCGTGCGTCATCAAGAAAAGTGAAGACAACAACGCATTCATTTCCCCTCCTCGGGACGCGTGTCGGAAAGGATAGGAACTTCTTTGTGTCGCCTCGTGGCTGTGTAGATGTTTTGGTTGTGAATTAAAAAATCAAAAGAGTACTAGTATGTAATCCCGTGCAATGCACAGGTTCAATTAGAGGCGTACAAAATGATCCCTAATTTGACCTGACCCGGTAATTCGATCCGATTCGTAGGTCAATGGGTGGGTCACTGTACTCATAATTTTTGTATTCGACCCGACCCGACCCGTGACCATTGATATGGGTAACGGGTCTCACGGGTCGGGTTACCGGGTGACCCGTGAACCCGTTTCTTTCTTTTCTTTTTTTTTTTGTAGAAGACCAAGGATAAAAATCTAAGAGATATGCGCAATTGTCAAGATGTGGTTTTAATTTCTCTTAGATGTAGTTCACCGACCAATTTCTAAATATTTGAGTTATTATATTGGTCTCATGTCTATGAACTCAAGGCCCATGTATAGTACAATATATTTAGTGCGAGGAACATTTATTTTATTCCTATCAACAGATTAAGTTGATCTCACATGAAAAACACGGTACGTTTTGAAGCCTTATTAGTTATTACATCTATTTGACATCAGTTTGTTTAGATTTGTTAATCTTGAATATCTTGTTGATTTTATTTAATCATTTAATTGGTGACCACTGAATTAATGGTCAAGATGAGAGCGATTACGTAGTTGAAATTAGACGTGGTTTTCGAGTCAAACCGCAACTACTTTTTTTTTATACACCCCTACCCATGGTACAAAAGAAGGCCAGCAAACAACCGCAACCACTTTTTACTTTTCTATAATTACATCTAATCACTTTTAGTTCTCTAACAATTATCTGAAAGTTGTTTACATAAACAATTTGGTCTTCTACATGAAAAAAAAAAAGAGCTGACCCGAACCCGACCCGTTGACCCGTTTGACCCGTGACCCGTTTGACCCCTGACACAAACGGGTCGGGTTCAGGTGGGTTTTCACCCACAAAAATTTAGACGGGCGGGTCGGGTTTGACCCGAAACCCACGGGTTTCGACCCGTGAACACCCCTAGATTCAATAGCATGCAAATTAATTATCAACTTATAAAAGGGATAATAGTTGTGGGATCTATTTGATTTTTTTTTTGTTTTTTTAATCAATATTTTTTATGAGAGCAATATCTTAGTTTTTGGTATTTTATATCCGGTAAAGTATGATTTCTTACTATTTAGTAGGTTTTAATTTCTTTATTTTATTTTTTATTTTTTTAGATATGAAAATCTCTTCTTGTTTTTTGGATTTTGTCACTTTTTTTTTCAATCTTTTGTTTTTTGCTAGGAGTATCTCATTTTTTTATATCCCACAAATATTATCCCTTTTATAAGTTGATAACTAATTGAAAGATTAATTAAATATTTACTATGCATGACACGACACTTTAAATGATTGTCAAATACAACTCACGGAGGGAAAAAATGTAACAGCTTAGAAGGAAATGCTTATATTTGAACATAATTATGCAACCAGAGTTTGGCCTCAAAGTATGTACAGCAGCTCATGGAAAAGTGGGAATAAATGTATCCAACCATAAATTTACAACTTGCAAATAAAGGAAAGATTGTTCCCTATTCATCCATGTTTTGCAATAACCCCAACTGGTTTTTGCCCTTCAAACCCGCAAAAAAATACAAACTACAAATCTTCGAAATTAAAAAAAAAAAAAACGAACTCGAAAAAAATCACACAGTCGAGTCGATAGGCATTGTCGCCAGGGAGACCATCAGCCGCTTGAAAACATTAATATATTAATCTGAAATTGATAAGGCCAATTGAGACTTCACAAACACAAAATAAAAGATCACAAAAACGAAAAGCCCATACCTTGATAGGTGAGGGAGATAATACAGATTTGAAATTGATGTTGATGGGTCAGGCCCAACCCGGATTATGGTAAAGAGTCAGGTCCAGACAACCCGGTCCGTCCAAGGTCATGGGTCAGGCCAGTTTAGCTCAGCGGATATTCGAAACTCGTTGAAGGAAGCCTCGTCACGTCAAGGCCTCCGAGTCATCACAACGAAGTCCTCCCCTCACCCGCTCTTACCAATTCTCGCGAAGAAACTCTCGCCTGCCCTCCACCTTGCTCGCTCTTCGAGGACACGTCTGAGGCCGCCTTGAGGACACGTCTGAGGCTCCAGGCTCTGAGAGACGTTGCGCTCCAAGCCCTCCGCCCTGCTCGTTCCTCGAGGACACGTCTGAGGCTCCAGGCTCCAGAGAGACGTTACTTTATTTTTGAATCCCATCTGCTGGGGAAGTGTATAAATTCAGGGTCTCCTCATCACTTGAGGGGCAATGAAAAAACTCTTACTCACCTCTCTCTCTCGCTTGTAATCCATCTTGTCAATCAAAGATCACCATATTCAAAGTGGACGTAGGTCATACAGACCGAACCACTATAAGTTCCCTCTCTCTCTCTCATTTACTCACCTAGCATTTATTACTTGACCGGTGGTGTCCGAAAACCTATTTTTGGCATCATCAGTTTGGCGCCGTCTGTGGGGAACGAAAATCAAAACTAAAGTTCACACTTCACACATCTTCCTCAGAAATCATGGTGATCAGCACAAGATCCGTAAGACGAGAAGACAATCCCGTCCAAGCTACAGGTCCGGGTCCTTCCAGGCGCCCGGACTCCCCTACCCAGGGAAACAATTACCCTCCACCGGGTAACCCCTCTCTGAATACTCTCCCCCCTCCACCGACTTCGCAGCAGATGCTGGAAACCATGCAACAGCTGTTGGCCCAAAACCAACAAATATTGCAACTCATGCTGGCGGGACAGGGAGGAGCACTCCAGGGTGGAGCACCTCACCCGGGCGCCCATCCCCCGGGCGCCCATCTCCCAGGCGCCCAGGATGGAGCACCCCTCCCGGGCGCCCATCTCGCAGGCGCCCAGGATGGAGCACCCCTCCCGGGCGCCCATCTCCCAGGCGCCCGTCTCCCGGGCGGCGCCCATCCCCCGGGCGCCCATCTCCCAGGCGCCCAGGATGGAGCACCTCTCCAGGGCGCCCGTCTCCCAGGAGCCCAAGACGAAGCAGCACCGCACCAAGGCGCCCATACTCTCGGCGCCCAGAGAAGAGCACCTCACTTGGGCGCCCCTCATCATGGCGCCCAAGGTCGAGGAGCACATCATGGCCCCCATGGCCGAGGAGCGCATCAGAGCTTCCATAACCACGAAGTTCCTCCACCCCCTGGTAGAGCCGCCCATGGAGGGTTACCACCTCGACTTTTCCCTCAGGACGAGGAGGACTCTCACTTCCAAGAAGGGGGAAGTGAGAATCACTTCATGGAAGATGAAAGCTATTTCCCCGGTCCGTCCAGGGAGCTTCACACTCACTGGGAAGAAAAAATCAAAGAGATGCAGAATCAACTGGGCGATGTCTTCAATGCAATGAAGGCCCAGGCACCAGAGACTGTGGATTACCTAGTGGGGCGGACGGATACACCGTTCAAACCCCATATAGTACATTACCCACTTCCAAGGAAGTTCAAGATGCCATCTATGGAGACCTTCGATGGGAGGAAGGATCCATTAGACCATCTTGAAACTTACAAAACCAGGATGCAGCTCCATAACATCCCTGACGAGATAATGTGCAGAGCCTTTCCAACCACTTTGAAAGGTTCTGCCCGCCTGTGGTTCGCAAATCTCCCCTCAGCATCCATCGCCACCTTCGGAGAGTTGAGCAAGTCTTTCGTCTCGCACTTCATAGGTGGACGCCGCCACCAGAAGCCCGCAACACACCTGCTTAGTATAAAGCAGGAGGAGACTGAAAGCCTAAGGAGTTACCTCACTCGTTTTAACGAAGAGGTACTCCAAATCGAGGAGCCCGACGACAAGGTCTCCATGACGGCTTTCCTTGGAGGCCTTCGTTCCTCGAGCTTTCTCTTTTCCGTAATGAAGCGCCCGCCAAAGAGCTTCTCGGAACTATTGGCCAAAGCCCAAAAGTATATGAATGCGGAAGACATCACCAGGGCAAGGCGCGGAGAATCCTCCAGAGCGAGCAGTAAGGGAAAAGAGAGGAGCAGAGACGAGAAGAAGGAAGCTAGCAACAAGCGGAGCAGGACAGAGAGAGTACCTGCCAGAGACCGGCTTGGTCCCGCTCCGCAAAGGGACAGGCTGGCGTTCACGCCTCTTACGGCCACGGTGGAGCAGATCTTGTTCCAAATACAAGATGACCCAGCCATAAAATGGCCAGGAAAGATGAAGTCTCCTCCGAATCGGAGGAATCCGAACAAATACTGTCGCTTCCATCGCGACCATGGCCATGACACTGACGACTGCTACGAGCTCAAACGCCAGATTGAGGATCTCATCCAGCACGGCCACCTACGTCAGTACGTTGCCGGCAGGGGACAAGCACCTCCACCACCTCCACCTCACAATCAGGAAAATCAGCAACCGATCGGAGAAATCCGAACAATTTTTGGAGGGCTAACAGAGTCGTTCTCGGCCATGAAGGCCCATGCCAGAAAGGCAAGGCATCCTGAGGAGGCACGCCCGTCTAAGGCGCCAAGGCATGGAAATAATGAAGTTATATCCTTCTCAGACAAGGATTTGGAGGGGATCCAGCACCCTCACGACGACCCTCTAGTGCTCACGATGACGGTCGCCAATTTTCAAGTGCATAGGATCCTGGTAGACAGTGGAAGCTCTGCAGACATTCTGTTTGTAGACACTTATGACAAGCTGAGGCTGGGACGGGAGAGGTTGCAGCCCGTCAAGTTTCCTCTCATCGGCTTTTCGGGAGAGAAGGTGTATCCCCTTGGGGCAATCACACTGCCAGTCACAGCCGGGACTGCGCCTCGAACTTCCACAACAATGGTCAATTTCCTGGTGATTGACTGCGCATCGGCTTACAATATCATTCTGGGGCGTCCAACTCTTAATGCCTTAAGAGCGGTCCTCTCTACGTTTCATCTCATCCTCCGGTTTCCAACTCCTAATGGGATCGGAGAGGTAAGAGGGAATCAAGTAGCTGCAAGGGAATGCTACGTCTCCTCTATGAAGGCCAAGAAAACACTGGAGGCGTTACAGGTCGAAATCTCGGACCCAAGAGATGAGACCACGGCAGAGAGAGGAGAACCAGTCGAGGAGCTCACCTCAGTGATCCTGGATGAAGACTTCCCAGCCAAGAGAGTACAAATTGGCTCTTCTCTCCCTGAGGATCGGGCCAGCCAGCTGACAGACTTCTTAAGAAGTAATATGGATGTTTTCGCATGGTCTCATGCGGATCTTGAAGGGATTGATCCCGACGTCACAACCCACCGCCTCAATGTCGACCCTGGCTACAAGCCTGTCCGACAAAAGCTTAGAGGGGCCTCCACAGAAAGGGCCCAAGCAATGGACAACGAAGTGGGGAAAGTTGCTGGAGAACGGGGCTGTCAGGGAAGTAGCCTACCCTGAATGGCTCTCAAATGTGGTGATGGTGAAGAAGTCCAGCGGAAAATGGCGCCTGTGCGTTGACTTCTCGGAGGTTAACAAAGCGTGCCCAAAGGACAGCTACCCCCTACCAAGGATTGACCTCCTCATCGACGCCACGGCAGGTCATGAACTACTCTCGTTTTTGGATGCATACTCTGGATACAACCAGATTAGCATGCACCCCCCGGATCAGGAGAAGACATCATTCATCACCCCGAAGGAACCTACTGTTATAGGGTCATGCCTTTCGGACTGAAAGAATGCGGGCGCCACCTATCAACGTCTAGTGAACAAGATGTTCCACTCTCAAATCGGGCGGACCATGGAGGTTTACGTAGACGACATGCTGGTGAAGAGCCTCGCCGCAGCCGACCATATCGCCCATCTACAAGAGACCTTTGACACTCTCAGGCTTTTTTGCATGAAATTGAATCCTGAGAAGTGTGCCTTTGGTGTAGGATCTGGAAAATTCTTAGGTTTTATGGTCGACCAGAGGGGGATCGAGGCGAACCCAGATAAAATCAAGGCCATATTAGATATGAAGTCACCCTCTTCCACAAAGGAGTTGCAAGCGCCTCAATGGAAGGATTGCGGCACTTAGCAGATTTGTCTCCAAATCTGCAGACAAGTGCTTACCCTTCTTCAAGATCCTCCGCAAAACATTCCAATGGGGGCCCGAGGCTGAAGAAGCATTCCAGAAGCTCAAAGTTTACCTGACCGCTCCCCCTCTCCTCTCGCATGCTACACCAGGCGAAGTGCTGTACCTGTATCTTTCGGCTTCACCCTCAGCCGTGAGCTCTGTTCTCATAAAGAATCAGGACGGAGCGCAAAAGCCTATCTACTATGTGAGCAGAGCCTACCGAGGGGCAGAGTCCAATACCCGGAGCTCGAAAAACTGGCCCTCGCCCTCATCTCCACTGCAAGGCGTTTACGACACTATTTTCAGGGCCACACCGTGGTGGTAGTAACAGATCAACCTCTGAAAAGAGTTTTGGGGAAACCTGATGTAGCTGGAAGACTTGTGAAGTGGGCGGTAGAGCTAGGAGAGTTTGATGTTAAATATCAACCAAGGTCTGCCATCAAAGCACAGGCTCTAGCTGACTTCGTAGCTGAATTCACTTATGGTGAAAATCAAGTAGATGAAACAGCGGTGGAACAAGCCCCGGGCGCCCAGCTCCTCCCTCAAGCTCCGGGCGCCCGAGATCCCCCTCAAACCCTGGGCGCCCAGCTTCCCTCGGGCGCCCAGCCTCTTCTCCAAGCCTCGGGCGCCCAGCTCCTCCCTCAAGCTCTGGGCGCCCGAGATCTCCCTCAAACCCTGGGCGCCGCACTTCCCTCGGGCGCCCAGCCTCTCCTCCAAGCCCCGGGCGCCCAGCTCCTCCCTCAAGCTCTGGGCGCCCGAGATCTCCCTCAAACCCTGGGCGCCCAGCTTCCCTCGGGCGCCCAGCCTCTCCTCCAAGCCCCGGGCGCCCAGCTCCTCCCTCAAGCTCTGGGCGCCCGAGATCTCCCTCAAACCCTGGGCGCCGCACTTCCCTCGGGCGCCCAGCCTCTCCTCCAAGCCCCGGGCGCCTCACTCCCTCCTCAAAACCTGGGCGCCCAGCTTCCCTCGGGCGCCCAGGCCTCTTCTCCAAAGCACCCAGGTACCTCCCCAGAGGTCGATTGCCCCGCCTTTTCCGGTCTGGAAATTGTATGTTGATGGTTCGGCAACCACAGACGGAGGCGGAGCTGGCTTCATCCTGATCAGCCCAGATGGTACACCCATCAAGTATGCAGTGAAGCTCCACTTCATTGCATCAAACAATGAGGCTGAGTATGAGGCACTCTTATCAGGACTGAGGTTGGCGATCGAAATGGACGCCGAATCAGTTCTTGCTCACAGTGATTCACAATTGGTGGTGAATCAAATAAATGGCGAATTCGAGGCAAAGGAGGAAAGGATGCAAGACTACCTCAATATGGTTAAAGGATTGGTCAAAAGTTTTCAATGCTTTCAGATCTGCCATATTCCCCGAGGACAAAATGTTGCAGCAGACGCACTGGCTAGGCTCGCCTCGTCATTGGAGGCCTCATCCACAGAACCTACACTCATCGGGCATCAGCTGGAGAGGAGCAAGTTAGATGTAGTGGTTGGAAACATCAACTGTGCATCAGAGGGCAGCGAGCCAAATTGGATGACACCAATAAAGGCTTTCCTCCAAGAGGGCACCGAACCAGAGGACCACCTTGAAGCGAAGAGACTCAGAATGAGGGCTTCCAGATACACCCTTCTGCAAAATATCCTTTACGAGAAAGGTTATTGCCTACCACTGCTGCGTTGCCTCTCCCCTGAGGATGCTGATTACGCTCTTCGTGAAATCCACGAAGGAATATGTGGGAACCATTCTGGAGGACGCTCCCTCGCCCACAAAGCACTAAGGCAGGGATTCTTCTGGCCAACCATGGCGAAAGACGCCAAAGAATTTGCTCAAAAGTGCGACAAGTGCCAGCGCTTCGCCACTGTAACCAGGCAACCACCAGAAGAGTTGACTTCCATTTTTAGCCCATGGCCTTTCTCCAAATGGGGTATAGATATTCTGGGCCCCCTCCCTTTGAGCAAAGGCCAATGCAAGTTTGTAGTCATTGCCATTGACTACTTCACAAAATGGGCGGAGGCAGAACCCTTGGCCAAGATCACAGACTTCAATGTAAAAAACTTTGTTTGGAAAAACATAGTCTGTCGATTTGGGATACCTAGCGCCATCGTCAGTGATAATGGCAAGCAGTTTGACAACAAACTCTTCAACACTTTCTGCACCGACCTCCAGATCAAGCAGCCCCACTCCAGTCCAGCGCACCCCCAAGCAAATGGGCAAGCAGAAGTCATGGTCCGAACAGTTCTTCGCAACCTAAAAACCAGGCTCGAAGGAGCGAAGGGTCTTTGGGTTGACGAGCTACCAGGGGTATTATGGGCATACAGAACTACGCCGAGAACCCCTACTGGCGAGACTCCTTTCTCGCTAGCTTTTGGGACCGAGGCAGTCATCCCTGTCGAAATTGGCGTACACTCCCTCAGGGTCCATCTCCAAGACCAAATCAACAACGAGGAAGGACTCCGCATCAACCTCGACTTGGTAGAGGAGGCAAGGGAGATGGCCACGGTCCGCAATGCAGAATACAAGCGGCGCATGGCAAAACACTACAACTCGAGGGTGAAGCCTCGTTCTTTTCAGCCAGGAGATCTAGTCCTGAAAAAGGTGATCCTCGCCACTAAAGACTCTCGCGAAGGAAAGCTAGGGCCAAATTGGGAAGGACCTTATCTCGTGACAGAAGTAGTAAGACCAGGCACATACAGAATCCAAAATTCTGATGGTAAGGCCCTGCTCCATCCGTGGAATGCGGAACATCTGAAGAGGTATTACCAGTGACAAATGGGCCAATGTACAAAAAGCATAAAAATTGTTTATTTCCCATTTCATTGTTCAATAGACTATAAATGAAATAAACATGTTATTACAGAAATGTGCTCCTTTCAATAGGCTATAAATTGCCAAACAAAAAGAAAAATACATATGAGCCTAGTGACTCTCCTTATCCCCCTCATCCTCGCCATCATCCTCATAATCACCTGAGCTCCCGCTGCTGCCATCAGGCTCGTCGGCAGGCGCCTCATCAGGCGCCTCACTCGCCTTAAAGCGCGAGAAGTCGATATCGGGAAATGCTGCGGTAATCTTTCTCCGGAGTTCGTCATAACCAGCAATAAATCCATCGGCGAGGCTGTTCTCAGCATCAGCCAGGCCGTCCTCCAAGTCATTTTCAGCCTGGATAGCTCTCTCCTCCGCCGCCCTCAGCTCTACCTTCAAAGCAGCTTCTCTGAGCTCTGCCCCCTTTCGGGCCTCCACGAGCTCAGCCTCTCTGAGTGAAGTCCTCTCGCGGTCCTTCACAAACTCAGCCTCCCTGAGGGAAGCCCTCTCGCGGGCCTTCATAACCTCAGCTCACTGAGCGAAGCCCTCTCGCGGGCCTTCATAACCTCAGCCTCACTGAGCGAAGCCCTCTCGCGGGCTTTCACAACCTCAGCCTCACTGAGCGAAGCCCTCTCACGGGCCTTCCGTAGCTCGGTCTCACTGAGCAAAGCACCCTCTCGCGTCGCCACTAGCTCAGCCTCAGCCTTGGTCGCCCTCTTGTGAGCCGTTGAGAGCTCAATCTCAAGCCTGTTTGCTCTCTCCCGAGCTGCTAGAAGATTAGCATCATAAGTCTTCCTGGCGGCTTCTAGTTCAGCAATTTTTTCTTGACTTGCAGAGAGATCCCTATGAATACCTGCATTCTCCTGTCTCAGCTTACCGAACAACTCAGCCTTCGAAAATAAATATATGGATGATGCAGACATCTGGAGCAAGAAGAAATCAAGAGAAATGAGAATACATATACAGAAGGAAAACCTGAAGAAAATTCAGACAACCTTTTACCTGAGATAAACCTTCAAGATAAGCGTTTATCATCCCCTCTGTGCTAAGGGCGCTGACCCGAGTAATATCGTCACGAGCTGGGAATCTCCAAAACTTCTCTCGAAGAGTCAGCGGCTTGGGACCAGACGGAGGGGCAGGAGGTACAGATGTGGCGGAAGAAACCAGAGGAGTTTTAGGTTGATGAGGCACAGCCGCGGGGGCCACTACAGGGGTAGTGACAGGAGAACTCGTCTGCGGCTCCACTAGATGAGTGGTTACAGGAAGATCGCCAACCATCACACGAGGAGAATCCCTTCTCGGGGCAACACCAATCCTCGATACCTTGGCAAGATGGGTATTAGCACTTGCACGACGATCTTCAATTGCCTCCTTGGCCTCGACCAACTCCCTATTAACCACCACTGCGGAAGCAAAATGAATGGTTAGAAACAGAATACCAGGAAAAGGTATGCCTAAGCCACTGAAAGCTCCTTACATTTTCTCTTAGTTGATGCCCGGGAAGGCTCACCCGTCCTACGAGGAGAAGGGTCAACAGAGGGCCCACGATTGCTGTCACTCTCTTTAGAAAAGAGAATACCCAAATCTCTATCCGGATGATCTCTTACAGCCTGCAGTTTCCGTTGAATATCCACGGAGAGCACAGGTGACTCTATATATAAAAAAAAAAGAATGAACAAATAAAATGATGAGCATATGTATGCAAATGAGTAATGAGGAGATGATAATGAGTGGCGTACCAGGTCTATTGGCGTCGATCCACTGTTTGGGCACCAGAGCCCTGTTTGCTTCTGAGGCCCACTCGCCACCAACAAAGAAGAAACGAAATTTCCAGCTGTGACAGTTAGAGCGCAATCCCGTGAGCAGTCTGCCGCCCTTGGGGGTGAAATAGTACCATCCCCTGTTAGGAGCCGGAGATTCGAATAAACTGTAGGCAGCATGGAGCTCCATGGGAGATGCCTCCTCGTTATGTGTTCTCCTCCAAAGCTCGAGAAAACCCAGCATAATTCTCCATCCATTGGGTACTAATCTCCCCGGAGTCAGGGAGAAGTAATGAAGAATTCGGCAGACGGAGGGGGGCATAGGGAATCTCAGCCCAGCTTCAAGCATATCCTCGTAAATAACAATGTCACCCGATGCGTCATCACAAGCTGGCTCATCCATTTTGGGCCCGGCGACAAATCACAGTGGGAGGAATATGATAAAAAGTGATGAAACTGGAAATATCATCATTGCTGACTGTGGTATTAATGGTACTCACCTTGGGTCTGTCATCATCGCTTACCATTTTTCCTTTAGAACGCGGACGTAACTTGCCCAACGTGTCTGAAGAAGGACTGCCCTCGGCATGACCTCCCCCTACTATTTTCTCTTCCCTGGCCGAGATGCCGAAGGACTGGGCGCCACCTGAGGCGCCAGCTGCTGCGAAACCGCCTGAGCCTCGAATACCTGCAAAACCACATGCGCCTCCCCCTGCTCCCGCTGCCGCGACGCCCGGCGCCCCGGGGCCCGCTGCCGCGCCGCCCGGCGCCCCTGCCACGCCGCCCAGCGCCCTGGCGCCCTCGCCCGCGCCGCCCGGCGCCCCTGCCGCGCCGCCCAGCGGCCTGGCGCCCTGGCCCGCGCCGCCCGGCGCCCCTGCCGCGTCGCCCAGCGGCCTGGCGCCCTCGCCCGAGTCGCCCGCGCCGCCCGGCGCCCCTGCCGCGCCGCCCAGCGGCCTGGCGCCCTGGCCCGCGCCGCCCGGCGCCCCTGCCGCGCCGCCCAGCGGCCTGGCGCCCTCGCCCGCGTCGCCCGCGCCGCCCGGCGCCCCTGCCGCGCCGCCCAGCAGCCTGGCGCCATCGCTCGCGCCGCCCGGCGCCCCTGCCGCGTCGCCCAGCGGCCTGGCGCCCTCGCCCCCGGCGCCCGGGGCCGCGCCGCCCGCGCCTGCGCCGCCCTCGCCTGCGGCGCCCGGGGCCTTGCCGCCCACGCCTGCGGCGCCCACGCCCTCGCCTGCGGCGCCCCTGCCTGCGGCGCCCACGCCCGCGGCGCCCGGGGCCGCGACGCCCCTGCCTGCGGCGCCTGCTGCTGCGGCGCCCCTGCCTTCCTCACCCGCTGCCGCGACGCCCGCGGGCTGGGCGCCCCCTGCGGCGCCCAGCGCCGCCGTGCCGCCCTCGCCGCCCAGCAGCGCCTGGCGGGCGCTCGCCGTCGCATCGCTCGCGCCGTCGCCTCTTTTGCTGCCTGTCTCCATCTTTTTCTCTCCCAATGGTTTTTGGACAGAGGCTAGTTTCTTTCTTTTGAAGAAAGACTACTCTAGGGTTTATTTTATAGCTTGAGTTTTCAAAGAAGAGTAGCCCAAGCCGGGAGGACTCTCCGAGATACATATCTAAAAGAACAGATAGACAGAGTTACAACCAAGAAAAAGAAAGATTTTTCAGGAAGAAGAAAGTTGGATGCACAGAAAGCCCCACTTTCAAATAATTTTCGAACGCGGGACTTTGAGGGGCAAATGATGGGTCAGGCCCAACCCGGATTGTGGTAAAGAGTCAGGTCCAGACAACCCGGTCCGTCCAAGGTCATGGGTCAGGCCAGTTTAGCTCAGCGGATATTCGAAACTCGTTGAAGGAAGCCTCGTCACGTCAAGGCCTCCGAGTCATCACAACGAAGTCCTCCCCTCACCCGCTCTTACCAATTCTCGCGAAGAAACTCTCGCCTGCCCTCCACCTTGCTCGCTCTTCGAGGACACGTCTGAGGCCGCCTTGAGGACACGTCTGAGGCTCCAGGCTCTGAGAGACGTTGCGCTCCAAGCCCTCCGCCCTGCTCGTTCCTCGAGGACACGTCTGAGGCTCCAGGCTCCAGAGAGACGTTACTTTATTTTTGAATCCCATCTGCTGGGAAGTGTATAAATTCAGGGTCTCCTCATCACTTGAGGGGCAATGAAAAAACTCTTACTCACCTCTCTCTCTCGCTTGTAATCCATCTTGTCAATCAAAGATCACCATATTCAAAGTGGACGTAGGTCATACAGACCGAACCACTCTAAGTTCCCTCTCTCTCTCTCATTTACTCACCTAGCATTTATTACTTGACCGGTGGTGTCCGAAAACCTATTTTTGGCATCATCAGATGTGATAGGGGGAGAGATAAGAACCTGATTGGAGAGGGGAGATGAGAACGCAAGAGCGAGGAAAGGCATTTCACTTTAAAATAAAGTACCAGGGTGAATAGAGATGAAGTTAAAGGCCAAACTAAAACAAATATAGAGATGGGATAGTTGAGAGTAAAAGCATTAAAATGTAAAATTTCTAAGTAAAAGCAATAAAATATAAAATTTCTAATTAACTTCCTTTTTTTTTGTAGTTTGTTACCTTTTATTAAGAATATCTTATTTTTGTCAATTAATGCCATGGATAGCATTTTGCCATTTTGGGCCTTTTAGTTTCAAACCCTTTCTTTTAATTTTTCCCTTTCTTTATCATAAAATTTATATTGTTTTATCTAACATACAAACAAACAGGCCCTAAATTTATACAACTTTCAACAACAACTATCATCTATAGCCCTAAAAGAAAAGCACCTATCTCGTGGCATGGTGCAATCTTTCATTCATACATGTAGGACACTAGGAGACCTTTTAAACCCCCCTAATCTTAAAATGATTTGCATGCTTCGAGATGCGCTCGACCAGCTAGATCATTCCAACCTTACAACAGTTTGATCATCTTTGAAAACAACCATATAATATATTTGTATATTTATGAATTATAGGCCCTTAAATTCGGGGGAGTTCATGGGCTCCCGGGCCGGGCCGGGCTAAGCCACATACAGGCCCGGCCCAACTCTAGAAAAACTAGTCCAAGCTAGAGACGGTCCATAAAAGTCAGGCCCGAGCCTGCGCATGTAATCAATCGTGCTGGGCCGAACTAGGCTTTTATACATCTTGTGGGCATTCAAGTAATTGTTTAGACTAATTGATTACAAGCATTTCTTACATGAGTGATGAGGCCGGGCCGGGTTTGGGATATCTATCACTTAATCCAAGCCTGGCCCAATTACTAACAGGCCTTAAGCCTTGATTGGGCACGGGCTGCCTCGGTCCACGAGCAACCCTACTTGAATTGTTGCTCGGTTTGCTAAATAGTAGATGGTTAATGGTTTTGTCACATTGTCGTAAGGATTTTGTGAAAATATAGGCTATAGCATTCCCAAAAATGGGAAGCTTCGGACCTGGCTCGTCAGAAGTCGGACCGGACAAATTCGATTGAGCCCATGCGCACAATTCAGTACAATTGGGCAATAATATTACAACGAGGATTTTACCCAAAAAAACCCTCTTCGAATTGTTAAAGACCAAAAGGGCCCTCAAATTTTAATAAACACCATATAGGACCTCTTGTCACTCCTTTGTTTTTTTTTTTTTTCTTTCCTTTCCTTTTTCGCTAAGCGGAAATATCTCCTTTCAGTTGTGCACGAGTGGACGAGAATATCCATTCCCATCACAGTTAAAACAACCAGCTAGGCGAGGATGTCTTTGCTTAACTGAGTGTATTAACTGTGTTGGGTGGGGAGATCCCTACTCATCAAATGTTTAAAAAAAAAAGAGGGGGAAATTACAATTAAGATTTATGTCACATTTCATATTCGCACAAACAATTCACATTCATGACATCCACATTTCACATTCACATTTCATTTTCACTTTCGTATTTCATATTTCACCTGTCGCATTCCATATATTAAGTTACATTTAACATTTCATATTTCACCGTTTACTTTTCACAATCACTTTCAATCACAAAATTGTGTCCGAATATATTGAATTCCTACCCAAACTATTACAACCAGATTAAAGTGAGAATGTTTAGGGGTGGCAGAGGTGTCAACTTAAATAAATAATTATCAATAAGACTAGTGGGTCTAGCCTGACCACCCAAAGACCCCTTGAGTAATGTTGTTAATTCAATAAAAGAGTGTTTGATTGTTTTTCTTAAGATTTAGATTAGGACTTTGGGATTTTGGATTTAGGATTTGAAATCAGAATTTAGACATTAAGAATTTGGAATTAGGTACTCTAATGAATCATCAAGACCCAATAATAAAATTACTAGTAACAACAAATCTATCCACAAATCTACAAAATCCAACGAGTAGCATTCAAAGAAGGATCCTACGTCTTAAGAAACAACAAATCAATTTTCGTAAATATATCATAGAAATATAAGAACCCGTTTTCTTGCAAGATCACTTTCTTCTTCTTCTTTTCCAAAAATATAAATTTTTTCTAATAATAAATGAAGATAAACATTTCCATCTTGTTTCTTATTGAAAAATGAAGGGAGCTATGGAAGGTAGAGTCAAATATTTGGTTGGGGGTGGGAAAGAGAAGAGAGAAGGAAGAATAAGAAAGATTCGCTTGGAGATTGTTGTTGATAGTTTCCTTATATATTGTTTTTACATTTGAAATCTTTTATTTGGCCTTTTTGTTGGCCTGGGATGTAATTAACAAAATTTTGACTCGCATGTTGGATGGATGTATGTCATAATTTCAATGTCCGGTTTGGACAATTTGTCCCACCCCACATGCAGTCTTACCTAGGCCAAGATATATATTTACTAATTAATATTTTATTGGTAATCATCACATCATGCCATCCACAACAATTACCCTCACGGCCCCACTTGTGGATAAATATCGGAGACTTCAGGCGTTAGGATAATTGCCAATTTTCGTCGAATGGATTTAATTTCTACAAAATAAAAGGATAATACGAACTAACACAATGAAGGGGAAGGGCGAAGAGTAGATTTAATATCTCAACTCTCACTGAAAAAAAAAATAAACAAAGGAAAAGCAATAACAACTGTAATAGAGTCTATTGTATGGAACCCAGATCCTTTTAGAATCCAGAAATGTTAGGGACTAGGGAGCACCAAGGAACCGGGTACAATCATTCATCGTTTGGTGGTATTTTTCATGTACGACGAAAGCTTTCATGTCCTCCTTTCAACAATGTGATCGTCATGTTTCTCTCCAGTAGAAGCACTGGATAAAGCTGCAATGGCATATTCGTTGTTGCCGATTTTCACCCAGCTCCGAAATTCCTCCCCACCAAGTGCTTCCCGCATGTTGCCTTCAGATGTCACCTCGGGTGGAGCTTCCGCCACTTCAAGCTTGTTGGATGAGAAGTATTGGCCTGCGGCTGCTCCTGTTGCCCTTCGAACAAGGTGTGATCAGGGGGTGGGCCACACTCAAAAGAAGGAAAATTAAGCCTGGCGCGGGCCCCACGGAGCTCAATGGCCTTCTCATTATAAGCTCGAAGGTCCCCAACCACACCCTCCTCTTCTGCTCAGGATCATGGATCTCGGCCACCCATTTACCCGACCTCTGTCGGACACCCCTATATTTTGATGGGGAGAAGAGGTTGCAGTCCAAGCATTCTTCAATCCCCCGACTGCAAGTCGAACACGGGCCTTCGCTCACATTCAGCAAAATGGGAGACCCATCACCTGGGGTGGAGGGAGCAGCATCTCCTGAGCCTTGAAAGGGCAGTGTTTGCTCATAGGGACTACTATGATCATGATCGAGCACAACGTAATTGAAGAGTACGTGTTTGTATGTGGATAGAATGATAGAATTCTCTTCTTCTCTGGTGAGGCCAGAGCTGCTCGCCTCTCCTTCCTCTCTAACGATAGGCTTCATTACCGGAAAAAATGAAAAAATCCTCTTTAAACTTGAGTGTGATCAAGAATTCCTTTATTGTGTGCATCTAATTATATAGTAGTATTCTCGATCCTGGAGAACTGTTCTCTAGCTGATCCTACCCTCTCCACTTCTTTTTATAAA
This sequence comes from Litsea cubeba, assembly GCA_012931725.1. Classification (NCBI taxonomy): domain Eukaryota; kingdom Viridiplantae; phylum Streptophyta; class Magnoliopsida; order Laurales; family Lauraceae; genus Litsea; species Litsea cubeba. The sequence continues at coordinate 17,257,238 of CM022949.1, forward strand.
AACCAGTCAGCTGCCCATCCTAAAAAGAAAAGAATCACCCCTGATTTAGTGCCGGTCTCAGGCCATAATTCTACTTCTTTCTCTAAGCCTCCCCCCCTATCTTCATCCAGTTTGATTCATAATAGTGAAATCATCCTTAGTGGTTGATCTCTCCCCGTTCAAGGTGAAAGAAAAAAGGAAATCCAAAGGCAGAGGCAAAGGGTCTTCCTCCTCAGGTCCTAAGTCAGTGAATCCCCCTGGGCCTCCATCTAAATTAGTTTTATAAATGGTCAAAGTTGTTTATTGGAATTGTAGAGGTATCTGCAACACCCCTACAAAAACAATGGTCTCCCATCTCATAGTTGTCCATTCCCCAGATATCCTCTTCCATTCTGAGCCTAAGTCCAACCTGGATTCCTTCTCAAATGGAGCTTCTCCCTTTGGTCTTTCCCCCTCCTTTTCCAACTCAGATAACTATCTATGGTGTCTTTGCAACCAAGGCCCCAAATTTTCTTTCTCCCTCATTGACCACCCTTCCCAACATATCTCCATTTCTATCTCTGACTCTCCTCTTCTCCTCCCAATATAATCACAGGAGTCTGTGGATCTACTGACTGTAGGCAAAGGAGAATCCTCTGGGACTACCTTGTGAACAACTCTTCTTCCTCCCAGCCTTGGTGTGTGATAGGTGATTTCAATGCTATTCTCTTAGCAAATGAAAAACTCAGCACTCGTCCTCCCTCCCCTATCTCTGTTAAGGATTTCAATGAGATGGCCTTGGCCGCTGGTTTGAAGGACCTTGGATACAGAGGGAATAGCTTTACCTGGGCAAACAATAGGCAAGGCCAGGCCTTTGTGGCAGCTATATTGGACAGAGCCTTCTCCAATTCCAAATGGCTTGATACCTTTGTGGACCCTATGGTGAACCACCTCCCTAGAATCTCTTCAGACCACAGTCCAATTATCCTTGCCCATAGACAGAGCCTCTCCTTCAATAATAGGCCCTTCAAGTTCGACGAAAAGTGGCTCTCCCATGTCTTTTTCCCCAAGGTCGTGGAGGATAGCTAGGCTTCTCCCTGTAGCGGTTCTCCTCAGTTTATTTTGGTGAGCAAACTGAAGATCCTTAAGCTTAACCTTAAGTCTTGGAGCAGAGCAGCCTTTGGCCACTTTAAGAACAATATTGTTCAGACTGAGTCCCAAGTCTTGGCTAAGGAATCTGCTTTCGAAGCTCATCCTAGCGACTCCCTTCTCAGGGACCTGAACCAGGCAAAAGCCTCCCTTCATAACTGGCTTAATGTGGAGTCTACACATTGGAAGCAGTGGGCAAAGGTTAGGTGGCTTCAAGATGGTGATAGAAACACAAAATTCTTTCACCTATCAGCCAAGGCTAAAGGAATCCACAACCGCATTGATAAGATCAAGTTGGATAGCAACCTCTATGCAGATGGAAATCAGATTAAAGATCAGGCCTCTTCCTTCTTCTCCAATCTTTTTCAAGTAGAATCTGTAATCCCGGATGAAAGTCTTTTCCTCTTGGATGGTCCATTAGTTACAGAGGCTCAAAATCAGTCCCTAGTGGCAGTTCCTTCCTCTGAGGAAATTACATCAGCAGTCTTCAATCTGAAGAGGAGCAGCTCCCAGGGGCCGGATGGTTTTACTCGCACTTTCTTTTCCAACTGCTGGAACATTGTGAGCAAAGAAGTTAAAGAGGCAGTCACCCATCTCTTCTCTTCAGGCCGCTTGCTGAGAGAAACCAATGCTTATTTCATATCTCTCATCCCAAAAATCCCTCGCCATAATCTTTTTCGGACTTTAGGCCTATCAGCCTCCCGAACTTTTCATACAAAATTATTTCCAAGATCCTTGTTACTAGGCTTTCCAGTATCCTTCCTCTTCTCATCTCTAATAGTCAATCAGCCTTTGTTAAAGATAGGTCTATCCATCATAATGTGGCTTTAGCCCATGATCTAATCCAAAAACTTAACTCTAAGATTAGAGGAGGCTCAGTTTGTTTGAAGTTGGACATATCCAAGGCCTTTGACAAGTTCCAATGGAATTTTCTCTTCAGAGCCCTTAAGTTTTTCAACTTCTCCTCTGCTTAGATCAATCTGATAAGGGAGATGATTTGTACTAGTAGAGGCTCTGTTCTGATCAATAACAGCCCCTGTGGTTTCTTCTCCTTCTCCTGCGGTCTTTGTCAAGGGGACCTCCTATCGCCCTACCTGTTCATCCTAGCAGAAGAAGTTCTCAGTTTTCATATCGAGCAACTCAGATCTTCAGGGAAAATAGTGCATATATCCCCAGTTCCTTCCATTCCCTGCCACCTGCTATATGCTGATGACATCATGCTCTTCATCAAAGCTTATAAATCATGGATGAGAAACATTCAAATGTTGCTGTCTAAGTACCAAGCCTCCTTTGGCCAATTTTTCAACCTTTTGAAGAGTAATCTCTACCTTAGAAAATGCACAGCTAGGTGATGAGTTCACAAAAGATACACATTCATAGCATTATTTTATGAGTTTTCAAAGGAAAAAAGAACTAAAAATACTATTTTTAGCATAAAGATCATTAATTTCCTCCCCATCATGCTTTGTTCATATCTTTCTATTATAGATAGTCATTTGCGTGCATTTATATGAGTTCCAATGACTTCCATACAAATTATGTTAATTTCTCTTTGTATGTGTTAATTAAAGATTAAAGTTGAGATTCAAGAGTTAAAGATAGTAAGGATAAGTTTGGAAGACAATTGGATGAAGAAATGACAAAGTTATGCCAACAATAAGAAGAAAAATGAAAGACCTGGGTTGGTATTTTGACCATATCATTTTACTCGGGTGTTCGATTGAAGTGATCTCATAAGCATTGGAAAGCATGTTCTAAGATCTACAAATCATATTTCACGACATTTTTTCCAATTCATACGTTTCGGGGGGACAAAATCGCACATCAATCTGGGAACTGTTTTCTAACTCGAGAATGACATTCATATGTTCATATTTTCATTCTTATGAAGTCCTACATGGGAAAGAAATCAAAAGAGAACAAGGCAAATGTTTCTATATAAGGAAGGGAGCTCTAGGCATCAAAGACACAAGCAAGGAGAGCCCCCTCATCTTTACTTAAGCTTTTTATGTAATTGAGAGCAATTGTAGAGAGAAAGTGAGGAAAGCCTTGTAAAAATTAAAGATTTGGAATGAAAGCTTTGTCTTATCCAATGGGTGGCTAATCCATTTGTTTAGATCTTCTAGATGAAGATAAGTTAATGCTATTCCTTTTTGCTTATGCTCTTAATTCCCTTTGTTTATGTGCTTAATATGCTAGAATAGATTTTTCTTCATTGTAATGTACTACCTTCTATGCTTATTTTCTATCTTAGCATTCTTTTTACTATCTATGCTTAGGTTTGATAAATCATGCTTAGGAGTTAATATCTTCATTGCAATGTTTATGTGCTTTGTTATCTAGTTTCTTGTTTTCTTTTAGTTTGCAATTTTTTTTATTTCCGTTGTTATTATTTTGTTTTGTATTTCCATTGTTTTTGTTATATCCATTTATATTTGTTAGCTATATTTGAGTTGATACTCATTTTCATTGATCATTGTTATTTTCCTTGTAATGATCCTCGTGGGAACGACATTCGGATTTCCATAGTCTATATTACTTGAGACAACCGTATACTTGTGGAATTCCCATCACTAGGAGAGCCCAAATGATTTTGGAGATTCTTCCAATCACCAGAGCCTCTCTTCCTTCAGTTTACTTAGGAATTCATATCTTTTTTGGTACCTCTAGGCAATCCCGTTTTAACCAGCTTTTGGACTCTATAAGAGCTAGGCTAGATGGATGGAAGGCCAAGTGCCTCTCCTTTGCAAGAAAGCTAATAATGGTGAAACATGTGCTCTCCTCCATCCCTCTCTACATCTCCCTTGTTATCCCCATTCCCAGCAAAATCAGTCTGCAAATTGAGCGCCTTATGCGTAATTTTTTGTGGTCCTCTAATCCAGTTAAACTTAGGAGTAACATGGTGAATTGGGGTAAGGTTTGTGTGCCTAAAGCAAAGGGTGGTCTTGGGCTGCGCCGGGTGAAGGAGTTCAACAATGCTTGCCTGTTGAAGCTGGGCTGGGCAACAGCTACTTCTGATTCCCTTTGGGCATCTTGGTTCAGAGGTAGATATTTTAAGAGAGGTCCTATTTGGTTTTCTCGTGATCCAAAGTCTGGGTCCTGTATTTGGAAGAGGATTAGATCCTTTGCTACAATCCTTCAGCGTGGAAGTAAATGGTCTCGGGGGATCGGCCACTCAATCCAGCTATGGCTAGACAATTGGATTGATCATGATCCCATTGCGCAGAGATTCCCCCTTCTCCATTTCCCTGAAAGTGACCTAGTGGTGGATATTATTCAAGGGAATTCCTGGATCATTCCAGAAACCATTCCGGCAGAGGTGCACAGTTTTCTCTTTCAGCAGACTCTCTCTTGGAAAGGAAACGCCTCAGGGACTCTCACTCTAAAATCAGCTTGGGGCACCCTGCGGTCCCGAGAAACGGAGGTAGATTGGCATGGTTGAGTGTGGAATAATCTAATCCATCCGAGGCTCTCTTGTTTCATCTGGCGCCTCTTTCATAGGAAAACGCCTACTGATTCTTGGGCTATAAAAAAAAGAATTTTCATGGCTTTAAGATGTTACTCCTGCCACAACAATGGAGAGTCAGACCTTCACCTCTTCTTTTCCTGTTCTCTAGCACAGCATCTCTGGTCTTGGCTCCTTACTCAAGAAGGTCCCCCCCCGCCCCTCCTTTCTTGGTTTCTTCGGTCTTGAATGCTTTACTCAAGGGAGTAGATGGCAATGGAAGAAAGGCTACAGCTGCAATTTTCTTCCAAACCATTTATACCCTCTGGTTCTTGCGCAACGAAGCTAAGCACCACAACAAAAAGCCTTCTCTGGTTAAAGCTCGGCTGGTTCTCCACAACAGCTTCAGTGGCATGTTCAGCTTCTCTTCAGGTTTGAGAATCCCTGCGCATCCAATTTGGAGGTCCTTTGGGTGGGGTGATGGAAATGACTAGCCTTCCACTTCTGCTTTCTCCCCTTGGTAGTCCTAGTTTTTTCCCCCACCCCCCAGTTCTTTCCCCTAGCAATTTCTGGTTGCAGGGTGGTTTTCAGAATGCAGGGCTGGTGTGGATTTTGCTTCTGGTTGCAAGGTGGTTTTCGGAATGCATGGCTGGTGTGGTTTTGCTTCTGGGTTCTGCTCGGTTTGCAGGGCATTCTTAGCAGTTGAATTCTTCGGCTCTTCGCCCCCCCCCCCCCCCCCCCCCCCCCCCAATGGTTGCCCAGTTTTTCTTCCTGCTGAAAGGTTCCCTTATCTTTGGGTTGCAGGGTAATTATTTGTTTTTTTTTTTTTTTTTTGTTAGAAGGGGTGAGTTTTCTACTGGAATGTAGCTGCAGCAGGTTTCAGCACCTTCCTTCCTTGGTCTGTTTTGAAGGGCTCTATGAGTAGTTCAAGTCTTGGGTTTTTGCAATTTCGGTTAGAAGGTGCTTTTCCTGCTACCTGCGCCATCTCAGTCTTTCACTCTCTGCTTGCTGGATAGCTGGCGGGTTGTAGGGCTGGCTTTGTTGCTGCCGCAGGTTTTTGTTCCAAGTTCTTGAGGCTGGCTCATTTTGCTTGGTTCTCTGAGTTGAATATGTCTAGGGCCTGATCCCTGTCAGAGTGTTTTGGTTTTAGCTAATTATTCTTTTGTGAAGGGGAGCCCATCTCCTCCTTTTTTTATTTTTATCTTTTGGTGTATTTTTATTTCTTCTGTTCCTGCCCTTTTGGCATTTTATTTTTAAAATCAAGTGGAGTGAAGTAAAATAAAAAGAATGAATAAAATATATAGTGGGTTATGATGGTATTTTATTTTTAGTTGTTTGGGAAGAAATATTTTTAACTTTTTGTATGAGAAATGGAGTTTTTTTTTTGTCTTTTAGTTAATAAAGATAGTTGTTTTTTTATTTATTTTTTTTTTAAAGATAGAGAGAGTTTTGATAAAAAAAATAGCTTTTAAAATGATGTTTGACTGGACTTGACTTCATAAATAAAATTACCAAACGGGTCATGCTTTCAGCCCTTTTTTTCCAAACACCCTCTTATCATTTAGCAAAAAAAAAATCTAATTATATAGTATTGTTGGATTCCTCTCTAACGATAGGCGGCACACGGCGCAACGGCACTCGTTGGGCAACTTCTGTAAAGTGTCTTTTGACGTTTTGTGACCATTTTGCAACTGTAACGCGTGTTGGTGGGTCCGGTGGGGTCGTTTTCAGTTAGACCATCTAGAACAATTTATAAAACTAACAGTATGCCAACTCAGGTGCCATGTGGGAAATCTCTGACTCGGGAGGAAGATTGAAAAGACTAAGATCTGGCCTTCCCATTTTGCCCTTTTTGTTGTTTCCGACTGGGCCCATTTTGTTTGGGAAGTGGACCGCTCGATGGAAAGGCCCATGATGGCCCCTACTTTTTCTCCAAGGTTTTGCCCACCATGACTAGGGTTGTAAATGGGTACCTGATTCTCCGATTACCCGAAGGTTCCGACCCGTTATGGATCGGGTCTGGGTCCTATTTTGGTCCCGCTAAGAAATGGTTCCGGTTCAGGATCCTTTTTTTGGAACCGATACCTAACCGGTTCCGGTTCCGGATCCATAGTGGCTCAGGACCGTGGACCCGAGACCCGACCCAATATATACTAACATAAGGTAACTTTATTATGTGAGAACAGAACCCTTTTTACTTTTCTACATTAGGGTTTTTTACTTTTCTACATCTCATTGCCTGTTTGGATGTGATTTCTTAGTTTTGGTTAAAAGTGTCTGTTATTGATAGAAAAAAATGTCACATTAGTATTTATAGGTACGTGATCCAATTGAAATGTGAAAAAAGCATAATTTTTTTAAACAAAAATACAGGTATTAGTCTAAACCCGGAACCGGAACCAGACCCGCCTCACAAACGGTTCCGGTTCCGGTTCCGGTTCCCATTATTCTTAACGGTTCCGGTTCCGGTTCCCCTTCTTAGAAAACGGTTCCGGTTCCGGTTCCACCCTGGACCCGGACCGGAACCGACCCATTTACAACCCTAACCATGACCCAGGAGTTAAAATGGTTTTCTATATAATAGAAAAAGGCTCAATCTAACAATCCACTCCATTCAAACGGGTGCAAAACCAATGAATAGGATGAAAATTCAGTGGGTCACTCAGTGCGATTAGCTTGGATTGACAATCACGTGGGCCCCACATAAGATGCACACAATGAACTAGATACGCATCTCGTAGTTTTGTTTGCATGTCGGCAGCGCCATGAATGATTGAAGCAGGAGTCGCGTATATAGCATGTGTTGTTTTCATGTCAAAGCATCATTAGTCTTAATATATTAAAATGTGACTAAATTAAAATGCATCTGATTCTCCGATTATACCAAGATATAATCTTTAAATAATTGGTTATTTAACTTTTTTTTTTTTTTGTTCCGATTCATATATGTGTAAGGATTCAAAACCAAATTTAGTTTCTGGTTAAAAGATAGATCCGGTTTGGAGTCCATACAGGTTTGATTTGTTAGGGCCGATACCCATTATACGAGCCCTTAATTTTGCAAGCTGTAGCTCAAAATCGACTTTAGTTGGAAATCTTTATATTTAACCTTTGAAGTAATAGACTTGATGCACTATTATAACTTGAATGATATCATTATTTTAAGCAACAAAATAAAAATAAATAAATTTTAGAATCAATCCTGAAAGTAAATTCTTATCTTGCAGTGGGACACGATTATGAAACCGAATCCAATCTTCTTATTAGAAATGGGTTTGGAACCAACAAAGCAAGATTCGAGTAGGAATCGAATCCGAAACGTGAACCGTCAATTAGAAATGGGTCCAAATCTACTATGATTCTAGCGCAGAACTGACCCATTTGCACCCTTATTGAAGACTTTTATGAATCTCAGTCTCTGCATTTATGAATTCCGATAAAACTGGTAGAATTGAATTAGAGTATGCCGCCTAGAATTGAAATGTGTCTTTTATTTTGTCCGCTTTTGAAATGTCCCATAAACTTAGGCACAGCTTGAAATTTATACGCCTAGAAATATAAACCTATAGGGGCGGCACTACTGGGTTCTCAGAGATATGAAATAATATGAAATAATATTAAATTTTATTTTTTTTATCCCACTCAATTTAAAAGTTTGACCCCACTGTAGCACTTGGTTAATTTTGAAAAAAGAAATCCATCTTTCAATGATAAGTGTGTTACAATCAATAACCCAAAAATAAGTTATTCTCACAAATAAAACCCTAATTACTCCTACCCTTTATCTCGGTCATTCAGCCATTGGAAAGAAGAAAAGAAGAAGCAGTAGAAAAAGGTAGAAGATTATTATTGTTGAACCATAAATAAAAAATAAATAAAAGAGGAAGAAGTCCCGCCCAGGCGGAAGAAACAGGTGCTTCGTCTGCAGTGTCTCCCTCTCTACGGCGTCTCCTTCTCTGTTCTCCATTCTGTCTCGGTCTCTCCATAGTCATTTTTCTCTCGTTTCTCTAGTGTTGATAATGAAGTTATTATGCAACGATTTCAACAAATGAAAACTCGTCGATGGCAGCTGAAGGAGTTTATGTATTTGAATTTTATTTCTGGATTAAGAACTATTAGTAATAATGTATTAAAATTTCTATTTATCTTTGTTTAAAAATTTAATATTATCTTTGTCGGCTTCTCGAAAATAGATTATTTGATAATCTTATATTATGTTTGTCGAATTATAAAAAATAGATGACATACGTTGATAAAGAAAAAAATAAATTTATTCGATTTGCGGAAGATATGTCTTTTGTTGTCCCTACTGAACTTCAATTTCTGAAGCCACCCCTGTAAACCTAATAAATATTAAAGTGAACGATCGGTGTCGAGCAACACCCTGTCTGGGTCAGGAACAAATTGTAGACGAGTGAAATTGAAATAGCAACCACTTTCTTCTCACCCAAATGGACAAAAGAAGAAAGGATAACATTGAACTTTCTGCAACTATATATCAAACTGGGTTGTGTCTTTATTTTTCTCATACCGAGCTTATTTTTGCCTTTTCTGCTTTCCAGTCATCAAAATGGAGGAATTGGTAAAACGACTAAAACCGTTTTGGAACCAATTAGAAGTGTAGCTAAAGCGATTTAATGATATATTTATGTGTTTCATCGTTACTCCAGTGAAAATCAAATTTAAGAGATGCTAATGTGTAAAAATTCCTAAATAAATTTCCCCAATGTTGGTAGGTCCCAGGAGCTCCATTTATCTTAAAGCCACGTGTCGAAGTGCAAGTCACATGGCTGGCACGATTTGCTTTCCTTTCATCTGAAATGCATGGAAAAGTATCTGAAATGTAGGACAAAGTCTTCTTTCTTGGGAAAAGAAGAGTACAAAAAGAGAAAAATGAAGCAAGCCCCATGAACAACCCTACTCAGTATACTGGAGCCCAAACTCTTGTAATTCCTGCTACAATTGGGTGGTGTGCCGACCATTTATGGTGCAATTAAAGGAGTTTAGTTAGACCGAGTCATGGAGCATACCAATTATTTTGCATGCGTTGGATACTTGGATGCAAAGGTTTTAGAACATTAAGATCATGGGAAGTTGTACGGATACTAGTTGATGTAGCCCGGCTCAAGACTGGGACATGCAGGCCTTATGGACCCATCTGATGGGGGTCCACCTGATCTCTGATTTGATAGAAATCCCTATTATTTTTTGAGACAACATCTAATTTAGTAATATTACTTAGTTGCTTAATAGGATTTTTTCTAAATTCTATTTTGAGTAGGAATAGGTATCTTACTATTTTCAATATCGTGTTTAGTTTAGATATAGTATGTTTTAGTTTAGAAATAGGGTGTTCTATATATACAGAAGAACCCCCTTGTTATTAGACAAGCGTATTCAATTAATAAAATTATCGTGAGTTATTTCTCTTGAGTGTTATGGCTTGCCTTGTGCCATAGGGCTGGAATCCTTTGGATTCAATCAATCTCATCCTCGAGATTGGTCTGCAGTACGATCAAGGTTACAGGGCTGCGCCAGATATTATTGCCCCTGAATGAAGACCACCAATATTCATTCACCGATCTCTCATTCGGTTATGCAACCTGTTCTTCACATACTTCACTACTGAAATAGTTTTTTCTACTGTCGCAGTCGCTATGATAAAATCAAAGCCAATTTTAGAAGCAAATAAACCAATTGGTATACGATATCCTTCTTTGTCTCCTCTAATTTTCTAGCAAAGTCATAAATACCTTTAAGTTCTAAAAACTCATTGCTAGAGTGCATAACAGCAATGTGGGCCCATTATTATTTTTATTTATTTTGTTAAACAGTTGGCCAATTCACTTACGCGGTGGGTATTTAATGGTGACTTTTATTCACTACCACAGCAACAAGGAAAATATGTAAAGCTAGCTCATGTGGGGTGAAACTCATAAATTAAGTAGGGTCAAAAGTTTCCCAAAAGTTCAATTCATGACATTAAAAAACTATTTTTAAATATTTCTTCAGATCTAATAGTGGTCAATTGGCCCCACTGTGATCAATGTGGCGCCACCGATGAACAAGAAGAGAAAACAATTAGAACTAAGGCATATCAACAGTAAAGCCTAAAACTATAAACATATAAACAATAAGCTTAGAGTGTGGTTTACCATAACATATGAAGTTTCAAATAATTTGATCCTGTTATGGACCCTTTGATTCATTTGTCTTCTATAAATGAACAATAGGACTGATCTGACTTGTTTGAGTTGCTAAACCAACTTTGTCAATCACGTACGCAAAGTTTGGCAGTCATTTCACTTCTCTTAAATGTACGAGGGGTGAAATATTTTAAACTTAAAGGTCAATCTGAGAGAGAGAGAGAATGGGGAGTTGAGAAGAAAAAAAAGGCACTTGCACACAAAAATTCTCAATTATCCTTGTTAATTAGTACCTTTTAAGAGAACGTTAGTTTTGAGAATTACATGAAGTTGTGAGTTTTTTTTCAAAATAGCATCCTCAAGTAAACTAATTCTAATAATAGCACACATTTGAAAATAATACCCAGAATAGCATCCCGAGCCTCAATCTTAATACATTTTAAAACACTCCCTTTCTCAATCTACTTTTTCAAGTGAATGTTGCAGATAATCCATCTAACAAAAGTAGATCTTCTGGACTTTGCAAGCCATATGCTTTGCAATGGATGGTTAAAATTGAAACTCCCCTTTGTCCAATGACTGCCCAATCTGTGGTCTTGGATCTAATGACTAGCAACATTCAATCAAATAGATTTTTCTTTTGAAACTATAAAAGGCCATAAAGATCTAAAAGTAAAGGCTTAAAGCTGAAGATTTACAAGGGCCATCAAATAATCCACCAATTGGTAGGAAGTAGTTACTCATCCACAACCCTAATAAATTAAATCACGAAAAAGTGGTGGTCCAATTTAGATTTTCAGCTAGACTCCCTGATTGTTTAGAAAGAAATTTGGTAATATGGGGGATTTTCAATTCATATCAATGGATAGTTAATTGTTCATTGATAAAATCAGAAATAGAGAATTTCTATCATTCTCTTAAATGTCACAAAAAGGTCTTTGGAATTCTTCAAGTTTTAAAATTTAAAATCATTCTTTTAATTTGTCCTATACGAAGAAGATTTATAATTCTTCTACTTATGAAATTATTTCAATACGAATTCTTCATTGTGTTCATACTCTTGGGCCATCAAACAAGCCCAAAAAGAAGATCAAAATTTTACCCAAAAGAAATCAAAATTGTCCAAATGAAAAATGAGAATTTAGAGGAGAAAAAAGAAAACTTGGATACTTACACCCCAAAAGCCATACAACACGTCTTGTCTCCATATATCTTACTGGACACCTGAAAATTGCCAATATAGCACATTAAAAATGTACAAAAAATGCCAGATTTATACACAAATGGACTCACATTAAACCAATTCAAGGTGGTATTATGGATTTATGGTACTCCACCATTGAATGTGGGCCTTGAGAGTGTTGTTTGATGGAACAGTGGAGTTCTTTGGCCGAGGATATTGCGTGTCCACGACCATGAATTTGTTCAAAGTGGGGATGATCAAACGGTGGGACCTATAAAGTAGTGGGTCATTAGGCCATTTCTTGCCTTTTTCATCTTAGCCAAGCATTTTGAAGAATCTGATCAAAGATTTAAAATACTCGATTTTAACACAAAAAAAAAAAAAAACTTTTTTAAAAAAGTAGATTGAGAGAAAAGGGGTGTTTTAAAATGTATTAGGATTGGATATGCCACATAGGCTCAGGATGCTATTCTGGATATTATTTTCAAATGGGTGCTATTATGGGAATTAGTTTAATTGATGGTGCTATTATAAGAAAAAAACTCGGGAGTTGTTGTGAATCGCAACTCCCACACCCATAGCCCCTATTAGGGATTGATCCCAGGCAGTGTGGCTTTCACTTTTCTCTCTTAGGCCACTGGGCCAACTCAGCATAAAAATAAAAGAGCCGTGCTACACCGCCCGATTCTGAGACCGGGCGGTGGCACGGTCCCCATAGGGGACCGTGCCACCGCCCGGTCTCAGAATCGGGCGGTGGAGACTTTTTCAAAATAAAATTATAAAAAAAAGTGTACCTTGATTTTGTCATCTACTTACCTACCGTCTAAGGGTAGCTTTTTGTCGTTTTTGTGCCTTTAATTTCAAACCCCTCATTTTTTATATATATTTTTTATTTGACCACATAATTTTATTTTATTTCACCCATTTAAAGAAACATACCCTAAGCTTTATACAGCTTCAAACAACACCTATCATGCATCTTTCGGAAAGAAAAGAAAGAAAAATATAACACTTATCATGTGCATTGGTGCAATCTTTCATGCATACAAGTAGGACGCAAGGAGACCTTTGTCGTAATGGATGTGTAAGTTTTGTTTTTTCTTATTTTACAATCTTTTATGCATGTTAAAGCTTAATTGATGAACAATCACTTGGGCCCTGAAGATGGTCCAGTCCACATACTTGGATAAAATTGGAATGACAAAGGGAAAAGGAAAGCTAGTTGCATTCTCAGTTAAAATTGTTAATGGTTGTTCCGATAAACTTTGAATTACGAAGAACCAAAAGCAGTGGTTTCTCATTCCCTAAACAACCTGCAGCGTCCCTCTTCCTATCGCCTCATGGTTGATACGCCCACTATCTCTAAGATCCTAATTGTAAAAGCTACAAAAAGATATATAGTAAAGACTATAAAACCTACACAAGAACTCTATTCAAAGCGCCCTTTTCCATGAAGGATCACCTTGTCCTTGTTCATGTCCTCGTGTCTCACTGGTTGTGGCAGAAGAAGATGCATTAGACGAACCCACAATGGCTTATTCGTTGTGGTTAATGATGAAACAGAGGAGAACCCACCATCAAAATTGTCAGTGAGAAATAATTGAGCTTCCTCCAAGGAACTTAAAATTGATGATCCATTGAATAAAGGAAAACACCCATGTGGGGCCTACTTGGGCATTGATCCAAGTGGACCATCAAAACACCCACCCCCTATTTACACTGGATCTATTGGAATTGCACCAATTCAAATAGACTGAATCCAAAACCAAAATTACAAAATTTGAAAGTATAAAAAAGTTAAAAAACGACCCTTCATTTAAATTCACATTATAAGTAAAAAACGTAGGTTTGTTTGGTAACTTTACTAATAAAGTGGAGTGAGGTGAAAGATAAAGTTAAAGGACAAGAAAAGAAGCATGATCGAATCAAAAAGTGGTGACTTTTATTCATTTAGTGAAATGAGAATATGATTTTTTAACTTTTTTCTTATTAGAAAAAAAAAGAGAAGACGATCTTTTGTCATTTAGTAACATGCAAAATATAAATATATATACAAAAATATATATAGTGACTTTTTTTTTGTAAAATATAATAGTGTTGTTTAAAATATAATATTTTTTTTATTTGACTTCTCTTTTTCTTTTAAAATAATCATTCACCTCACTTTATAAGTAAAATGAATTTACCAAATAGGCCTGCAGCCAAAAAGTATTGGTTTTATTTTCATATCTCCTGTCATTAGCACGTGAAAAAAAAATGTCATCAGCAAGTGAAAGTCGTACAAATGCATTAAGATCCCGACAATAATTCTTTTTTGAAGTTGGCAGGTCCAGGAGCTCTTTTTATCTTAACGTGACTGAAAGGTACAATTTCTCAATTTCTCTGATGTGCATTCAATGTTGTAAATTTAAACTTAAATGTAGGAAGCAGCTCACAGTGGACAAAGGCTTGGACCACTGTCTTGCTGGATCTGGGCAGTATTGGTTAAATTTACTATGATCGGAATGTGTCTAGGCCTTTGTTTGTTGCTTCGGTAGGTCTTAGTGGTATGTTGTTGGTACTTCAATTGGTTTTCTGTGGAAAGGGACTGGTATTCAAGAAAGAGTTCAGCACAGATGCAGAAAGACAGTTCATATATATATATATATATAATTGAAAAGAGTTTTAACTCTAAACAGCCAAAATAGAACTTTTTCCAATAAAGTCGGTGGCCATTAGAGGTGTTTAAGAAGTCGTTACTTTGACTCTTGTAACTTGTTTGTGGGCTTCGTTTGGCAATTAATCTTCCAAAAGGACAAAGGTTCCTTTCTGTGTTGTTTTTTGGAAAGGAAAAGGGACAAGAAAGAAGTAGTCAAGCCGCACTCTCTTGTGCTGAATATAGTGGCGGCCGAAAAACGTGTAACTCGTTTTGTATGGTGCGGTGCAGTGCGGGTCTCTTTCCGTGGGAATAAAAGCTTCATTTCATGTGTTGCCTGCCAATGTTTTAGAACTTATTCTGCCACTAATTTGGCCCGAATGATCCACTGGGCTCACGGTTTTATTTCTGATGGGCTTCAACCCATCAAAAGGCCTCATACAAGGTAAGAGTGTAAGCTCTACATATAATCCCAATCACTTTCCTCTCTATAGTCGATGTGGGACTCCGGAGCGTCACAGTTGGTTTTTTATTTCCAAACTCTCAAAGGTAGCTAGAGAGGAGCTTTTTTCATATCCAGGACCATAAATTCCTAGAAAAGAGAGCTTGCATTTCTGAGCTTCTCAGCCAGGATTAACTAGTCACCTTCCATGATCAACGTCTTCAAACTTTCAGATTGCATATCAGGACTCGTCGAGGGAGAGCACTCAACTCTGCCTCTAAAGGGTCGGTAACTTCAACAGCTCCAGCGTAGGACAAGAGCATCTTACTCCTATCATTTCTCACAATTGCGCCCAATTCAATGGATTGTTAGAAATTCTCGAAAATGAGATATCCAAGGTTTTTATTTTATTTTCTTGAAAAGCACTTTTCATATTCATGCATTTTTCATGTAGAAAAAGTATTAAAATCCCTTGGAAAATAATCCTTTTAGCTGACCGCAATATTGATGCGACAAGGCTTTCACGATGATGATGACGGCCCTAAATTAGTCTTCACTTTGCGCCACACCAGACGAATAACGATTCTGTCACATCCCAGTGGTGGGCCTGGGAATTAACGTGAGATTCAGGGCCCAATATTAATGTTTAACAAACAAATCATCCAACTTGGCCCCCAATCATAGTCCCTAGAATCGAAGTCCGCGATGAGGTACGAATATTTCCTTAATTTATTATAAAAATACAACGGAACTTCTTAATCATCCAAAAGGTATAACATAACATTTCAGAGTATGCACATTTACTCTAGTCTTAAGTTAAAGTTGATAAAAATTAACAAAGTAATTTAATTAAACAACATCTACAAAATCTATACTAATAAGAAAATAAATATAAAATATCCATTAAATAAAAGCACTCGTGTGTTGGTCAAAACAACATTGTTGTTTACACATCACTCATACTCACCATCAGGTTGTAACACATGAATACACAACTTCACGTTCCCCAGTAGATGAGCTAAGTACCTATGCAAGCATAGCATCATCAGGCTACGACTACCGGCAAGTGGATATATATAAATAGAAATTGATATACAATGGAAAGCAGTAAAACAATATTTCATAATTTCAAAGAAACCCGAAATTCATTCTTTCATATCAAAATCATAAGTTCTTACTCACAAATCCATTTCCATACTTTCATAAATTCCTTTCAAACCATATTCATATATCCAAAAATACAATACACCACTTAGGCTTTTACCATGGCGAACAACCATGGCACTTCGAGTCCATACCCTGTCTATAAGTTCTTTTATCCATGGTTTATATTCACATTCATATGTTCTTTTCTTCTGTTAACCTGTCCACAATTTCATTTTTACGGTAATCAACTGTTCTTCATATTTTCACGGTAATCTGTTAACCTGTTCATATCGATCGCGCAGTCGTCATATTCACATTCATATGTAGATTTAGCTTAGTGGTGTTCATTCATATATATATATACAAAATCTCATATCAAATTCGGAAATTCATAATAAATATTCATATAAACGGAAAGATAACAATTTCCAATAAAAACATGTGCTAAGTCTCAATTATTAGATTCAAAGGTAATTAATAGGTCATAAATTCCTAAGTAACAAGTCCAATTTTCAAATAGAAAACAGGTCACGAGTCAAAAGTAGAAACAATTCCGAACTCTGCAAGGTTTTCTTCCAGAGGTCTATTGGGTTTCAAAGGGTATCATAACAGTCATAAAATATAAAGAAAATATGTAGATCCCTAATCCTTATTTTCTTGCAATTAATTTTAGGGACTCAGCCCGCCTCTACCATCATTTCAAACCATCTCCCTTCCATATATCAAATATAATCCATCATTCCATTCATTCTAACCATTTATTTTTCATAAATCCGACACATAAAACAATTGAATCTAGAGGATTTTACCTAAAAAGGGATCCTAGTTGGCCACTAATCGGAAGAGGTACCCATAGTATATATGCTATGGAACAGGTATTCCCGCCAGAAAATATATTTTTTTTTGCTTATTTTCTACAAGCGACGACGTCGTCACAAATTAACACAGCAATTTTCGCATTAGATTCTGTGAAGCAACAACGTCGTCATATATTAAAGCACATTGTCTTTCAATAGCTTTTGTGAAACAACGACGTCGTCAGATATTAAAGCACACTTTCTTCCACTAGCTTCTATGAAGCAACGACGTCGTCAGATATTAGAGCACACTTCCTTCCAAATTCTATCTTCTATGAGGCAATGACGTCGTCACTGACCATTGCAATCGAAAAAAATGATGTGTGTATTGGTTTTATGTGCGAGCGCACTACAAGACATGGACATACAAGCTTCGTTTCTTGCCATAAAAAAGCACATAACTTGGCAGTATTCAAAAATCCATATTAAAACATTCAATAATCCACCACAAGGCAACATTCAATAATCCAAAACAAGCGGACGTTAACGTCACAATTAGACCTCCTAAAAGCCTGTTTTATTCCATCTATAAAGGTTTGCGCAACCGTTTTCCTCTTGGTCGCGGTCGCGGTGCTGCTGCTGCTGGTAGCAGTGGCAGCGCAATTCGCAAAACTCATCAGCGCAATTCTCATTGCAATTTCCAGTAGCATTTGCTCGTCCTCTTCCGTGCCCAATCCCCACTATCCTCCTCTCCTTCTCTCTCCTCTGCATTCTCTCTCTTCTCCTTTTTCCTCACATCCCCATCTCCAACCATCTCTTCCTCTCACTCATTCTCATTCTCCTCCCAAATCACACACCAACACATCAAAGTATACGTTGCAGACCTCCCCAGATCCCTCAATTAAACAGGGGATCATGAATTTCCAAACTCAACAAGTCACCATCATCTGCTTAACAACTCCACAAAAAAAGGCCAAAAATCTTCAAAACCCTACTCCCCCAAAACTTCCCTTCGTCTCCCTTCTCCCTCTCTCCTCCCCACGCCATGGAAACCCAACCACAAAACCACCAATCTGAACCCCAAAACCACCAATCTGAGCCCCAAAACCACCTTCCGCAATCTCACGATAAAAACCCAAACCAGATGCCAAACCCTCCAGACCCTTCCCAAAGCCTAGAAACCTAGTTCCCCGAACCTCCCCCCAAGAAGCGACAGCGTCGGAAGAAGCAGTTCCCGGAGATGATCCCCTCCGCCTCCGCCGTCTCCGGCCTCCGTGTCCTTCGCCCCCACTCCAACAAATCCAACAGCAATTGCTCGTCCTCCAAGTTGAGGCCGTTGAAGTGCATAGCAAGGGGCTGAGGCGGAGGCGGGGAGGAGACTAAATGGCAGAGGCTGAGGTTGTAGAGGTCGCGGGGTAGAAAGGAGGTGGAGATGACGGAGAGTACGTCGTCACTCGTTTCAGGGAGGAAGAAGGGGACAATGGGGAAGTGGGGTTTCGGGGCACTTTTATGAGGTTGAATGGTGCAACGACGTCGTCACTTGTTTCGATCATTAATAAAAAAAAAAAAAAAACGGGGACCACTTCCGTGCCATATTTACTAGTGGCCCATTTTTTGTTTAGTGGTCATCTTGAGTCCTTTTTTAGCTAAAATCCTCTTGAATTTAAATCAATAATGAAATCATTTCAAAGTTACAATTCCATAAAAACACATGCATACCCATAATAATAAATACATATTCACTTGCCTTTGGGTGAGGAAATCCAAAATGTCCAAATTCACAACTTAGCTCAAAATGTCCAAAACCTATGAATTAGAAACAAACCCACATAAATAACTCTACAAATCACAATCTAACATGCTAACAAACTCATCTAACACTAATTAATGGAAAACCCCCAATTAACAAAACCTAATCAAATGGAAGAAGCTTACCAAATAGTGAAGCTTGAAATTAGGGATGATGAAGATGGGGTGGGGGGCACTTGATGGATGGCCCACTGGAATAGTGGTGATGATGGTGCTCAGTGATCCACTGGGCAAAGAGGGGGAAGAAACAGAGAGGGAATAAAATGGGTGGGGCTGATTCACGTTGGCAGGGAGAGTGAGTGAGGAAATAAATAGAGAAATGAGGAGGTGGGGGTTGATTCATGTGACAAGGAGAAGGGAGAAAGGAAAGGAAAAATGGGGGAAAACAGAGGGAGAGAGAACCAGGGAAATAGAAAGAGATGGGCCGGCGGTTTCGTCGGAGAGGATGGTGGCCAGGTGGTGGTGTAGGCGGTGAGGGTGGTTCTCCAGGACGGTGGGCAGCACGGTTGGTTGAGAGAGAGATGAGTGAATGAGATGGGAGATGAGATGAGATGAGATGAGATAGTGGAGACAGGAGAGGAGCTCGGTCATGGTGATGGTCGGGGGTGACGGCGTCCAGCGACGATGGCAGCAACTCGTGGAAGAGGGAGAGAGAACGAGAGAGATGAGATGAAACAGAATGAAAGAAAGGAAATGAGAGAAGGGAGAAGTGAGGAGCTACTGGAATCGTGGAATGAGAAAGGGGAAAGGAAGATAAGGGACGAGGAAAGAAAGGATAAAGGAAAGGAAATAAACAGAGAGAGGGGACAAGGTGGCCATTCACGTGGAGTGTGGGGAGAGAGAAATGACTGAGGAGAGAGAAATGAGACTTTAAATGGGTTTGGGTGAGGCCTGGTTTTACGGTGTTTTTGAGGGTCCGGATCAAGATGGTGTAGAAGATTAAAGTTTAGAAAATAAAAACATCCACACAATGGTACCATAATTTAAAAAATCTAAAATTACAAAAATATCCCTTAAATTCGATGTAAAATTGTTACACTACCCCCTATTATGCCCAAAAGAATCCGGTTCTAGACCAAACTTCGTACACACAAACTTAATAATTAATCGGACATGTTTGGCTACTAATTAAGCTTAATCAACTAACACTGCAATTAATTAGATTAGAAGTCCGGGATATTACAACATCGTTGTACTGGCTTTACATAAATATAGCTGTCCCAAATATAGGAACCTTTGGGCCAGGATAGTCTGAAATCGGCTGGAGTAATTCTATTGATTCCAGGCCCACCATACATGTGAAACGGCCCGTACTATTATAATTAACAATGTAGCTCGTGCTAATGAGCTTGTGTGAGTCGAGCAAATTGATGGTGATGGTAGAATTTGGATCAGCCAGTAACAAGTCAATAGCGTAGGTTTTGAAACCCAAACTGTTTAAAAGAACAAACTTCTCTACGATGACACTGAACATATTGAGCCAGTTTTGCCTTTTATGATAATTCGCCCACCAATGGATTATTTTATGGTCTTTCTTTAATTCATCTTCCTTTTGTATCCATATGTTTTCACATCATAAACTTGACAAACCCTCCTCCAATTGGACTGAAATCCGGCATGGTACTAGCATATGAGAGCATGCAAGTTTGAGTTCTCTGTTTTTCAATCTTCTAAGGAGGGCTCCACTTCCTAGATTGGCGGTTGTAATTCAAAGAAAAAGAAAGCAAGTTGCATTTTCTATTAATTTAAACATGGGTTTCACTTCATTAATCACAGAGATCGTAAAATCGATCAATGGATTACTCCCTTAATCACAGTGACATCTGCACTGTGTTTACAAAAAGATACCAATACACCTGTACAAGAATTCTACTTCTAATTAACAGCCCTTTCGCGGAGGACCTGCTTCTTCTACTGTCTCACTGTTCATAGCAGAAGAAAAGACATTAGATGAAGCTGAAATGCCATATTCGTAGTGGCCGATTCTTGCCAAGTTTTGAAATTCCCCTTCTCCAAATGCTGCTTCCCGCAAGTTGCCACCACCAAAGGCCGTCTCACCCGGAGCTTCCTTGTTCCAAGGCATTATAGTTAAATCAGTACTAGGCACCATCTGATGCTGTTGTGGTTGTTGCTGCTGTTGGCCTTCCAACAAGGTGTGATCAGGGGGTTGAAAATTAAGCTTCGCTTGGGCCCCACGGAACTCAATGGCCTTCCTATCATAAACTCGAGCGGCTTCTTCAGCTGTATCGAAGGTCCCCAGCCACACCCTCACTCTCTTGTTAGGATCATGGATCTCGGCCCCCC
The DNA here is from genome assembly GCA_012931725.1 of Litsea cubeba. Classification (NCBI taxonomy): domain Eukaryota; kingdom Viridiplantae; phylum Streptophyta; class Magnoliopsida; order Laurales; family Lauraceae; genus Litsea; species Litsea cubeba. Next base: position 17,278,252 of record CM022949.1, read on the forward strand.
ATCTACCAGATGGCCGTTGTCGAACACCTCTGTAGTTGCTTCTCTTCTTCTTCTCCTCCTCCTCCTCCTCCTCCTCCTCCTTCTCCTTATTCTCATCTGATGGTGGGGCGAACATGTTGCAACCCAAGCAGTCTTCAATTCCCCCCCCGCACATCGAGCATGGGTCTTCGCCAGCATGTGGAAAAATTGCATATCCACTAGAGGATGAAGGGCAGTAGAAGGGCCCTTTGGAGAGAACATGTTTGTTGGTGGATATAATGATAAAATCCTCTTCTTCATGGTTCAGGCGGGAACTGATAGCCACTGATCTGCTCGTCTCTCCTTTCTCTCTGGGAGCGAGTTTGGAGCTTCTCCCTTGGCTCTCCATTTGTCACTGGTGTTGTATATCTAGACTTCTTGATCTTACTGCAGGTTTCTTTCACTTTTCTTGGGATTTAAATTTCATGCAAATGTATATATAGTCTTCGACTCATGGGGAAATCAACTGTACAGTAAAATATCTAACGCGGTTGATGTAGGACAAGACCTATTCCTGGCTTGCTGAGATTGCGGCGTTGGAGGTAGGGAAGTAGGGATGCATGGTGGGGCCTACCGCCTACAGAGAAAATTCAAACTCAAACTCTTTGATTGGCCATTGTCGACATTTTTCAATTGAGTTTCCCTAGGGACTTGCACATGTCTGTACCACCACAGAAAATAAAGTTTCCGGAGTCTTTGGCATGGTTGAAAAAATTGAACATGTACGGGTATCGTATCGTCTATTTATACACAATTTATCGGCTGGCAAAGTCATCGGGGTAGACTGATATATCGGCCGCATAAAGTCGATTTTTCGGTCGATACCCTTAAAAAAAATTTTATTTCTTTTTCCTTGTCTTCTTTCTCATTTTAACTCATTTCCTCTAAATACCAGCAACTCCTCTTCCTTTTTTAACACTTCCAACACCTTTTCAGAGCAATCAAAGAGTTTTAATAACCACTTTTCCACATGGGCCACCTTAATACATACTCAAAGTCGAGATTTTCGATAATGTTTTTCCCTCCCCTGTTTGAAAATGATCCAATCCAATTTTACTGTTTGTTTTCATAGTATACATTGGAATTGAGTTCAAAAAAATTCAAAGTCAAACGATCTTTAATGAAGGATTTTTAAAGTGAGAGGAGAAGGATTTGAATTTTGACGTGAGGGATGTAGAATATAAGGTACCTTTGTTGGTACAAATGTGACTCGATTTTCTTAGATTTGAATTACTAGGTGGTGGCGAAGCATTCATTTCTCACCTCGCCTTATTCAAATTCACATCGGCCTCTTCAATTTTTATCACTTTTAGGTATAAAAAAGTCTTATAATTACCCTGTATTCAATTACATGAAACAAACAAACCCTAAATAGGATTAATAAGCGCGAAGTAAAATAAAATTTATACAATTTCGGATAAGGTAGAGATATAAGATGTCATGACTTATGGGGCAAATAATTTTATATATATCTGTTACTAATGTAAAAAAAATATTGTATTCCCATATTTTATAATAGTCTAGATCGCATGTGTACAAATTGGTTTCTAGTTCTGATGTTTGATGTTAACATTTCTTGAGAATGATGGGGTTGCTTTGCATATTTCCCAAGTCATGAAACCCAGATGATAAATGTGTGTCACTACAATAAATGAGCCTTTTTTATTTGATAGGTGAAGATAGTTGGGATGACAGGTTTTGATATTGAGCACATCTTCCAACTGTGCTATAGGCACTTCCATTGTTGATTATGATAGAATGGTTTTTTCAGTTTCATTGTAGTATAGTGGGATTGCGTGGTGTTTAAGGGGTATGGGATCAGTGGAATGGGCTTGATATGATGCTGAGTTTATGCAATATTTTTGGGCTATGTTGAATGGATATGGGATGGATTCATCTCAGATTTTTAAAGAACAAGATGGTTTGGCTTTGAATGTTACAGCTACTAGCTTCTAGGAAATGACCCAGTAGTGGCTCCGGTATAAATGACAGTAGAAGCAACTGGAGACTGTGAGGAATAGGGGCTTTTAAAAGCTACATTTTTCCTTATGAATATCACAATGCATCTGAAATGCATACATTGGTATTATAATTATATTAGATATGTTTCATCTTCTATGGTTCATTAGCTGGTACATAATCTAAGATGTTTAGAGTTGTATAATTCAGATGGCGGGTCAGAAACAACAAATGGAGGTTCAGATGACGGGTCAAAAACAACAAATGGAGGCTCAGATGGATGATATGAGATCTTGACAAAAGAATATGGAGGCTATGATGCAATCTATAATGGCGCAAAAGATGGGCACTCTTCCATGGTAAGACATTTATATATCAGGTACTTTAGTTTCTTAGTTGCGGTTACCATGTTGAATCTCTCTTCACAAATGTTACATACCCAAAACGAGTATATAGTGAAGAAATGTTTAAAATGAGAAATAAGTAGCCGTATCATCAAGTCAATCTGATTTTTTCCATGCCCCATATACATCAAGGGCCATGATTTGAATGATATGGATTGATGTACATGTGGTGACTTTGTGCATAGGCTACGATCAACATGAACATATAAGATTTCAACTTGAGATCTCAAATTTCAGTTTTAACATTTATCTTGTTTTATAGATTTTAACATCTATCTTGTTTTATTTATTACAGATCGAAATAGGAGATGAAGACAAAATAAGAACAAGCAACATTTTTTGGACCGGTTTGGATGGCGTAGATCAATTTGAGGATGCTATATTTTATCGTGGAAATTGTTCGGTGTCTCTCCGTGATACATATCAAAGACGGCCTTTCAGTTATTGTTTTTGTTATATTGAGACCAACTATTGTACATAGATTTATGTTTAACAGAATTTTATCAATATCTTCAGTAATAATTTGTGATGATGACAATTGATTCATTGCACTCAAATTCAATGAATTAATTTAGTTTATGTTTTTACATCGGTGGAGTGTTATTTTCATACCTCAATTGCTACTTAGAAATACATGATTGGATGGATTGTGAATGGATGATGAGATTATATTTGTATTGATTGAGTATCAAAAGAGGAAAAATATATATTTTTTGAAAATATTAAAAAATATATTTTTTTTGAAAAATTATTATTTGTGGCGCTTTTATTGCGTTGCAAATAATCAAATGTAACAAGTTGGAGATTATTTACGACACCACAAAAGCGTTGCAAAAAAAATATTATTTGTAACTTTATAAGAGCATCGCACTTAATGATTTATTAACGACTTTTTTGAATCGTCGCAAATAATATTTATTTGCTGACGCAATTTTACCGTTGCAAATAAATCATTATTTGCGATGCTGTTTTTCCGTTGCAAATAAATCATTATCTGCAGCGCTTTTTTGCTGTTGCAAATAAATCATCATCTGCGACGCTTTTTTGCCGTTGCAAATAAATCATCATCTGCGAAGCTTTTTTTGCCGTTGCAAATAAATCATCATCTGCGATGCTTTTTTGCCGTTGCAAATAAATTATTATCTGCGACGCTTTTTTGCTGTTGCAAATAAATCATCATCGGCGACGCTTATAATACGTCGCAATTGATACGTAATTAGCAACTCTTTGAAACTGTCGCAAATACTCTCTCCTATTGCCACGCTGCAGTCTTTAGTGTAGCTAATCTTTCTGTGACCCCATTATTTGCGACCCTTAGTTTTTTGCGTCGCAATTACTTATTGCGACGCTTTTTATATTATTTGCGACGATTTTTTGGCATTGCAAAAAAGCTAAATTGTAGTAGTGAGATTTTCTGAATAATCTTTTAATTTTCTTTTACTAAAATAAGTTCACACCTCGACAATCGCGACGAACCGCAGCCGATACCTATACCGTATCAGTTTTTGAGGCCAGCCAATACAGAGATTTTGAAACCATGGTTTTTGTACATGGTTACGAGAAGTAGTAGTAGAACCGAACACAAATTTAACTGCGCACACTATAGAAAAGCAATTTCATAATCCTCACATTTTCCACGAGAAATTGATGGGACAAATGTAACCTCAGGGGTTGTTTATTTGTAGTCATTTACCTATATAGATAATTTCCATTGCATCATGGTTTTTAATCATCATAGTTGTTTACATTCATTTGCGCATTGTTAAAATAGTGTTTAAATAGGGTCATTTACACACCAAACCTTTCATGGTGAAAAGGTTTCAAAATAGCTTTCACACCTCGAAAAAGGCGGTAGCACAGTATCTTATATATATAGTGAATACTGATTCCATTTTTGGGCACCTCATGACCACCTTTATTTTTGCTCATTGTCTCTATATTGTAATCCAAACCATTCAATTTTCTTTATGAACGTAACTATAAGACATTGAAGCATACTGTCTTCAATATTCTTTGCTTTTGAGCAATTTATGAGAAAATCTCGACCTATAGATCTAGTTTTCTACAATTTTGTAGGCCCCCAAATTCATGAGCAAAATTATTCGATATTCTTATATTCATGGTAAATTTTAGTCAATATTTTAATTCTTAATGGACTTTGATAAATTTATAATAAAAGAATTCAAAAATATTTAAAACCATTAGATATACTCAAATATGAGTAAAAAAGTGGAACATCTTAGTGGTGCCTGTTTATTGAAAATTCTAGCTACTCAAATAACACAACCTTTCCTTATGGGACATCTTCAAATTTAACTCTTATTGAAGTTGGCCCAACCATCTGGTTGGTGATATAATAAATAACATAATTAAGAAATATCATTAATAAGGCATAAGATTGTGTTAAAAATGATATTTATTATATGCATGGTCGATCTTAGGTGACACCAACTCCTATTAGAGTAAAACTTAAGGACATTTTACACATAATGAGAGCATTTAATTTGAGCAGCTTAAATTTCAATTAGTGAGGCCGATTATGAAGTCTCACTTTTCAACTTAAGAAGTTTAGGGTTTGCATATGTAAAAATACAATAGGTTTGCATCAGCACACATCCCAATCCTACACCAGAGGCATCCGAATAAACCACAAATCCTCCGCTTCCTGCGGGCAATGACAAGATTGGGGCTGAGATTAATCTATGCTTCAAACTTTGGAAACTTGACTCACATTCATCATTCTATATAAATCGAACATCCATCCGAGTCAGTTTAGTTAATGGGGCTGCAATCTTGGAGAAGTCTTTCACAAATCTTCTATAATATCCAGCTAACCCCAAGAAACTCCGAACTTCTGGTACAGTCTTCGGACTCTGCCAATTAGTAATAGCTTCAATCTTAGCAGGATCGACAGCTAATCCATCTCTTGTAATGATATGACCCAGAAATGCCACCTGCTGTAATCAGAAATCACATTTCTCTAACTTTGCAAACAGCTGATTGTCTCTCAACAATTGCAATGCTGTTCTCAAATGATGTGCATGTTCTTGCTCTGACTTTGAATATACCAGGATGTCATCAATGAAGATAACAACAAACTGGTCTAAATAAGCAGCAAAAATCCTATTCATTAAAGCCATAAACACCGCAGGTGCATTAGTTAATCTAAATGGCATAATAAGAAATTCATAATGCCCATATCGGGTCCTGAAGGCAGTCTTCTGTACGTCTTGATCTCTAGCCCGAATCTGATAATATCCAGATCGGAGATCAATCTTCGAAAAATAGGCTGCACCTTGGAGTTGATCAAACAGCTCATCGATTCGAGGCAATGGATATTTATTCTTAATTGTCACTTGGTTCAATTGCCTATAATCGATACACATGCGCATTGTGTCATCCTTGCTCTTGACAAACAATACAGGTGCTCCCCAAGGCGAGACACTCGGTCTAATGAAGCCCTTGTTAAGCAAATCCTGTATTTGATTCTTCAATTCATGTAGTTCGGATGGTGTCATTCTATAAGGTGCTCGAGAAATCGGTGCAGTACCCGGCACAAGCTCGATCGTAAAGTCTACTTCCCTTGCTGGAGGCAGACCTGGCACTTCTTTCGGAAACACGTCTGGAAATTCACAGACGACAGGAATATTCTTCAATTCCTTCTTTGGCTTCTTTTCAGTGATAAATGCGATGTAGCTTTCACAACCACTTTGCATCATTCGTTCGGCGTTTAACGCAGATATAAGTTTGGGGTTTGCATATGTAAAAATACAATGGGTTTTCTCTCCCTTGAGGGGGGGGGGGGATGAAGGGGTACAAAAAAGTCTTTGTGTTAATCAGGCTTTCCTTATTTTTTGCTCCCCCAGTTCCACCACTACTTTTCCTTATTTGGACAGTATGAGGTAACTTATAAGTGAGAGAGCATGTGTGTACATTAAAAGCACTCTTTACTTAGCACTACTTGTTTCTGTTAAAATACATAGGAATTGAGTATATCGGATGGTTAAAAAATGAAAATAAAAGGTGAGTTTTCCAAAATGAGCATCAAATAAAATCCTATTTTGAATTTTGTTCCCTAAAAGAAAATGTTATTTGATGCTCATTTTTTAAAACTCACATTTATTCCTAACCACCTTATGTGTTCAAATACAAATAAACAAGCCCAGACTAGTACTTGCTTAGTTGTGTTGAAAAAGCAAGGTTGTCTATCCAAGAGATGCATGCTTCGTTGAGTTTCAATCCTCCTTTGACTCACATAAACCCAGAGTTAAGAAAGTGGAACTCCAAAGTGGGGCCCAACCATTTAAATCCGAACCAGTTGTAGCACAAACCGTATCTAAATCTTTCTTCAAACTGAGTTGCTTCCACCACTGCAAGTGCCATTTGTAAAAAAATAATAATAATGAATACATTTAGGTTTTGTTAATACTTTTTTCATCAATGGGTCAATTCTACGGTGAAACCAAATGGGATTAAGGTATAATTTGGAGATACTCTACATTATATTTGGAGGATCTTTGATTTTAGCAATATAGAATTTTAGATCGTTAACAAATGTACCCCAACGAAGTTACACTCTTTAACTCTTGAGTTTTTTTGGGTCGGACTCACCCGGCAACTGACATTCCGACTCTACGCGGCGGACTACGGAAGAATTGGGTCAGTTCGTACGTAACCCGGAGAGCTTTGCCCGAGTCTCTGAGGGCTCGGTCAAACTGTCAGAGTCTCATAGGCGTGTCACGTGGGGGTACCCGCCCTCGGCCCTACCATTCCCTCAGTTGTCAGTTCTTACAAAAGTCCAAAAAAAAAAACAGTCTGCATTATACGTACGAAGTGCTGACATGACATGATTAGCCTCAATTGGAACATTTATCGAGGCCGACATATGATATGAAACCTCATCAATTGACCGACCTTTTGAATTCCTATTCACATTTATACCCCAATGGAAATTATAAACATCAAAATATTATTTAATAGGATAAACATTGTTAAAATGGAGATTTATTAACGAAAATTACTTTCCTCCTAATCCACTAGCAATGAAAAAAATGATTTTCAAAGATAAGATATGTGAGACAGAGCAAGGGTGTCAACTATTCTTCTAGAATCCCTTTTAGTGGCTTGATATCTCGCGGTCCAAATGTTAAATCACTTTTAGAAATTTTTAGCAAGTTTTAATTTTGAATAGCCATTGAACTTTGAGTGCCGAAGACCAAGAGTAGAGAACATTAGATTGGTATGATGTACCCTACTCTTATAAGTTTTAGGGAACTAATTAAGGTGTGCATGTTTTAGGGAATTTATGATATGTTTGGTTGTAAGCATTCTTAAGAAATTCTGTTGGTTGTTCAAAATTTCTGACAACATTATAGTTTTACGAAGAAGCCGTATATATTTCTGTTACCAAAGAAATCCAGGATATTATGAGTTTTCAATTGAAATTATAAAATAAAATAAAATTGGGTTCCCCAAATCTCAATGAGCAGTCACCAAGAGTTAGTTCAATTTACCAAATATATAATAGCGGTGAAACAGAAAAAAAATTCTTACTTTTTCGAAATCATTGTATTTCTAAATCATCGAGAAAAGCTATGACATCATGAGTTCATGCCACAATATATATATATATATATCCTAGATCTCATTGAATAGCCACTTAGAGTGAATCTTGTTTTTTCTAAAAATTTAATTATTGTAAAAGAGAAAATTATTTTCCTTGCTATTTTGAGGCAATTTTATTTATATGTCAGGAAAAAAAAACCCCACGATATCATCAATTTTTTCTCAGGACTATCAAAAAAAAAAAAAGACCAATTTCAGAGCGATTTTGGCGCTTTCTCATTAGTACATGAAAAACAGGTTTAAGAGAAAGTAATCTAATAAAAAAAAAACTCATAATAGAATTTTCCTCTTATGGGTGAGGCGAGAGCTGACAGAACCACTACTCGTCTCTTATCCTTCCTCTCTTCTGAGCATATATCCCTTTTTTGGCCGTTCATTTCAAAGGTGCTCGTTTGCCACTCCATTCTTTCTGTTTTGACCAAATCCTCTCTCTGTTTTATTTTCCTCTGCTGCATGGGTTTTAAAGTTTTTTCGCTAAAAAAAGGGAGTTTAATTTATTCACAAAGGGAGTCACTACAGACAAATCGTGTTCACATAAATCTCCCTTAGTTTACACCTGCACATGCATTTCTTGATCATATATGATGGTAATGACGTTGAAAAGATGGTGAGAGCTGTGGAGGTGCTAGTTTACCTGATTGCAGTCCGCCAATAAAGCTATAACATCCTAACCCTTAACCTTATATTAATTATAATTAATTATGTGATTAGTTAGTGTGTTTAGAGTCTTAGCGAGTCGGGTTTGACTTGTGGATCACGCGTGCGAAGCCTCACGTGATTCGGAGTGTGTTTGGGTACAGTAGGGGGGTGGTTTGTAATTTCGGAAAGTTTCAGGGGTTTAAATGAGATTATAAATTTTTGTGAGTTTGGGTGCATCGGTTAGGTTCATCATTTCAAGAACTTTAACCTTCTATCTCGTTTTGATTCGACGCGTTGAAGAGGCCCAAATGATCACTTGTACCAAACCAAGGACTAAACTCAAATTTCACACTTAACCTAACCTAAATATAAGCCTCATCCGGTTCCTATTCCTTATCTCATCTCTTCATTCATTCACCCTCTCATTTCATTGTGCCATCTCTAAGCTCTTATTTCTCCTCACTGCCTCCTTGCCAACAACGACCACCGGAGCTCCGTTCTCACTGATGAGACTACACTTCATCTTCCCCAAGCTTCCAAGAGCCCAACCATCCATTTTTCTAAGTTTTCCATCCACTAATCTTGGCTAGGTAAAGCTCCCAAAACTTTTAAACTTAGACCTTTTTCTTTCTTTTGTTTAGAAATGGATTAGGATTGGAACCAATTGCATTCATTTTGTAGATTGATTTTGGGTGGAGAGTTGTTTTCCTTCCCTTTGAGCTCAAAAAAGGATTTTTCCCCAAATTTCTTCTTATTTTATCAAGCTCTTCATCAAGGCAAGTCAATCTATATATTTATGTTGGATATGTTTGTTTCTCCTTGAATTGATGATTGATGATGTTTAGATGACCCAAAATTCATTTTGTTCGTTTTAATGAAAACATGATAATTGGATTTTGATTTGAATGAAATGGATTGGATTGGTTAGAAGGGTGTTGAGTGGACTTGAAAAGGGGGCTTGTTTGTTGTATGTGGAGGGGGCAAGGCCCAATTATCTTTGTTCGTAGGTGTGAATAAAGAGGGGAGTGAATCTCCCCATTTTTGGACAAATCTCAGAATTCGTTTCAGAATTCTGGGAGTAGTCAGTTAACCGAGCCTGGGTGTCGGTTAACCGAACCGCAGTTCAGTGACCCTCGGTGAGCTGGCAGTTCCAACTCCAGAATGATGCATTTTTGAAAGAGTTGTGCACTCGATCACCCTGTCGGTCAACCGAACTGCACTCAGCGACCTGTTGGTCCCATTTCCAGGGAGCATGCTTTCTAGATGTTTTGTGCAATCGGTCGCTATGTCAGTCAACCCTCGGTTAACCGACCCTGTTGTTTTTTGTCCGAGTTTTCCCCTTTTTGAAAGGGATTGTCCATTGGTCTATGGACTTAGGTGGAACCTTAATTACCCTTTTTGTACTCATTTGACTATGTACGATGAATGTTTTGAGTCTATATTTCCTCATAGTTATTCCAATTTTCTCGAGTTTCAACTTGCATCAATCTTGAACGGTACGAGACAACGGGATACCCTCCATTATATATATGCACGAAGATGTTTCGTTCGGGTATTGCGGAACCTGACTCCTTTCGTTGACTGAGAAGGGTTGTACGAGATTCCAGGAATAACGATTGACTTAGGATTTGATTGTTTATTTCCTCTAATTTCGAATTGTACCGTTTGGTACTTGTCTACGTGCAATGTCCATGTTCCTTAGCTTGCTTTACTTTATTTTGGTTTTGTGATCATGTAAGACCCCGACCCCACTTTGGTGGGTTTAGTGCCTAAATAATTTTGATTAGGTGTCTAATACTTGTTTTGGTTGATTTTTATGATGGATTAGGTAGATTAGTGAGGGTTTTGATCAAGTTAAATAGAACTATGACCTTTTGAATAGTTTTGGATAGTGCTTGTGTGTATAAATTTTATAGGTTTTCACGTGCATTGCATATAGAGCATCTCATCATGAGTCATCTTCATGTTTGGACCTAGATCTTTTGAGCCCACTTGATCCATACCCAAGCCCATTTCCATCACAAGGCCCTTTCTCCAAATTTCCCTTATGTCCTTGGACTTGCATGCAAAAAGAAGACAAACTTACCTCATAAACCCAACTCAACAAAGTTTCATTCGTTCCCTCCTCCATTCCAACTGAGAAACAGAGAGGGTCTCTTCTTCTTCTACATTTCCTCTTCAATCATCCAAAGAAGGGCTGTGGATGTGATTTTGGAGAAAAGATCCTTCACCCTTATCCCCTTCTCCATCTTCTCCAAGCTTTCATTCTCTTAAGTCACCACCATCTTCTTCATAGGTAAGAGAACTCCATTCTCTTAAGCTTTTGTATGGAAATCATAGACTAGAAGCTAGATTGCTTGCATGCATCTCTCTTCAACTAGTTTCTTGCATATAACCATTTTGGGATCATCTTCTTCAACCATTATCTCTTTCCACACACCTCCATTGACAAGATTATCACCCAATCTAGGAGTTGTGCATGTTGGATTGAGGAGTTAGGGTGCAAACAACCCATCTTCAAATTCGTCATCTTCCCCAACCTCAAGCATCATTCATCTTTATTTTCTCTATGCCCATTTCTTTGGTAAGCTTTCTTTCTCCTAAAGTGTTCTATGTCATAGTAATGCTAGTTAGAAGTCATTTACAGTGCATGCATAGTGATTTCATCTCATTTCAGTCGTTCGTCATGGTAGGGATTACAATATATGAGCTAGTATTTTGGGGATTTCCATAAATTGAACCAAGAAGAGGGTATTGAGTTGTAAAGCACCAAATAAGGCAAGTATGAGCAAATTGGATTTATGCATGTTACTTGATTCATTGATTGAGTTATGTTATTTATTCTATAGAATGTTAATTTCAGCCTTGTTCCTTTAAATTAGCTTGATAATGTTAAGTGGGTTCTTTTGAATGGATTAGTAAAGAATGAATTGGATGGGTGGAAAAGATATGGACCATATGAGCAAATGGTGGCTCAAATTAGTCATTTCATGTTCTTAGGAATATTGTAGAAGTTGGATAGATGAAGGGGGTTGGTAAACAATGTAAAACAGAAATTTTACAAGTTCTGTGCTGAAAATTCTGCCCAGAATTGGGCCAGCCGGATTGGGCCCGCTCGAGTGGGTCGGCCCATTTAGGCCCAACAGTGCCAACTTTGGAATGGCCATAACTTTTTACCCGTATGTCGGATTTTGGAGTTCCACATACCGTTGGAAAGCTCTCAAAGTGTGGAATCCAATGATATACACCACATAATGATCAGAGATTGGGAGAGAAAGTAAATATTTTGACAATTGAATCGGTCCCTATATCTTTTAGAAAAAGGGACTTTAAATCTAGTTGGACTCTTAGGTTGGAACCATTGGCCATTAAGGGAGCTAATCCCACTTCAGAAGGCCTAAACTCTTCATAATCAATCCCTGAGGATGATTGTGACGTAAACACTAAACCAATCAATAAGGTTTTTAGGTTGTAAATGTTTGACGTTGTAGGTCCATAGAATGGTACCCATTACTGATTATCATTGTCCAAGAGAAATTGTAACACATGAGAAATCTTGGGCTGAGGTTATCTCATGTGCCTATCCGTTTGTCTAGCACTTTACCATGGGTGCTGGTTTAGGAATTTCGGTGCATCACGCACACACACAAAGTGACACCAATAAAATGTAGCACGTGCATCAAATTACCTAAAACTACATCGAAATGGATGGTTAGAGACGACGGGTAATTAGATTAGGTTTGGCTAGTAAATATCCTTGATTCTATTAATCTATTTGCATTTGCATATTGAGATTGATTTATTTATTGCCCTCAAATATTCAGTTACTTGTTATATGCATTATTCGTATTTTCCACAAATTGTACTACAATTGCCTTACAAATGTTATCGTACAATATTAATGTGATATTAGAACGGGGTAAGCATATGATTCGAAATAAATGGATTTGATTAGAAATGATTCAATTAGAAAAGTCTTACTCCAGTCTAATTATTTTTCGATTCGAATGGTTCGGCACTACTTAGCTTCGACCTTGTGATACCCGACGGGGTTACAACTTGGTTCAGTTATTCGAGACTACTGCAGTATGTCATCTGGAGTACCGGAACTCCAGAACCGGGTAGCCAGTCAGCCTTTGGCCGGGACGCTGGTGACATCCCAACTAGATTCGCTCTCTATCGGAGAGGATGAGCAAATGTAGTAGCCAACTAGAAAGTGATTATTCGATTATTGATTCGATAAAGCATGAATTATTCGTAATGCACAATGTGCCTAATTGACATTTATTTGTTCTCTTTAATCTATTCGTCTTTAAATTCGAAATTTGAATAACATGTGTTGAATCTTAATTGCTCATATATTGTTGAATCGTCGTATTCATGGTGCTACACTTGGTGTCACAGGGATCCAGATCACCGAACATGATAGCTAATAGCCTTCAGATTAGAGAGTTGATTGGTAAGGTTAATGGTTAGCTTTGACCGCCAGAGTACGTACAAGTGTGGTAATTATGACTTAAAACTAGATAGTTAATCTTGCACTTAGTTTAAGTATGCATTTAAGAGATTTAAATTAATAGCTTTGTTATTGATAAATTGTAATATAATGGATTGGATAATGGACTGCTCATGGCTTTGTTATTGATGATATACATGTTTCCGCAAATAAATGTTCTTGACAGGTGTCAGTGAGTAATCCTCACAGCATGAAAAGTGAAATTTTCTCCTTCGTGAATTCGGATCTGGTCCGGAACAGGTGCGAGTTCATGGGAGTACGCATGTCACACCTCAGGAACCACCCTAGTCAGGGAATTCTTGGGTCCGGGATGTGACAGATCACTTGATGAACCTAGATGATGAACTTAGGATCCCTCTTCATGTTCTGTTTGTTTCAAAGTTTGATGAAAGTGTTGAGGCTAAGTGGCTTTGATTGTAAAAGCCTGTTGAGAACTACCTATGATGATGATGTTTTAAAGAAGTTTGATGGTTTTGATTTGGTGATGGAAAGATAGTTTCTCTATTGTTTGATGAATCTTGTTCATGCAAAAAAGCCTAGTCCCTCACTATTGTTGGTTTAGGAATCTTTGTGTTAGGCACCACTCAGCTGTTAACGCTCAACACATATGGGGCACTATCTGTGTGAGGACTTTGGATTGAACGTCTGCGCAAGACGACTTTTTACATTTCTTATGGATGTACACCATCGGATACATCTTTAACACTTGGTTTTGATGACTAATGGCCTTTTGGTATCCATCTTGCTTGCTTGCTTCCTAGGTTTTATCCTGTGCAACTCTACCACAACTCTTATGTTGAGCCGGATGGTCATGTGAGACTATCCCGTGGTAAATTAGCTTATGTGGGTTGCCTAATTGTTATATGTTTTGCTAGTTTGTTTATGACTCGAATGCAATGCATGTCTTATGATCTTGTCCATCGTCTACTCTAATTTATTCTACAAATCTTGATCATTTATATATATATATTGATTACCGACCATCGTGTCTGGTGATGCTACTCTCGATGCATAGGTACCGAGCCCTTCTACCTCGAGGAAGAAATGATGGAGGAAGTTCAGGCGGATCAGCCTAATGACCTCCTAGATTATAGTACGGACAGCGTTTTATAGCCGTATCGACCCCATTCTCGAGAGCCTTCATACTTTATATGGATAGATTCATCTTTTGGTCTTTTGTTCACCGTTTGGTTAGGCTCAAGTTTTAGTGTGGCCTTTCATTGTAAATAATACTTTTGATTAAACTGTTGTAAAATTGAACTTTAGTTAATATATTTCAGTCTTTGCTCTTAACTATACATCTTGAAAAACCTCTTGTATACATGAAGTTTCCGCTATTATTTTTTGTATTTGAGAAAATTTTTCTACCTCATAGCGATCTTCGATTCATTTAGGTCATAATTGGGGCTAAGTGTTGTTACTAATAGGTCATAATTGGGGCTAAGTGTTGTTACTAATGTTGAAAAAATTTTAATTGATCCTAATCACTTATGGGGGCGTTACAAAAGCTATGACGCCCAAGGTTTTACCTGGTCAAGGAGGCCGGTAACCACGTGACCACAGCACAGAAGATGTGAATTAGAGTTGCAGCGCCCACTTTTATATACACACATGCTATATGTGTTTATATATTTTTATATATATATATATAGCCTTGGGGTTTTTGGCTGGACATTGGGGTCCCTGAAACAGTCCTCTGTCTGAGCCGGGAGGGATATTGTAGTACAGTCAGCTGAAGTCTAGTGTGAAATCTAAACTGGGAGATATGGCCGGGATACTTTGTCGTTTATGTGACCTTTTTGGTCCTGGATCCACTTCACATGCAGACAATGTTGACTCCCAAGGGGAACCGCTGAGGAATGAAAGATTTGGAGTTCGTGCAGTAACCTGGAAAAACATAAACGGATTGCCGCGTTTCTTTATTAGATTTCTTCAGATGCTTTCCTTACAATTATAGATGCTGAGTTTTTTGGAACTTGATGGTAACCATGGTTTAAATTCGGTATCGGTTCGCGGATCGCCGGGCCGAAAAACGTATTGCTTTATAGTTTCGGCTTCGTCCGTCGCGGTCGTCGCGTTCAATTTTTTTTAATCCAAAAAATTTCAAAAAATCTTCCAAAAATCCAGAATATTAGATAGTGGAAACAATATTTTTTTCCATTAACAATAATAATAAGATCTCGGTCACCTAAGTATAGTTGCCTGTATCGGTTCGCTTTATTCTCCAGTATTTTATATAATGCAACTATTATCGATGCTCATGATCAATAAGATGAAATATCATAAATCTGACATAATGCAACCACAATTTTTGGCAAAAACTCATACTTTTTTGTTCAAAAAGTATAGATCTATTTTAAACTAATACATTATCAATGCATTTGAACATTAATGTGAAAAAATGTAATTGATTTCAAGAAAAGCCCCAAATTTTGGAAATAAAAAAATTTAGATCTACACTTTAAAATACTAGATCTAGAGGAAAATAAGTGAGTAACATCGAACCTAACTCAATATAAAGCCTTTTGGTTCATGAATTAACATATTACACAATCTTTACTACTATATCATTCCAAACATAATTAAATAGGTTTAATATCATATCTAGTAGTTTATAATAATAATAGACATCCAAGCACAAAAAAAAAGAAAGACAATTAGCAAAAGAGTCCTAGCTATCATGGTCAAGTAGAACATTTTGTTTTCTTGAATTTTGATTGTCATTTATCTAAAACATGCGCTTCTGCAAGGGGGTCCGGGGGTATCCCCCGGCCGGAGGGTCGAGCTGACCGAGTCAGCTCGCGGGGGTCCAGGGTGCAGCGCCCCCGAAAAAAAAAAAAAAAAAAAAAAAAAAAGGAGATCGGCCGATATTTTTAAAAATATCGGCCCGAGATATCGCCACGGCCGATATTTTCAAAATATCGGCCGATATATTGCGATATTTGGCGATATTTTGTCCGTATCGCCGCAGAACGATATCTCAGCGAGATATCGGTGCGCCGGTACCGACGGTACCGGTACGTATCGGCCGGTACGTACCGGTACGGCCGATATTTTAAACCATGATGGTAAGTATTTTGAAACTTGCATTTGTGAATTCCATATATATTTTTTTTTATAATATTTAGTAATTTAAGTAACACGAAAGATTTCAAATGATTTTTTGTAATTTAGAAAATTCTATCCGTTGAAATTCCTAAATGATCAAGTCTAATGGAGCTTCCATAAATTTTCACTGTTTGGAATTTAGGTCCGTAGGAATGAATTTGAGTGAAGAGTTATTTTAAGAGATAAGAAAGGAAGAGATATCAAAGTATATTTACTTAAATGGTTCCAACCACCCTAGCTGGGGTACTAAAGAAAAAAAAAATTACTTTTTGTCATCTTGCATTAAGAAAAGAAACTTTTTTTTAGATAAAAAGAAGGTTCCTTTTTGCATTTAGTAGAATGAGATAATAACTTTTTTGAGGTTTTCTTTTTAAAAGATAAAGTAAATTTTATACTTTTTAATCATCACCTCTCCACTTTTCTCTCTTAAAATAATACTCCACTCCAATTCACTTTACAAGTAACGTACCCAATCAAACCTTACCTAGTTTTGAATATTGAGAATATTTGAGTGAATGCATACTTGATAGTATTTCATTATCTATATTAATAGTACATGTTTGAGATCCTACATAAAAGGTGTTGATAAGATATAAAAAGTAGGAGAAAAATATCTTAACATTTGGGAATATTCCGTGATGAACTGTGATGACCTGGACCCTTATCCCTCATGATTCTAAGTGTAGATAAGAATGATGAGACACATGTGAGGTTGGTTGAGATACATTAGCACTAAAGGCTAGTCTACAGACCAAAACACCTGCGCAAAAACTGAGGGTTGTATTTCATGGAGGACCACCTTGTTCATGTCCTCCTACCCTGCTAGATTCTCCTTGTGTCTCACTGGTCTATGCAGAAGCTGCACTGGATGAAGCTACAATGGCATGTTCGTTGTGGCCGATTCTCACCCAGTTCTGAAATTCCCCCTCTTCTAAGTTCCTCCCAAATGTTGCCTCCAAACGCCATCTCGCCTGAGTCTTCCCAATTCCAAGGCATTAGAGGTAAAGTACTGGGCAACATCTGCCGTTGGGGTGGTTGTTTTTGTTCTTGGCCTTCCAACAAGGTGTGATCAGGATTTGGGCTATACTCAGAGAATGGAAAATTAAGCTTGGAACGGGGTCTACCAAACTCCATGGCCTTTTTATCATAAGCTCGAGCAGCTTCCTCTTCTGTATCAAATGTCCCAAGCCACACCTTTTCTCTGTACTTCTTAGGAACATGGATCTCTGCCACCCATCTACCAGATGGCCGTTGTCGAACACCCCTATAGTTCCTTCTCTTCTTACCCCCCACTTCTTTATTTTTATCTGGTGGGTTGAAAAGATTACAACCTAAGCAGTCTTCATTTCCCAACCCACATATAGAACACGGGTCTTCTCCGGCATGTGGAAAAACCGCATATCCACAAGGAGTGGGCATATCTCCTAGGCCTTGGCCTTGGAAGGGCGTTCTCAGATCATGGACATCCACAACCCCTTTAAAGAGCATGTGTTTGTAATTTGGTAAAGTGATACAATTCTCTTCTTCTGAGTTGAGGCTGGAATTGAGAGAGAGTACTCTGCTTTTCTCTCCTTCATCTCTAATGATCATTTTTTTCTTGGCTAGTTTGGAGGCTCTCATTTGGTTCTCTATTCTTCTTGTGCGAACGGCTGATCAAGTTGGTCTAAAGGTCGTCTAATTTCTTCCCAGTTGCATGGATTTTGAACTCGTATATATATTCGTTGGATCTTAAAGTTTGATTTGCCTTTTGCTTTCTCGATGTATATCCAGGTCAACGTTGATCCACGTCCGCCTAGGCGGGCCGTGTCCATACCAGCAGGAAGGCAGGAAACAGGATTCCGGCAATGGAGGTACCCATTGATGTCCGGTCGTTTTCGTTTTGACCCACTCAGTGCTAACATCTCTCTCTCTCTCTCTCATATCAGTGAAAATATTGGGATTGGAAAAAAAAAAATCTACCATGCCCTCTTAGAGACAGGGTCCTGTATTTATATAAGCATTAATCAAGAAGTACAATGCAAATACACCTTTAAAAGGGTTTAAAGATAAGATATATGCATGGGCAAGCAATCTGTTAACAACTAATTAATAGGTAGTTATTCAGAGGTACTCAGATTTGTAGAAATATCCTTTAAGTGGACATGGTGGGGATTGAATATGGAAAATCATTCGAATTAGATTTTTTTTTTACACAAAAGCCCCCTATATTTTCATGAAGCATAAAAAATTCCCATATGATTGATGTTTTCACTAAAAAAAACTCGACTAACTGTCAAATTAGAGAGACAAGCTGTTACACCCCGACCCAAGTTAAACTTGTTTAGTACTAATTAATAATATTTAAACTAAATTAATTAGGCTTAGTTGTTAATTATGATGATTTGTGTGTGTTAAATGTTGTGGACCTTCATGAGCATTTCATCAAACACCTTTCCTTCATCATTATCCATAATGAGACTCAACTCATTAGACCCAACCAAGCCCATCTTCAAAATCCAAAACAACCAAGCCCATTTCCAAGCCCAAGTCAATCCCAAGCCCTTTTCCCAAATTTCATTTTAGAGATGGACTTGCAAGCAAAGTCCAACCCAAATGTCTCCTTAAAACCCCTACCAACCGATCCCCTCTTCTATTTCTTCTCCTTCCCTCTTTCTCCTTCCACCACATTTTTCCCCATTTCAACCGGTCCTTCCTTCCCTCATTTCATGGAATGGGTTTCATCTTCTTCCTTAAGCTTCCTTTCATTGTCTCCTTCAAGTCAAGAGCAAGAAGATGTGCATGTGGGAATTGGAGTCTCTTTCTTCATCAACATCACCTTCCACCTTCTCTTCATCTCTCTTCCTCCAAATACTACTAGAATGGATGCATGTGCAATTGGAAGCAAGGCTTGGAACTACCTTCATCTTCATCTTCTCCAACCTTCTTTTAACCATTGTTGACAAAGAGTCTTCCCATCACCTCCCTTTTTCTCCAAATTTGGAATCCATTAAAGAGGTAAGCAGTAAACCCTCTAAAATCATTATTTGAGTTGCATTTTTGCCTAAGAGGCTCATTTTCACTTATGCATTTCATTCTCATCACTTTTTCCATGGTTTTTCCATTGTTAGGGTTTATAAATTGAGGTTTTTGAGCTCTTTATACCAAGTGGTGAAGGAAGAGCTTAAGATATCTTGAAAAGCATGGATTTGGAATCCTCTTTATCTTCTCCATCTCTCTTGCATCTTTGTGACAAGAAACCCTCTCCACCTATCTCCCATCTCCTCCAAATTCGAATTCCTTCCATAAAGGCAAGCTACAAACCCTTTTTGTTATGATTTGGGTTCCATTAGAGTCAAGGAGACTCATGTATTAACATGCATTTGCATTCTCATCATTTTCCATGGATTTCTTTTGATTAGGGTTTATGATTTGGGGGTTTTCATTATTTGAGCAAGAGATTAGTGAAAGAGCTTGGAGAACTTGGTATAGAGGCAAGTATATGCATTAATTGAGATTACATAGTGCTTAATTCCTAGATTGGATTATCAATTATATTATTTACCTCTTTATGGTGATTAGTCCCTTTTATTATAATTTGAGAATGATTATAGTATGGGTTGATTGTCTTGGGTGTTAGTAGTCTTAATTTTTAAAATGTAAAGAGGAGATTAAATTGATGGTGAAGTAGTGTGTTGAAATAAACACAAGATTTACATGTGTACCAATTTGCTACACATGAGTAGTGAATGGATTAAATTATGTGCTTTATACCCTTGAAAACATGTGGAATTGTGTATATATGTAATACAAGTGGGGGCTTCAATGATTAAGTTCAGGTGGATTAGGATATGAATTGGAAACAAAGAAAAAAAATGAGGAAACGGATTAGTCACAGAATGTGACCTCGCTATAGCGAGGATGGACCTCGCTATAGCGAGACCACTTTCTGTGAGCTCGCTATAGCGAGAAGAGGTTCTGCCTGGGCCCCGGGGTTTTGACCAAAACTACTTCTTAGGCCACTAAAAGTTGATGAATACCCTCATTTTATGTATTTACTAAACCAATTAGGATTGTGAACTCCGAAGTACTTGTGGGACCCTAGAAAATGGCACCTTTAATGAAATTAACGGACCGATGGTAATGAATCTGAAACCATTTATTTGGGCTTTCCGACCCAATTGGCCCATACTAGAGGAGTGTGATTGTACTCTTACTCTATGATGACCCTTCATAATTCTCCCTAATGAGAAATATGGTGTAACCCTAAGCTAATAGGTGATGATAAATTTTAAATGATTTACATGACTCTAGAATGGAACCCTTAACCATTTCATTTGACTAATGGAAATTACATTTTATGAAGGTTTAATTTAAATTAAATCTCTCCTAAGTTTTATGCATTTAGTAGTCTAATTATTAATCCATAAAGATTAATTTAGAGGCTCAACGTACTTTTTATAATAAGTGACACCAAGTGGTAGTAATACGTTGACTCTCTTAATCTATCTTGGATTGGATAGTAATAGTCTATGTGAACAATTAAATTGGGTAATAAATGTTTTGATTTTTCTCTAAATAAATTGCATTGTGCCTTTAAATCGGAATTTCATTATTATCAATTTTAATTGATATAGTCGTCATATTATTTGATTCAATCATTTACTTCCAATTTGTTATCCAATTATCATATAAGTATTTGATATTTGATGAAAGATTTAAATTGAGTAAGTATTCAATCATTGAGATTATTATTCGATTTGATTTGTAAACGAGTACATAAAGATACTCAGATTCGATTTGTTATTGATTTGATTTGTGAACGAGTACATAAAGATACTCAGATTCGATTTGTTATTTGATTTGATTTGTGAACGAGTACATAAAGATACTCAGATTCGATTTGTTATTGATTTGATTTGTATCGGCACTACTTAGCTTCGACCTTGTGATGCCCGACGGGGATTAAACTTGGTTTAGTTATAGAGACTACTGCAGTATGTCATCTGGAGTAACCGGAACTCTGGAACCCGGGTAGCCAGTTAGCCTTTGGCCGGGCCGCTGGTGACATCCCAACTAGATTTGCTCTCATAGAGAGGATGAGCTCACGTAGATGCCATATTTGTATCTATATATAGATTATTGATTTGAACTTCAAACCATGGATATGTTATTGATTTGATTTCGAAATCATGGATTTATCATTATTGAACAAATATTTGGTTAATTCTTTATATTGATATTTATCATTCAATTGTCAACTATTTCATTTTGAAAACATTATGTATATTCCTTTTATTGCCTATACTTGCCAAATCGTCGTATTTGAGGTACTACTCTTGGTGTCACAGGGATCCAGGACATCGAAGAGATCAATTAGTAACCAAACAGAATTAAAGATTGATGGGTAAGTTCTTCGGTTAGATATGACAGCCGGAGTACGTTTCGAATAGTAATCTTGAGTTAAGTCTAAGCATTTTATATTTCACTTAGCTTAAGGCAATGCATGAATTGTAGATTTGCATTGTATTAGGATTATGTTCAATTGAGATAAACATCTAGTTGTTAATCATTAGAGTACTTATGTACTTAACATTTATGAGATTTAAATTATTAGCTTTGTTAATGATAAATTGTAACATAATGGAATAGTCAATGGACTGCTCATGGCTTTGATATTAAATGTTATATATGCTTCCGCAATTAAATGTTGATTAAATGTGAAATTTTCTCCTTCGTGAATTCGGATTTGGTCCGGAACAAGTGCGAGTTCACGGGAGTACGCGTGTCACACCTTGGGAACCACCCTAATCAAGGGATTCTTGGGTCCGGGATGTGACACAAGCTTGTCAATCTTCTGAAGATCTTGTCCCTCTTTTTTAGTGAAAACTTGAAGAGGCATATTTTTCCTTATACTATTAAGGATTGGCATTCACTTCTACAGAAGTTGGGACAAGAGCTCACATGTGACGTGTCCTAGGAAAAGAAGTAACTTGCTATTAACAATTTGGAAATTTCACAAATGAACTTCACTAAGTAGCCTCACGCTTGGCGAGTGAGTGGAAGGTTGAGAGGATCCAGCTTGTGCTCACCTCACATGCCATTCAGATCCTTCCACGAAAAATGGAAGTCTGCGGACTTTTGATTTTCTGTGAAAAAAATCTCTTTCTACCATCCCATTTTCATCAAAGAAAATCGCACTAAGTTTATAGCTTTTTTTCTTTTAAAGAAATGTTCCCATCGAAGATGAAGAAGTTTGTTTCTTTTTCTCTTTATTAATTGCTTGTAGTTGGACAGGATAGACATTAACACAATCGTGACCTCTATGCAAGAGCCATGGAAGAGGAGACTTGAATTCGGATGTGACCCAAGCAGCTTAATTAGCCCGACCCCCAGCTATTCCCAGTCAAAAAGGTTACATTATCGTAAGTGATAAGGAAGACCACAAGTTGGTGGGCCATCAAACAGATCACCAACTTGTGGTCTTCCTTATCACTCTCCTTCAAGCTGGAGGGTGGTGGCTGAAGTACTCCAAACTTGCACCGAGATTTTTGAAAAAGATTCTTTGAGAGAGGTTTTGTAAATATGTCTGCAATTTGGTCTGCATAACTCACAAATTGAGTAACAAGAGATTCAAGAGCAACTTTTCCTCTCACAAAATGCTAATCTATTTCTATATGTTTTGTGCGAGCATGTACTGTTGGGGATGTGCAACCAAAGTCCCACATCGGCTAGAATTGGGAAAGATCATGGGCATATAAGTTGGACTAAGTACTCCATTGGTATGAGGCCTTTTGGGCAGAACCCAAAAATAAATTCATGAGGGCTTAGGCCCAAAATGGACAATATCATATCAATGTGGAGTTTGTGGTGGTTCACTGTACCAACAAGTGGTATCAGAGCCCAAGCCCAGACTTAGCCCGGAGAATCCTCAGATTGGCTAACAAAAGGTGGTGGGCCCCAGTGATGCGCAGAGAAAAGCGCAATACTCACGATTGGTGGATCCGTGGTTCGAGTTGGCTCTCCTCGATGGAGCGGACGGATGGATGATCGTTTGAGGGGAGGCCTGGTAAAAATATTCAAAGAGATATTAAAAATATTCAAAGAGATATGGTCCTTTATTTGAGGGGAGGATTGTTGGGGATGTGCAACCAAAGTCCCACATCGGCTAGAATTGGGAAAGATCATGGGCTGGTAAAAATATTCAAAGAGATATGGTCCTTTATTTGAGGGGAGGATTGTTGGGGATGTGCAACCAAAGTCCCACATCGGCTAGAATTGGGAAAGATCATGGGCATATAAGTTGGACTAAGTACTCCATTGGTATGAGGCCTTTTGGGTAGAACCCAAGAACAAATCCATGAGGGCTTAGGCCCAAAGTGGACAATATCATATCAATGTGGAGTTTGTGGTGGTCCACTGTACTAACATGTACGTAGTATTGGATTAACTGTCATGAATAAAGCACTGAGATTGTCACAGAAAAGCAAAGGAGGTCGAGAGAGATATATTCCAACATCTCTGAGAATATAAGATGCCCACGCCAATTCAGCTGTTGTAGAGGCAAGTGCACGAAATTCTGCTTTTGTACTGGACCTAGCCACAGTTGTTTGCTTTTTGACGGTCCAAGAGATACAATTTGCTCCAAGATAAATACAATATCCAGTAGTGGACCTCCTTGTTTGTGGACAACCAGCACAATCTATATCTGAGAATCCATAGAGATTAAGAGAAGATTGAGAAGATATCCGGATTCCATAATCAATGGTTCCTTTTAGATATCGAAAAACCCTCTTGACACCTTGCCAATGCTTGAGTGTTGATTGCTGCATGAACTGACAAACCAAATGTATTGCATATGATATTAGGTCTGGTCGAGTAAAAGTAATGTACTGCAATGCACCCACTATGCTTCTATATTCAGATTCACCAACTTGTGGACTAGATTCTGAGTGCATATCATGTTTTTGTGCTAGAGGGGTTCCAATAGCCTTACTCTCTATCATCTTAGTCTTTGCTAATAAATCACTTATGTACTTTGTTTGAGAGAGAAACAATCCTCCAGAAAATGAAGTGATTTCGATACCCAAAAAATAATGTAAGTGACCAAGATCCTTCATGGCAAACTCCAAGCTAAGTTTACTAATTAGCTGCGACAAAAGAGAAGAATTGTTGCCAGTAATGATGATGTCATCAACATAAAGAAGTAATAATATGGTTCCCATGGAGCAATGTAGCACAAATATAGACGAGTCTGCATTACTACAGAAAAAGCCAACATGAAGAAGAAACAAGCTAAATCTGTCAAACAAAGCCCATGGGGCCTGTTTAAGACCATAGATGGCTTTGTTTAGTTTGCACACATGTTTTGGGTGGTCTGGATTGGTAAACCCTGACGGTTGTTTCATGTAAATTGTTTCACGCAGGACCCATGAAGAAAGGCGTTTTTAACGTCAAGTTTATGGATGGGCCAGTGAGAGACAACTGCCAAGCTAAGTATGATACGGATAGTTGTGGGTTTGACTACTGGGCTAAAGGTCTCATCAAAATCAATTCCCTCCATCTGATAAGTATATAAAAAAAATGAGAATAATTAAAAGACAGATTGTGAAAAGAGGTTTGGCTGTGAGCTTCTCAACATACTTAGCCATCCCTCATCATTTCATTATATAGATGTATAGCTTCCTTACACATGGATTAGTTTCCTTACATATGGATTTTGAGAATATATTAAAATACATTTAAAGCAACTGAATAAGATCTTCATATCCCAGGCCAGCTCATTTGTACACCCTTTCGTATCCTTGATACAGGTTGTCTCACGATCATGATAGATCATGATACGCATGACTTGTCCATTTGATATCTTGAGGATTCTCTTGCTGAGATGGCTCACCAATCTTCTCATGTAGAAACAGTATGTGATGATTAATGGAATGACCCACTGTTATGTGGTGATCTGTTTGATGGCCCACCAACTTGTGGTCTTCCTTATCAGTAAGTGTTGACATCTCATTTCGTCTGAGAATCCCTGCATAGAATGAGAAACCAGAATACCATCTGGTCCCAAAAATATGAATCTATTTAATTTTGTGATCGTGACAATCCAACCTTTGTAATTCCTCTAATCCAACTTTTACTTCTATGCAGAGAATGTCCATCCCCATATTATTTACATGCGATACACGCAATTAAACCAAAACAGTGATCAAATTACATTAATTAACGTATAAACAACCTGACGACTAAAACATTATTGACATGAAGGAAAAGGAAATTGTCTTGTAGAAGATATGGTGTGAGAACTGAGAAAGTAATTCTCACATATCTCAATTTCGAACTTTACTATCCTAAAGTTTCTATATTATTAGATTAGTTTAGATGGGGGCGTTTCAATGACTTTTTTTTTTTTTTTGGTAATCCAACTAAGGGGGCTGAGATCCAAGAGAGAGCCCACACACACGGAAAAAAAACCCGCACAAGCAGGAAGAAGGCCCATTGAATGTAAATTTTCATTGGTGTTGCAACGACCGGTGAAGCCTATGGAGAGAGTCATTGAATGCAAATTTTTATGTACGAACTATGAAGCTGCTGATTCTACCTTTGGGATGATCTTGAAATAGTAGCAGCTCTTTCGACCTGCCTGATTCTGATAGCACTCATTGTTCCTCCATATTGGACCTTAAGATTCTGACCCAAGCTAATCCAGTTATTCTATTGGGTCAAGTTAGTATTGCTTTCTATGGACCTAGTGAGCCCAACCCGACTTGTTAATAGCCATTGTAAATGACCATGGGTAAGTGTTCTTTCATTATAGACAGCCTTTCATTCAAATTGGTCTTCACTAATGGTTGCAAGTATTTGAATGGTGTCTCTTTGATTCAACTTATGCAAACCATCCCAATGAAGATTTTGTCAGAGGTTGTATCAAAGGAATTTTATAAAATTAGTGCCTCATTTCATTCCATTATCACTGCACTTGTCTCTTTTTTGATACCTTCATTTGAGACCGTTGTGTATAAACTTTGTAGTAGGTGCACCTGTTCTCGGGTGAGGCTGAAAGCAATGCGTCTCTAATTGTACCTGCTTCCTCTCATCCCTAACTTTGTTCTCATATGAAGGTTTTATTTTCATATATATAAAGCAAATACACATGGTAGAAATTACAGAAGAGATCAATGCACGTACGCATGTATTTTTAGGCCAAATCGTTCTGTTTTAGCCTAAGTCATTCTTCAATTCCTAAGATTCGAACTCGCAACCGATTCTCTCTAATACTATCGTAAATTTATGTAGCTAACCATTCCTACCAAAACTCAAGACATTAGTTAAGGCAAATAAACTATTTTCAATACTCCTCCTCGAATGGAGCTCACTCCTCAACACTGTGCCAACATTTATGGCAGAAGAACTCTTGATCTCATTAGAATTTAATTATTTTTTAAAAATTATATAAAAATATATAACTTTCATTTTCCTTAAGCCCTAAGAAAGTTTGATACTATTATCTTATAAGTACCCTGATGCTGAATCTATGTTCTGACTAACCTAACGAAACAATTTAATTAACTCAAAATACAAGACATAAACCCACCCCCTTATAGAGTTTGATACTACATTCTGACTAACCTAATGAACCAATTTAATTAACTCAAAGTACAAGACTTGGTTAAGGCCCCGAGGTTTTTCTGTTGCATGGGCAAAGGCCTATGCAAGAGTGTGGATCCCCTGTCGCAACTATTATACGTGGTCCCACATGGAAATAATTCAAACCATTCAAGATGAATTCCATCCACTCTAGTGACATCTCCTCATATTTCACTCTATTAAGAGCAAGTCACATGATTGACAACATGAGCAGATGCTGATGTGGCACCATATGTGGCAATATTTCTCATATTTCCATCATGTGTGCGATCGGATGGAGGAACCCACTCCTATTGAACAGAAATTTGAAGATGCGACTCTTGATGGAATGGGATTCATCTTAAATTGTCAGGATTATCTGGACTTTTAGACCGGGAGATCGTAGCATGCTTACCTATGTAAATATGTTGACGTGAGAGGGTCCCAAAAAACTCTGTTGAAAACGTGACGTGGCAGGCACAAGTCAATGTGAATCCGAAAGGTAGGGAAACGCTTCTTCTGTCGAAAAGGTTTACTGATCACAAGTCAATTGGGTCGTCAGACAATTTGATCTTATAATGGTCATTTACCATTACCATTGGCCATTGGCCTTCTGTGCTCTTTATAGCATGTCTAATGATCTCTCTCTCCCCTCTCTCCTTCTTTCTGTTTTGTTTTTAGGAGATTATAATAGAGGGATAAAGTGGGATTCATCTTAACATATGAAAGTTGATCATGCTAGGAACAGGGCTGGCTCTCATGGGTAGTCACCCTAGGCCACTGCCTAGGGCCCCCCACAAGGTAACCAATTTTTAGGGCCCCCAATTACTAAATTAATACCCTAATTACACCCATAATTGCAGGAATTTGAGGAGATTATATTGCCATAAATGCATAAATTGAAAAGGCTTATTTCTTTCTTTGAAAAGTATAGAGAAACTGGATTTGAAGAAGCAATGATAGAAGCTAAAGAAGTTGCAAGTACTATGGAAATTGAACCTGTTTTCCGTGAAAAGCGTATTATACGTAGAAAAAGACAATTTGATGAGAATGTCGATGAAGAGGTTCCACAATCAGCTGAAGAATCATTCAGAGTTAATTACTTCATTTTCATTATAGACCAAGCTCTTTCTTCACTTAAGAGTAGGTTTGAATAATTTCAAGTATATGAGAAAACTTTCGGGTTTTTGTTTAATTTGAAGAAGTTAAAGTCTGCAGATAGGAATAGCTTAATAGCTTCTTGTGAAGACCTTGCAGAGTTTCTGAAACATGATGGCATCTCTGATATTGATGGGACGGAGTTACTTTTAGAATTGCAAATCTTGAGAGAAGTTTTACCGGAGGACATAAAGAAGGCAGTTGATGTGCTAACTCATTTGAACTCAAGGGCTAGTTGCTTTCCAAATGCCTGGGTTACTTACAGAATTTTGTTGACTATACCAGTAACAGTTGCCTCTGCAGAGAGAAGTTTTTCTAAGTTGAAAATGATCAAGTCTTACCTTCGGTCAACCATGTCGCAAGAAAGACTGAATGGACTGGCTATGTTATCCATTGAAAAAGAATTGGTAGAGAAGATAGATTATACAAATGTAATTACTGATTTTGCAGCGAAAACTGCGAGACGAGTAAATTTTAGATGATTCTTTGTTTTTGTAATTATTTTGACACTAGTTATGTTTTATTTTATCTTACTAGTGGGGTTAAGTTCTATGTTCCTTCTACAAAAAAAAAAAAAAAAAAATTGCGTGTGCTTTTTTTTTTCTAAGATAGGGCCCATTTTTAGGAGCTCGCCTAGGGCCACCCAAACCTCAGAGCCGGCCCTGGCTAGCAAAACAGCTTTGTCTTGGTATGAAATAAGACGAGAACGAGGTCGTTAACAAAAGCAAATGTTCTCCTACAAGCAGACGACTACAAATAGTTTATACATAGTTTAATTCGTGGAGCCCATTTAGATGTAAATTTATCTATGGAAGAGGGTAGATGAAAAGGTGTCCTCATAAATAAGGAGGATCCCAAATAATCAACCCCAATAAATTATCATAACCCTTGATTTAACAGCCTTAAAGTTTAATCGCATCTTAACCTTAGAATTTTTTTGAGATCCAATGTAGTGCGAGGGAAGGTTCAGTTAGTGTAAAATTATGCCTGATGCCAAATCACGGGATGAAAAGAGTATTAAAAGGACTGCATTGAAGAAAGATGGGCCCACTGTATTAGACTGCACTTGCAGTTGCTAATACAAGAACATTTTCCGTTAACAGTAGGGAAGATGTGGCATATATGCAAGATCCTACTATATATCATCTGGCGTATCCCAATCAAATTTAAGTCTTTCACACCTGAGAATGGTTTGGTCCTCCCTGAAAGCAGCTATATAATATACTATGTGTTTATTAAACTATAGTTCCCTTTTGGCTGTTTTCCTTGTGTGTTTAATTTAAATTCAATTTATATTTCGGCCAAAAAAAAAAAAACACTATAGTCCACTGAATATTTGACACTACCCGAGCCCAAGATTATGATTAATCCGAGTTAACCCTTAGTCGTATCCATACTTAAAATTCTGGATTAACCGAAGTTAAACAAAAGTTTATAAGGAATAACACATATTCACATTCATCAATAGACACTTATGCGGAATTATACACGTTGATTCACATATAATTGACATTTACAATGTACGCCATTTAAGACCTTTACATAAAAGTAA
The DNA here is from genome assembly GCA_012931725.1 of Litsea cubeba. Taxonomy (NCBI): domain Eukaryota; kingdom Viridiplantae; phylum Streptophyta; class Magnoliopsida; order Laurales; family Lauraceae; genus Litsea; species Litsea cubeba. The sequence goes on from CM022949.1 coordinate 17,307,833, forward strand.
AGTCCTATTTACACAATTAATGTACTCATGTCATCCAAAATGCATATTTAAAATACAATGCAAGGATGACATTAATGAAACATTTCAAAACAATTTCTTTCCAAAGTTTTCATTACTATTTTCGTTCTCAAATATCATATTCCTATGATATCGCATCACTTCCATTCGACTAATCCTCCTGGAGGAACCGGAACGGTCTCCTCTGCTGGCACTGCAGTCTCAGCAGGACAGGCACGGGCAGCTGGGCCTGTAATGTCATCAATAATACTGTGAATACGATGATTTAACAATGTATAAACAGTTGTATGATTGCATTTGCTAAAATACATATTTAATCTGTCTAAATTCAACATTAGACAATTACAAGTATAATTCAAAATCAATAAGTTAACCGAATTTATCTCGGTTACTCACAGTCAGCTTTCCAAAAGCTAACATTTTCCTCTCAATTCCTGTTTCTAACTTCGGTCAACCTCTCGGTTAACCCTCAGTTACCCGAACTCACTCGGTTAACTCCTCGATCATCCTCGGTTAATGTTCCAGAAACATTCAAAATTTCTGAAACTAGAAAACACACTCGGTCTCCTTGTTGGTCGACCGAACTCCTCTTGTCGGTTAACCGAACATAAGTTCGATCACCTGTCGATTCACAAAACAGAGGCTTATATTTCACTTAAATTCTACATAATGAGTTCGGTTCCCGGTTCGGTCACCTGTCGGTTGACCAAACTGCCCAGAAAGTTTTACAGAATTCCGAAACGAATTCTGATATGAATTCAATCCTTTCCTAACCTGCAATAAAAATTCTGAAACCTCCTATTCCCTCCTCCAATACCATTTCACATAAGAATAACACTTCTAATCCATCATTTAATCAATTTCAAGACCATTAAATTGATCCACAAATCAAATCAAATCAATTCCATAAACACATATCAGTTGTAAAGAAACAAAACTGAAACTTATATCTATACAAAGATGAACAACAGTTGTTTTTACTTCCAAAATAGCATATAATCACAAGTACTGCTTATACGTGCCTTTTGATTTGAATTTCACACAAAACCATCTCTTCTACTTGTTCAATTTGATACAAAATCACCTAATTCCAAATCTTAATGATGAGTGTTAAATATTGCATATTTTACCCCTCATTAGTCCGAGTTTTATTAGCATATCATTTGCATTACACGGAGATTTTATCATTCTATCATATTAACTGATTATCAGATTATTATGCATAAATTCGATTATTTATAGCGCATTTTTATGTAGTTTCTCTTGTATGTGTGGACCCCGCGACTACCCCAACCTTCTGGGTAGTGTCTCAAGATATCAAGAAGAGATTTCAATAAAGAAGTAACATGAAGAAATATTAGAAAGAGTTGAAGAGTCCCAAAATAAGAGGAGAAGACTTTAAGAATAAGAGAAGTCTTTTTCTAACATAAAGGAATGGTTGGTATATTGGTTAAAGGTTAGGTTGCTATGAAATAGGTTATGGGTCCAAATCCCAACAAGAGACAATTAAAAGCCTTCAAGTTACAACCAATCAAATGTTTTCAATGTTACTATAAATTGGAATGTTTTTTTAAAGAGAAAAAAAATCTTTGGCAAGTTAATCTTTTAACAATTTTATTTACCTTATCTATACTTTTAGATTATAATTAGGAGCTTATTTATAACTAATCTAAAGAGTATGTGTAATTGAAGATCATTAATGAAGATTTGGAGCTCTTTCTTTATGTTTAGAGGCTAAGACTCTTGGATTAGGCTTTTCTTTTGAAGTTAAGTAATGTGATTAGTTCAATTTCATGCATGTTTTAGTTGAGATTCTCTACTTGTGCCTTGATTGATTAGTAGATTTTAGATCTAATTATGCTAATCTCTCTCATTTCTTATGCTCTATCTCTATACTTGATGCTTGGATAATCTCAATTGATGCTTTGTAGTTAGATTAAGTTCTCTCACATAGCATGCTGTGACGCCCCGGAGTCCCGCATCGACTATAGAGAGGAAAGTGATTGGGATTATATGTAGAGCTTACACCCTTACCTTGCATGAGGCCTTTTGATGGGTTCAGGCTCATCAAAAGCAAAACCGTGAGGCCAGTGGGCCAAAGCGGACAATATCATGCATGTGTATAGGGTGGGGCGTTACAAATGGTATCAGAGCCGACTCTCGACTAGTTCGAGTGTGGGTCCCCTGCCGTGGTCTGGTGCAAGTGGGCGGGCTTCCATGTGGGCGGGCCAAGAGGGCTGGCAGGCTACAGGGGCTGGCAGGCTACTGCACAGGGACGTGCAGCCTTAAGGGGGGTGGAATGTGACGCCCCGGAGTCCCGCATCGACTATAGAGAGGAAAGTGATTGGGATTATATGTAGAGCTTACACCCTTACCTTGCATGAGGCCTTTTGATGGGTTCAGGCTCATCAAAAGCAAAACCGTGAGGCCAGTGGGCCAAAGCGGACAATATCATGCATGTGTATAGGGTGGGGCGTTACACATGCTCTAGAGCCCGTATCTTTTATTGTTTGTAACTTGATTTTGATGAATTATTATTAGAGTGGCTAGATGATGATCTAGGATCTTAGCTTTTGATTTTCTTTACTTTAATCTCCATTGCTATATCATCAAATCCAATTAGGCAAGAGATTGTTTTTTTTTTTTTTTTTTGCTAAATTGTAAAATTGAATTAAGAGAAAAGGGGAAAGAAACAACAGCCAGAAAACCACAAAAGAGAGCCAGGCACTATCTTATAGTATGATAGGGCTGATTACATAAGAGAAAAAAAAGAATGTAAAGTGTTGCTAATAAAAGAGGTAGACATTTTCCTCAGAGAGGCAGCAGCATCCATCAAAAAGAAGTTAACAGCAGATTCAAGAGAAGGGGGCTTACTGTTGAAGACAGCCTGGTTTCTGACCTTCCAAATGCTGAAGATAACAATGATGAAGAGGGCTCCTAAGCCCTTCTTGGCTTTGTGACAGGAGTTGGCAAAGAAGGAGGCCCACTTGGAGGAGACAGAGCTTTAAGAGCTAAACTTAAAGTTACCTTTAGCTTGAAGCCAATCCCAGGAAGAGGTAGCAAAAGGGCAGAGGAAGAACAAGGAAAATACCGATTCTTGGTGAGAGCCAAGAGATTGCTAATTGGATTGTAGATTTGGGAGTTGAATTAGAACATGCATTGGTTAGATTAATCATATACTTGATGGACTTTGGATTGCCTAATCTCTTTTTTTTTTTGTTGTTAATTTAAATCCTTATTTGATTTGTTATTTTCACTTCTAGATTGTTATATCTACACTTCACATCACTTATTTTAAAATCCTACACATTTCACACCACATCTTCACCATAAATATTCCATTTCCACCACCATTCATCCACTAGTTTAGTATAGTTTATTAGATTAGCTTAGTTATTATCAACTTTATACTTTAGATTGTTAATTAGAGTAGTCTAATTGCTATTTTAGTTTTATTCTACATTTTATTTAGTTTAATTCTATTTTTCACACATAGTTTATTAGTTTTAAATGTTAACTTCAATTGTCTATATTATATATATGTTAGTTCAACTCTCATTTAATTTGATTCATTGCTTGTTCCATCCTCTCTCCATGGGATCGATAATTCGGACTCTTTAGTTTTTACTACTTGACGCCACTGTAGTTTTACAGTTAAACGTTGCACATTTAAGTGTCGATCACCTAGCACCATAAATAATTCAAAACAAATCTTTTATAATTAAGCTATATATGATGGAAAATGATCTAAACAACTCTTATCACAACTGAGATCTCCAAACCTACTCACCTTATAACTTGTAGTAAGGAAGAACTGAATTTTCTCCCAAACCCAACTTCAAAAAAATGACTAGAACGATGAAGAAGATGAAGTCACCAATTCTTCTCCACTTACAAAGCCTTTAGCTTGAATCACATGAGAAAGAAGAAACGAAGAAGAAGAAAGAAAGAAACATGAGCTTAGGGTTCTTGGATTCTCTGGAATGATCGTGTGAAGGCAAATTGGGTTCATTTGGAACCTTATAAATAGATTTTTCATTTAAACCCCTCTTACTTACCTTATTTCCATTTCGAGTCAAACTAAAACTCATTTGATGCATTTGAAGTCAAATGTAATCGAGTATATTATGAAAGTTAATGTACCCGTCGAGATACACACGATAATATCAAATTTCACAGCATTCGATGAAATGCGTAAAAATCCGTATTTACGAAAAAGTCCATAATCTCATCAAATTGAGTCTAAAACCAACTCAATTAACTTTGTCTCTTCTAAAACTATTTCATTATGCTTAATTCATTCACTTGTGACTAATTTAATTCATTTTAGTCATTAATCACTATTAACACAATTAATCCACAATAATCTCAATTAATTAGTATTAATCTCAATTAGTTTGGGACGGGGTGTAACAATATTGCTCACATGCACCTTGGGGCTTGATGAGTATTTTTACACGTTCACCAACTGTAACAGTACAACCACCAATGGGCCCCCTTCAATGGTCCAGTCGACCATCACTCATCAAAGAGAGAAAAAATAGAAAAGGCAGAACTATAATGCAGCAACGTATGGTGCAGCACCCTTGTTATATGCAATTGTCAAAAATCTAAGCTTTGCATGCACCAACAGTACTCTCTAATAGTGATCTGCATATAAATTATTTCTCAAATCAGTAAGATAGCCACCATTAAATTGATTATACCTTAAATACATGATGAACTTACTCTTTACTCTTTTTATTTCCAGATAGAAATGGAGTCCCTCATGTGTCATCAACCTTAACAAAAGGGTCACCGAAATTTACTTTGAAATTTTAGATATAATAAAAATTTGAGTGTTAGAGCTGGTAACCAATTTGAATTCCGAAAAGCTGGGCGCTCACCCATGTGTTTAATAATGACGCTGCTCCGTACAACAATGCATAAGGTCGCGCGCGCGCGGGGGGGGGGGGGGGGGGGGGGGGGTCGGCTACATTGGCTGCGGGTTCGAACTTGCCTGTGGGGACAATTTTCGCTTGATTGTCACCAAAGGTGGGATTTATAAATTTTACCAATCCCACTTGAACGATTCTATATTATGTGCCAGGAGAAAATCATCCTTAGTTGACTGCGACACAGACACTTTCCCTTAGTTTAGCAATGTTGCAATAATATGGAATAATGGAACTTCTTATATATAAGATTGAAATGATGTTAATGGAAAAATGAAACTTCTAATAAGATTGGAATGATGTTTAATGGAAAAATGAAACTTCCAAAATTTGACAGTGGTAAATCTACGAAAAAGCAAGGTAGTTGCATATAACATCGCTTTCATTTTACCAATAATAAAGAGCCAAAAAGCAGTGGCTCCTCCCTCAACCACTCCCAACTTCCTCCCCCTATCATTACATGTTTGCGACGGGTCTACTGTCTTTAAGGCCCTAATTAATTGTAAAAGCTAAAATATCTAAAGAGTACTGATACCTACGACACACTGTAAATCTCTTTGCACACACACGCACTTTTCTTTTCTTTTTTTTATCATCATAAACTACCCCTCCTATTCCCTGCCGGCCGGCCGCCCCCTGCCGACAGGGAGAGAGAGGGGTAGTTTAGAAATTAAAAAAAAAAAAAGAAAAGAAAAGAGTGCATGTGTGCAAAGTGATTATGCGTGTATAGGTAGCAGCACTTATATCGAAGGGGCCTAAACAACTGCACAACAAAGATACTTCCAAGATTCCTTTTTATGGAATTACCATTAGGCAGAGACGTTTTTTTATTGAGGATATTGACCTTGGTCATGTCCTTGTATCTGACTAGTAGTGGCAGAAGGTGCAGTAGATGAAGCTGCAATGGCATATTCATTGTGGCTAATTTTCACCCAATTCTGAAACTCCTCTTCTCCAAGTGCTTCCCACATGCTGCCTCCAAAAGCCATCTGATCACCCAGAGCTTCCCCATTCCAAGGCATAAGAGGTAAAGTACCGGGCATCATCTGATGTTGTTGTGGTTGCTGCTGCTGCTGCTGCTGCTGGCCTTCCAATTCCAACATGGTGTGATAAGGAGGTGGGTCGTTCTGAGAGAAGGGGAAATTAAGCTTGGCACGGTCCCTATGGAAGTCTATAGCCTTTTTATCATACGCTCGAGCGGCTTCCTCAGCTGTATCAAAGGTGCCCAGCCACACCCTCGCTCTCTTCTTAGGATCATGGATCTCTGCCGCCCATCGACCCGATGGCCGCTGTCGAACGCCCCTATACCTGCTTCTCTTCTTTTTCTCCTTCTCCATATTCTCATCTGGTGGGGTGAACAGGTTGCACCCCAAGCTGTCTTCAATCCCCCGCTCGCATGTCAAACATGGATCGTCAGCTACATGTGAAATAATTGAGGAAGAAGAGCCTTGAATGGGCACTTTGTGATCATGAACAACCTCATTGTAAAGTACATGTTTGTAGGCAGATAGAATGATAGAAGTCTCTTCTTCTGGGGGGAGTCCGGAAATGAGAGCAACTCTGGTGTCTCTCCCTTGACTCTCCATTTTTTTCTTCTTTTTGTTGGAGCCCTCTGCTCATGAATTTCTTTGTCATGAGTTGCATGATTTTCGAACTTTATACACATGTATATATAGTCTTGGGGTCTCAATGCCAGCTCAATGCCAGCTCTGAGAACTTTTGGGATCGGATCTACGCGGATCGAGGGACTGGGCCTTATACATAGCTGGCATGAGGATTCCGGATCTTCGAGGTATTACAGCTGAGCGGGAGGGGGACCTTTTTATCCTCGCGACCTTCGAGGCTGTATGTGGTGGGTCGTTTTCTGTTTGCTTTTTGACCCTGTCAATGGCGACATCACTATCTAAGATGCTTCATTCTTTGGTCGTGGAGACCGAGTCCTGGTCTCATGTGGTTTATTACTTTATACCAGTGAGATGTCCATGCGTTGTACGTAGTTGTGGTTAAAATTAGCGTCTAATTCCTTTAGTTCAGATTATGTTAGTACCAAATTAATCAAGTTCAATAAATTAATGATGCTGCTTTATCTAAAGTCTAATGTTTAGATCAGAAGCATGAGGCATTGATTATTTGTATTTTCTAAATACTTATTATGATGAGGAGTCTTTGCATCTACAAAGGATTATTCCATTGAGATAGCTCAAGGATACAGAGCATATGTTAATGCACTTTGTGGTTTTAATCATGTCTATTTTTTTTTCTTATCGGACGACTAACTCAATAAATTGCAAGTGGGTAAGTGCTCACACAACCACACTCACCCAAGTCACCCACCATCAATGCTACAACTAAGGATTAATTTATAATTATTTATGTGGAAGAGAGATGCCTTACCAATTGAACTACCACCACATTAGATAATATAACTCTTATGGCATGATAAGTTGCTATTGGAGTAAAATTTAGACAAATCTCTTATACTTCCAAAGCATTTATTTATCTTAAGCAACTTAAATTTTAAACAAGTAGACTTCATTATGAACCTTCAATCCTACTCATGGGCCTATTTGGATGTAAGCACGGATATAAGGCTTGTCTTCCATAGTAGAATTTCAAACTGCTAAAAGTAGCATTCCGAAATTGATTTAACGATAATTCTGCCCGCTAAAATTGACTTTCTTATATATTTGAACTCAATCAAACAAGAAATACAAAATTAGCAGCCCCTGCATTACAAAACCCATGTGGGATACTCACACCGTCCAAAACCGCTGACGTCACGTAGTTATCGAATACGGATATCCCTTCGACCGCCCTGACGGACGCTTGCGTCATATGACGTAACGCAGTTTGAGATTCTTTAGGTCAGTCCACATGTGGACCCACAAATCACTTTCTCCCATAATTAATCCGTGTTTCCCAACTTTTTAATTCTTCTAATATAAATACCAAGTCAATTGGAATTATACCCATCCTGATATAGTTTGCATATGTTGCAGGCATTTAAACAAAAAATCATCAAACTACATCAATATTTTGACTTACAGGCGAGCTGGTGTGTTAACAGTCTAGCTCATGAAGCCCACTTAGATGCATTTTATTGGAGATCTTGCAGGTTTAGTGCGCTGTCCAGCGGGATATTACCTAGAGTCCATAATGCCGCTTCCTCAAGTGACGGCTCTAAAAATAAAATTACAGGTAAAATATCGAAAGTCAATACGTTAAAACCTTAAGTCATGCCTCTTCCATCACCATTTGGTTTTAGTCGGAATGGTAGTTCAAGGAATATACGATTATATACGTGGTATCAGAGCCAGGTCACGGGTTCGAGTTGTGGAGCATCATGGTGAGGGGGGATTATAACAACTCTAAATACAGACATGCAGGTGCAATCCCGAATGCCAAAATCTTAAAATCTTAAGTTGTGGGGTGTACGATCCTACACATTCCTATCATTGGAGTTGGAATGAAGAGAAAGATCTCTTTATAAACAACGTTCATTCAGGAAATCTGCCCCTAAATGAGTATCCTAGGCTTGATTCAAGAGCTTAAAAGATTGTGAATCTTTTAACCATCGGGTTTTTATGAGGTTAAGGATTTGATGGACATGAAAATGGGTATGATTCCAGGAATATGGGAGGGTAAAGGGTAACAAAAGAAAAAATTGGCCTTGTCCTCAAGTCAACCTTGTCTTTCATTTTACAGTATAAAGTTGAAAGTATTTTAACGGTAGACTTCTTTGATATCAATTCAAGATTTGATGGCTTACACTGATTAAAGGTGGGCCCAAATGAGTTCTGTGAAGCTGGACTGGATGTAATGTCGCTTTTTTCCAGAACATTTCTCCAGCAAGAACTAGTTCAGGCTGATAGATACATGCAGAGAAATTGGGCTTGACTGCAAAATAAGGTCCTGCTGTGACGCGGAAACTAGAAAAGACGTCAGCGAGATGGGATGTAAACGAAGTTGTAAAGAATCTTTGGTCTGTCGATAGCGTACCCTATAATTCCTGCAACCAATGAGTTTTCCACATCATCCCCACAATATATTATGAATTACGTTACCCGTGCTAAACGTGTGCCTTTTCGCCAGTGGAAATGATGCTCATAGTATCAATCCTGGCCAAGATCATCAAACTGCATGGAAGATTTTTAGTATCAATCTTGGCCAAGATCATCAAACTGCATGGAAGATTTTTACATATGAGGAGGCTGCATGTTGTGTGTGGGGATCCAGCTTGTGGGGTTATTCACAGGCAAATTCTATTGCTTAATTTACCCACTTTAAGGCATCGCACTTTATAAAGTTTCTCTAGCTACGTTGAGCGGCCCTTCATATGCCGAGCTTCTTCTTTGGATGTTCTGAGGACTGAATTTGAATTCTAGAGGAGGCTATATGCTAAGTGTCCATGATCACCCTCTAGTGCGCCACAAGCTGAAGAGAACGTATCGGACCATGTATCCAAATGCACGTCATATAAATGAATAGCCCTCACCCAAATATCCTTCATTCAAAAGAGTAGTGAATAGCTATCATGTTCAAGAATCCTTTCGATCTCCTCGTTTATGTAAGAGTATGACCTTGCAACAGTCCTTCCTCCTCTCATTTTTGTAAAGTGATGTCCAAGCATCTACTTTCTTCTAATAGGATGGTGTCATGTGTCTATGGAGTAAAAAACATGGCTTCTTCTTTCTGACTTGCTCCTCCACAGTCATCAAATGGTTTCAGGTTTCACCAGTGCTGTCAGCTACAATGCATTCTAGTCTCAATTGAATAATATATCTATGGGGATGGGAAAGTCCCAAAAGAGGATTTCAGGTGGGTGTGCTTTTGATTTTTCACCAGATTCTTCAAGGTCTTTGGAGAGGGATATGAGAATTTGGTGGTGGCTGAAAGAGTAGAAAATGAAGAGGAAACGGATCAAGTAAGGCTGATTGGTGATAATTGAATAATTTGATATAGAGTTAGAAAATCAGAGGTTGGGGTATGGTAGGATATTAAATGACATGTGTATGATTTAGTTTGGAGTGAGGACTGTCACCATTTTGTTTACATGGACTTGAGGAAGCAATGAAAGGAACCAATAGAGGTCATGGTAGGATATTAAATGACAATTACGTGATTTAATTTGGAGAGGAGATGACATGGATGAAGAACACGATTGGCTCATGGAAGAGCCACCAGAAAGCACCTATTTTTATGTTGATTTAGAGGGATTAATCTTAACCCACCAAAAAGCTAGAACCTGTGATTTAGAGAGGATTGCCGAGAGTGGGGAGAGCAGGTTGGTTGATTTGCGTCAAAGAGTTCCTTTCCTTCCCCCAATTTGAATCCCATTCTCTAAGATATTGTAGGAGATGATCAATATGTTGAGAGAAAGCAGGTTGATTGATGTAAACAGAAGTTGGGAGGAATAAAAACCCTTATATTAGATGAGGGTCGTACATGGCCAAACCAGCCCATGGTTAGAGTCGATACAGACTTCCATTGGCTAGTCATGTCAACTGACCAGGTCTGATACAGGTCAAAGTAAAAGATGAACACCTATTCCACACGATGGGTATATGATATGTGATAGCAAGCCCACTCGTAACTGGCAGGCACTGGTTGGTTGAGACCGTTATTTGTTGCTCCTTATTTAAAGAGAGATATATGTATGTTTGGGAGATGCTCATATATATATATATATATATATGGGGCCGGCTCTCCTCAACTGCAGTTGAGGAGAGCCTCAGCTGTGCGTGTGCCACTGACTCGTGCGGGCGGAATACAAAATGAGATTTCATCTTAAATTTCGTCAGGCCCCGCCATTTCTCATTCCCTCCCTTTCATTTCCCCCGGCAGACCTAATGGCTCAACGAAGCAAACGAAACCCTCCCACTGAAACTCTCCTCTCTCAAATCCATCTCGAATCTCTCTCTCGTATGCCGGTCGCAACTCTTCCCTCAACGATACCCTCAACGTCCAGAGCAAACTCTGTTTGTCTACTCACCTCGGCACGTCTCTCTCAACGAACCCATTTCAAAAACCATTTCCTGCATATAGACCTCTGCACTTCGGGTTGTCTCTAAAACCCTCTCTCTACAAACTGGGGAGATCGACCCACTCACCTCAGGCACGTCTCTCTCTTGGAAGCCGAACAGAGGTGTGAATCTTTACTTTTATTTCATATATCTCTATATTTTTTTTATTTGGCCTTAACGAAACCCTCTCTGAATTTGGCCCTGTTCTGAGCCAATGCCTGGACAAAATAGTGTTGTCGGTCGGCTCTCATGTATTGAATGTGATCATTGAATAGTGGCCCTGTTCTAAACCAATGCCAATACAAGATGGTGTTGCGGAAGTTAAATTTTCTCGATGGGCTTTGCAAATGGTATATTCTGTCTATGGAACTCATAGCTTAACTATTAAAATACAGATTGATCTTAGGGCTTCTTCCTATCTTGCATGGGCTAGGTATGGTGGTGGCTAACTTGTATGTGTGATGTTGACGCCTGTCATCTTTCATTTAGAAGCAAACATAAGGGATTTATGAAAGATGAACAAGGAACATGAGGAATATTGCCATTTAAAAAGAGAGAGAACTTATAGGATTCTATTGTCTATTCCTATTTTAAAGTAGTATTTATGAAGTTTGAATTGCTTTCTCTGTGTTGATTGTTGAATTTTGTGCCAGTAGTATAGGAATTGTCAATGCTGTTTTGAATTCCTTTGTTTTGAAGCTTCTGTTAGATCTGGGCTTAGTTGTCTTTCTTATTTCTTGCTCATATTCTAGTTTTTTTTTTGTTTTTTTTGTTTTTTTTTGGTCCTTTTCTATCTTCAGTGGAAGAAATTTGATTGGTGAACTATTTTTTGTGGTTCGTTTTGTTTTACCCTTTTGTGTAATTGAGAAGTAAGGATTGGTGGGTCTTGTAAACAGTCTAAAGTTTTTTTTTTTTGTCTTCCATCTTGCATGTAAACATAGTACTTATGGTATATAATTTTCCAAGCCAAACACATGACAGTAGCTATCCAAGTTCAGAGTGCTCTGATTCTGAAATGCTTGGATAAAAAAATGGTAAAGGATTCTGAATCCAGGATGTTGGTTTTTATCAGTGTTCCAAGTTTTTTTTTTTTTTTTCCTCTTTACTCTGCTTGTATATATTTACTTGATCAGATTCTCTAGGCTAATGTGAATTGTTATTTGGCTGCAGTATTTCGTCTGATGTGAAGTTTTTGTCCTCACAATTAAATTGGAGTTTGAAGATGGTGAAGCTAGCATGGATTTATATTGATCTATTCTTGTTTGTCATTATCTTTGATTGTTTTGTCAATTATGAGACTTCTCCACTGTATGCTGATGCATTGTGTGATTTGGTTCACAACTATTATGAAGTAGTCTGCAACTTATGGTTTTCAATTAATGTGTTTTTTTTTTTTTATGAATGGGTTTATGTCATTAATTAAGGTTTTCAATGAATGAGGCATTGCCATCCTAAAAAAATGGTGTGCGCTCGGTCCTAAAGAGATTTATTGATGTTTGAAGGGCCTTATCTGAGGAGGAACGTTTGCGTTTCACCCAGCCATAAAGCCGTTGCAAATGTATTCTTTTGTACTTCTGAGTTCTTAGCTTGGCATTTCCATCTTAAAATATGATAATGAAACCAAATAAATTATGTCCTGAGAAAGAAAAATAGTTGCACAAGACAACTTACAAGATTTGATAGCCAGATTCGATATCTGCTGATAAAAGTGTATCATCTTAAAAGATGTTATACCGGATTTGATAGCCATGACATTTTTTTAATTGATATTTGCAATAAGTGTTTGCTGATTCATTACTTTCTATTAGCACAACTTATATAAAATTATATATGCAGTTGTAGGTGACAACGGGCCTCAATGTTCATGTTTAGATGCCCTGATGCAGGGCCAGGGCATGGCCTTATAAGTCCACACATTTACCCTACTAGTCCAAACGGGAGCCCATTCACATACTATTTTCATAGGCCCTCACTTAAATGATTAGTTTGATGACATGTTTTAATCTTCAAGTTGGCCCAAACAGTTTAGCCATTCAGTAGTCTATTTCACTCCAAAGATGCAAAGAGTTTTAAGTAACTGAAAGATACTGCTAATTTACTTCACAATTTACCAGAACCAGCAATAATATTGAACCATATCCTGAAAACTGAAAGATGGAAGACTACATGTACCACCAAGTGACTGAGAAATGAGAAAAAAAATGCTTCATTGTGACCATCAAAATATAGTTCTTTTTCGTACAAAGCATAACTAACCATTAAGCAAAACTAAATCAAGTTCGATAGACTGTTTTGTCCGTTTTTCACATATAAAATATATACAACCAAAAAGAGAACAAAGACAAAAATTTGAGGCAAATCCATTTTCGCGTCTGCTTCTTATATTTTGGCGCTCTACAGTTTCTCTTAGATGCCAGCTTTTATTTTTTTCCATTTGGCCATGCCCTGAATTTGAGTTGGGAATCCTGTCCGACGCAACTTCAATTTAGCCTTGTTCCGAATTTGAGTTGGGAATCCTTTCCGACGCAACTTCATCCATCCAAATTAGAAGACCACAACCTCTCTCCCTGTAATAAAATGCATTATAATATAAATGATGTTGTAAAAAAAAAAAAAACATTAATGGATGATGTTGGAATGTTAGCTTACATGCAAATATGGACATTTCCAAAATTCGCGCCCAAGGTTATTATTTCTACAAGAAATGACGATCTCTACTTAGACTTTCTTACACCACTCAGGTTTCCCTACAACAAACCTACCCAAATGTGGATTGTAATGAAAAAAAAGAAAAAGAAAAAAGAAGAGAGATTTACAAGAGCGAGGCTGAAATGAAAGGTAACAGAGATCTAAAGCAGTTTTCTCATCTTATTTTTCTCCACAAAATACAATCCATCTGTCTCAACTGAATTCAATTCAAGAAAAAAAAGGATATAATCTCATATACAAATTCTCAAAAACCTCCACTAGAAAGGCAAAAATAAAACCCACAAATATTTCACTACAAATTCCACAGAAAGGATCCAAATCCAAGAACCCACCCAAAATCTAAACTGCCAACTGAATTCAACCAATAACGAAGAATATGATTTCATATGCAAACTCTCAAAAAACACAGATGGAACACAACCCACAAACATTTCATAAAAATTATGCAAAAACATTGCAACTTCAATGAAATCAGGGGAAGATTTCAAAATAGGGCTAAGTTTTGCCCAGTTTTTAAATTGGGACAATGGCCCACATAGTCTCTTAATAAGGAAATGCTGAAATCATGTCTCCCCCCTCCAGAACTTCATCCCTGGCACACTTGGGATCAAGTTCGACAAGGACTCGAGCTGGCAAGGCTTTGCAGCCTTCTTGGCCCTGTGATAAGGTTTTGACACTTCCTCAAAGGTTCTCGGTAAATCCTTATTAAATCCTTCCTTTCCAAGAAAAAGGGCATCATCCTCTAAAGCAATTGCCTCTGTTTGTCACAGGTAGAATTCCAAATATCTTCATGAGGCCAATCTAAATATCTTCAGGGAAAAAAAAAAGGTACCAGAGATATTACAAGGAGCGTGTTTTTTGCTGAGAGGGTTTTATGCAAATCCAAAGAGGGTTGCAGGTAACCTGCCTATGAAGGCAAATCCAGATATTGCAGGCAAATCCAAAGAGGGTTATCAGGCAAATCTCAGCAAATTCAGAGAGGGTTTCGTTAAGGCCAAATTAAAAAAATATAGATATATATGAAATAAAAGTAAAGATTCACACCTCTGTTCGGCTTCCAAAAGAGAGACGTGCCTGATGTGAGTGGGTCGATCTCCCCAGTTTGCAGAGAGAGGGTTTTAGAGACAACCCGAAGTGCAGAGGTCTATATGCAGGAAATGGTTTTTGAAATGGGTTCGTTGAGAGAGACGTTCCGAGGTGAGTAGACAAACCGAGATTGCTCTGCACGTTGAGGATATCGTTGAGGGAAGAGTTGCGACCGGCATACGAAAGAGAGATTCGAGTTGGATTTGAGAGAGGAGAGTTTCAGTGGGAGGGTTTTGTTTGCTTCGTTGAGCCATTAGGTCTGTCGGGGGAAATGAAAGGGAGAAAATGAGAAATGGCGGGGCCTGAGGAAATTTAAGATGAAATCTCATTTTGTGTTCCGCCCGCACGAGTCAGTAGCACGCGCGCAGCTGAGCCTCTCCTCAACTCCGGCCCCTATATATATATATATATATATATAGAGCAAGGCTTTTAGGACCCATCATTAATCCATTCAAATAGACCAAACACACGACCCCCTTAAATTGCACAAGCCCACTAACTTTTGGTCAAATCCGAATTTATTAGACCGTTGGATCGACTATGTACCAATCCGAATAGACCGTTGACCATAAAACTTTTGGTGCCCAGATGAAGATGATAGAAACCACGATTTAGAGAGAGAACATATATCATTTATAAAATCCAACCCATTATGCAGGATTCAAACTTGCAACTTCACAAATCTCTCTCATCAAATGCTCTATTCCAAATGTCCAAGCCAAGTCTTGTACCTAATGATCTGATAGAGAGTAATGATCCCGTGTCATGAACATATCGTGTGATGAACCAACCAGTCCTCACCGACAATTAAGTTACCCCCTCCACATACATTAACCTCCATAAATTACCATAAGCCCGATTTTAACACTCATCCAAGTGTCACTCCCCGTGATATTAAAGTCCACAAAAAAAAAGATAGATTCTATAATCGTTGAACTTAAAAAGGTCAGATCAAAACATCAAAACAGATTACAAAGATCTAATAGGAATAGGGTTGATATATTGCACACTCAGTTCACACTGAGATCTTTCCATCCCCACCTCCAACATTATTATCATGTCCCCAGGTGGGCACAAGGTGAGTTCATCACTCCAAAACCAAAACTCAATAAAAAGATATATAAACAGAGGGGTGGTCCGGGTGCGTCCAGGAGTCGAAAGTTTGAACCCACCCCTAAATAGTGAACATCTATAAGATTCAAATGATTCAAATCTAGGATGGGCCACCCATTTAACCCAACCCGCCTTATTTGAATGAACTTCATGGCAATGACTCTGGCCACAGTACAAAAAGAAAGAAGAGGTGAGAAGAACTGATTGTCTACATTAATAAGTATTTAGGTCTCATTCCAAGTCTGACCGGGCCCTTTGAGTCTGTCCAGGTTTTCCTTCTCATTTAACTTCAGCTATGGGTATGGGTCCTGAAACCTGGACCCAATCCAAACCCAAACAATTTTCATCCCTAGACGGATCCCAATATCAAAAACATTACATGGGACATTAAGGATCAAACCACTTACATGGTCAACAAAACAGAGGATGTGGTGTACTGTTCAGATAGGATTCTCCAACCCAAAGTCTTTAGTGCAGTGCCCCCTCACTAAAACATCCTCACATACTCCTTGCTCATCAGAATCAGGTAACCCCCGGGCCGAAGGCCAATGGTCCAAAGGCTGGGCTGCCGAGGGATACCCCGGGTCACCAAAAATAAAATAAAATAAAAGGACTGAAACCAGAAGTATTTGTTGCCAGGGTAGGGCACTATTCATGGAATAGGTGATAACCATGATATCCATTTCAACCACAACAGGGAAGATGAATATTCTTACATCTAGAGCCCATAACATCTATGGGGCAATTTAACATTGTACAATTTATCAAATCCAGATTTTACTGTCCTAAATTCTTGGCATAGATAATAGAATGCAATTCCTTAAGGTGGGAGCGTTTTACCGTCTGCTTGAAATACTGAAAGAGCTAACTTTCATCGGTGTTGCAACCACCAGTGGAGCCTCTGGAGAATCACTGACTGCAAATTTCTCATGCATGAAGCGGCTGTCAACGATAGATTCTTCCTTCGGGACAATCTTGTAACAGTAGCAGCTCTTTAGACCTGCCTGATTCTGATAGCACTCATGGTTGCTGTTCTTCACTTGCTGGAAATTCCAAATGATGCTGAACTTACCAACAGATGCAACAAGATGGCGTTCCTGTTTTCCATTTTCTGTGACCTGGTTGCATTATTGATATAATCAAACTTTGCCAGATCAAAACTTCAAAGCCAATAAATGAAGATTAGATGAATATATAATAACTTAACCAAATTTTAATTTCAGATATAACCTAAAAGACCCTGTTGGTCAAGTAACTAAAAGGCTGACCTGCTCAAGCCAAATTCAGACAGTAATAAATATGGAAGACTCTTACCCAAAAAAATAATAATAACAAATATGGAAGAGAAGGGCTAGAGTAACAATTTTGAGAAAGCATCTGATGCACGCCAGACCCATCATTTCAATTGGACCAAGCCATGGACCAGCTTATGGACCCATTGGGCCACATGCTCAATGGGTCCAAACCCAACATGTATATCAGGAGGCCCAAGGGGTAGGCCTTTTGGGCTTAAATTAGTTCCAAATTGTATACATCCTTCAAGTATGCAGGATGCCCCCATGGAAGCAAGAGGGTAAACAATTGTGTGAGGTCAATCAATCACTAACATAAATATGTGTGAGGTCTCTTTCTTCCCTCATAACAACATGTGCAATGAAATTCTGATTTCTCTTCATTGTGAACATGGTGAAACCACACCTAGTTTTGGATTTTCTACTTGAAGCCAATAACAATGAAGTGCTGCCCAAGCAAGTGCGTAAAACATGAAGAACAAAGCAAATTGATGACTAGAATCAAGCATTCATCATGATATGGAGTTTGGTTTTCTAGTTTTGAGTTTTTATATCCCATAATTTTATTTTATTTTTTAAATACCAAAAAAATATTGTACTTTACAATATGTACAGTTATGTTTTTAATACTCATAAAAAAGAGTTCCCCCTTAATTGTTGTGTTTACAATCAACTTAACCATTTGCCTATTGCAGAATAAGGTAAAAAGAAAAATAAAACAAATTAGACAACAATACATCCTTGATGTGGTCAATTTCAATCCAAAAGGCCAATCTCCAAGGATAGGGAAGTACAAGTTAACCAACTCACGGGATATTTAGATTTACGCTCCACCAGGAGTGACATTTTACCGAATATGAGGTGAAAAGAATCAACTTGGAGAAGAGCACAAATCTCCCCATTTGTGAATCAATGGACTCAAGAATGCTCTTTATATAAAAGATTCGAAATCACTAACTAGCCCGCTTTTCCCCACTTTAGACCTCGGTCCAAAACACGAAGTGCCATCACATTGATCTTCAAATACCCAGATGCGGTGCTTTTGCAAGTCACTCCTGTTAAGTTTTATTTATTTATAAGGCAACCCCAACTGATGATGCACCCTTAACACGTTCCATATCCATTTTTAATATAAAGATTCTAAATCACTAACTAGCCCCCATTTCCCCACTTCAGAACTCGATCCAAAACATGAAGTGCCATCACAATGATATTCAAATAGCTAGATGAGGTGCTTTTGCAAGTCACTCTTGTTAAATTTTATTTATTTATAAGGCAACCCCAACTGATGATACACCCTTAACACATTCCATATTCATTTTTATATGGGGTCAAGTTAGATGAGGTGCTTTTGCGAGTAACTCTTGTTAAGTTTTATTTATTTATAAGGAAATCCCAACTGATGATACACCCTCAACACATTCCATATTCATTTTTCTATGGGGTCAGCCTTCTTCTTTTTTTCTTTGCTTTTCTTTTTTTTTTCAGATGATAGCATTGATTCAAATTAGCTTGATAATATAAGAAATATATACTGAGAAGCCAAAGCAAACCTAGGCGAAAAAAGATCTTGCTAAAAAACACAAAAGAAATCCACCAAGGTCAAGAACCAACACCCAGCACAAATGGCTTATGAAAAGGAAACTGCAAAACAAGAGAACCCAAAAGCGATAAGCACCCCACTAAGAAAAGGCCACCTTTCTCCATTTAAAGAGAATGAGATCAGTGGATATCCCATGAAAGTGCAGAAGAGGGGCCACCCAAGAGGCAACTGCGAATAATCGATTCCAAGGGGGAAGATATGCCTTCAAAGCATCTATGGTTCCTTCCGCAAAGGAATATCTCCACGTATACCTCCCCCTATTGGATCCCACCCCAAAGATTCCATGCCTCAAAATGCTCTTGAAGGGAAGAAGGAAGCACCCAACTGCAATCAAAACATCTGATAATAGCATACAAAACTCAAAGAACCACCCTACAATTAAGAAGCAGATGGTCCACCAATTCCTCTGCAGCCAAACACATAGGGCAAGCAGTAACAATCACAAACTTCCGCCTCCACAAGTTAACCTAAGTGAGAGTTCCACCACTCAAAAGGCAACCAAACAAAAGCAATGAACCGACCTCGGAGGGGACTTAAGTTTCCATAGGCGGAGAAGCGGGCAAGGAGAAGACAAACAAGGGGACAAATCCAAGAAGAAAGAAGCCACCGAAAGCACCATCCTATGACGGAATCCAAACTCTGCTATCCTAACCCCCCTCGAGATCCTAATTATATAGTATTAAAGAGGGAGGTTCTGGTTTTAATTTTGACCATCAGTTGGGACTTGGGATTTTGACTATAAGTTATTCTGTTTTAAATCTTCTCTCCCCACTTATGCAACTACCTACTTTATCTCATTATCATAACCACTCATAACCACCCCCACTTCTCTTTTACTGTAAAACCTCATTTCAATCCAAACTCTACCACTCCCTTTCTACTCAAATTCTCCTCTTTCCACCACTAGCTCTTGGACTATATAAACAGGTACTCCCATAACCTTCTTATTCTTTTGTCCTTTTTTTTTCTAAAATCTATGAAATTTTTTTAATATATGAATATTTAAATTGTAATGTTGGCCATATCCGTGCTCAACACAGGTTATTATGCTAGTTTTCCCCTTAACCTTGCTTAGGCTTAACTTCTTTCTCAGTCTAACATCTAGCATTGTCACTCATGACTACTTCATTATAGTGTTTAGTTGTTTTCTTATTCTCCTTGCATCTGCAACACTTCAGCTGATTATACAAGTGATGCTCTTACCATCCGCACTTCATTTCTTCTTTTATCAAAGCCACCCATACTCCCATAGTCTTTTCTTGTTAGTCCACATGTCCACCCCAGTACGCACATCTCAACCATTATGTGGGTTTTTATTCTAGTATTTGTTCCCCAAAATCAGCTCAATCTAACAATTCAAGCCAAATTGTCACCAATATAAAAAAGTCCCTTTGGTATTGGCACCCAACAATTGCATAGCATTTCCAGATGAGAATCAAACAAATATCATAGTGAGGAACTTCTTCAGGGCCATCTATTAGCAACTAGAGCCACTCAAACATACTACCGCCCGCACCTCCCCTTGCACACACAACTGAACCAACACTTGCACCATTTGACACTAGTCCAGCCAAACCAACAACTGAATTTTAATCGAAAAAAATTGCACTTACAAAACCATTAAGCTTTTGTGGCCTTGTATAGATGGCAAGAGTAATCTGACCAGGCTGATCTTGGCCAATTCCTATGTCATGAGACAACTTTCCATCCACTTAGACTTCTGGGATTGGCATCCACATAGATGATCCACAAACTAGTTTGCAAGTTTGCAAATTGTGATCAATTGTGTTTCAAAATTACTCCTATAAAACACAAACTGTTGATTGGCAGCACAATGTGGCCTACACCGGAGAACCCACCAACCCTCACCTTCATACATGATGGATAGTTGAGCAGCAAAAGGCCACTATAAATATACTGGCCAAATCTCACCTTGATGGGACATTCAAGGCCTACAAAATGGAAGATGGGACCAAATTGTTTTAACTATCCATCTTATAGGCCTCTTCCAAATAAGCAATTAATAAGCCAGCTTAGATGGAAATTTGGACCATAAGTAATCCATGGACACATACTATTTAACTGCCTCTCATAGGTAGCTTGGGACAAGGTGTATTGTAATATAGTACCTCAAGGGGCCAAATTTAATCAGTTTTCCCCCATATAAATGAGTTGGCATTTTACGAGCATTTGATTTGTTCGCAAAACTTTGACTGCTTCCATTGAGATTGGGGTGCCTTGAGCAAACAAGCCCTTTATCATTTCAATATGTAAAACCGTGTAAAACATCAAACCCTTGCCTGTCTACACACCAGAAGTTGAAAGTGCCGAACATCCAATATTGAGAAATTTTCTCCTATGAGCGGACTCAATGTGCAGTACACTGCTCTATGGGGCCCATTTTGGCCCACCTTTGACTGCATCCCACTTTTGCACTCTTATGCCCCATGGTCTGGCACCAGACCCTATTTTATGATTATTGAACCTTTATTTAACTTTGAACTGAATCTAAAAGAGATCTATCGTTAAAAGATCATTTAAGGCTGTTAAATCAGGGGCTAGGATAATCTGATGCGACTGATGTTTTTTGCCTGACCCATAAGGACACCTTTTTCATCTACCCTACCTCCACTGATAGGCATGCATCTAAAATGGGCCACACAAAGTGGACCGCATAAGAACAGTATGCAGTGTGCTGGTAGGTGAAAATGTGCTTCCAACATTTATCTGTTTTTGATCTGGTGGACAATAACTTTAGGCCGATACAGGCCCATATGCAAGACTATACATACAAGCTACTGATGCAGCCTCTAGTACTGATTTTGAACCATGCCTTGAAGTGCTTCATCCAACAGATCAGGCAACTACTATAGGCATAGATAAGCAACAAATTTATTAGATAATACTCAGATAAGATGAAAGATATTAATACCTAAAAGATATGAAACGCAGAAACGCTATAAGCTATCTACCAACCTAGTAGACAGAATCAAAGAATCATTTTCATAAACTGAGAGGCACCATGGAAAGGAAAAGGGGATGGCAAATACATACCCATGAAAACTGCCCTCCATGGAACTTCTTGTTTGCCCCTGCCAGATAAGAATCCATAGGAGTCAGCTTCAACAATCTGGGAGCTGCAATTCTGTTCCCCATTCGACCGCTAAAACCAGTCTTTGTCTTTCCACCTTTGTCAGTAAACAAAGTGCAGATGAGTATTAGATATGAATCCGTTGTGCCCAATATCCACTTCCCATCAAAAGTAACATCCACATGGGTGATAGGAGAGCCAAGCCCCGGAAAAGCAGTTTTTGCTGTCCTCATTGAGGTCGTTGAATACAAGCGGATCTTCCCATCAAGTGATCCAACAACAATCGATCCATCACCAGTTGTTGCAAAACACTGAAAGTTTGTTCCTCTGGAGAACTGATGCCCTTGGGTCCATTGCAGAACTGGGGTGTCCGCCGTTGCCAGCTTCTGCACCATTCCTTTCTGGTCACGCATGTCCCAACGACACAGTCTGTTGTCATCCAATCCCAAGAAGGTCGACTCCGATGGATCCAACTGTGACCCCTTGCTATCATTGGTAATGTCTCTCATGGTGATATCAGTCCCATCTTTCTCAAATCTCCATTCAGTGACAACCTTCCCAGTTTCTATGTCTAGCTGGTGAAGCCCCATGGAGTGGGGCTTCCCCTCATTCGCCGGGTTCATCAACAGCATATTCGTCTCAGCCCGCAACAACAGGGCCTTCTTCGGGGTCGAATGCCCTAATCTAGAACTAGCACTCAAATTCCCATGGTCGAACTTAACGCACACGCCTTTCCCCTGTATCCCATGGCGGAAATTCTTCACAACTTGAATACCAGAATTGCTCACAAGGAAGCTGTTATCTAACGCGCCCAACGCCAAGCTCTGAATACCCTCCTCATTCGCAACCTCCTCAAACTCCTGCATCAAATCCTGACCCGCTCGCACCGGCGTCGCCGATCTAGGACTTCTCTCAAAGCTCTCCCCTGCATCTTCCCAAATGGAATCATCCGCCGCTTCAGGATTCGCCCACCCAATGAAATCCTTCCCGTAAACCTTGACCTTGTTTTCCTCCGTCGATTCGAAGCCATAAGTATTCTCAAACAGGGATTTCTGGTACACCGCCACAAATTGATGGTAATCTTCATCCCTAAAGAACTTCATCGCCCAGACGCCATTGCAGACAAAGTCGACACGGCGTTGGTCGCCGAACAACTTCAGCTGCATGACTTCACCCACAGGGACGCGGACTTTAGAGCCGATTTTCAAAATCCATGGACCATTACCGTCCGGATCTTCGGAGTCGTCGGAGTCATCGCCGCCCTCGATTGAGGAGGATTTGGTGAAGGAGTAGGTGGTGAGTTTCTCAGAGGTGACCCATTGGGCTTTGGGGGTGGCCCCGCCGACATGGAGGTAGAGCTTGACAGCGTTCTTGAGATTAGGATTAGGGTTAGGGTTAGGGTTAGGGCTACATGGAGAAAAGGAAGAAGAGTATTTGAGCCTGAGGGACTTGAGCTTGGCGTCGACATCGTCGAGAGAAGTTAGGGTTTTGGAAGATTTCTGCTTCTCATCTGATTCTTCCCCTTGGCTTACTTCTTCTTCTTCTTCTTCCTCCTCTTCGTCTGAATCAGAGATCTCGAGGCCTTCACGACTGTGAGATCCGCCCATTGATGCTTCTGTTGCTGCTGGTGGTTGTAAACTGTAAGAAAGAAAGAGAGGGAAGGGTTGGGTTTGGTAGGAAAGAGAAGGAAAAAATTGAACTATCAAAATCAGATCCAGAGATGAAGCGAGGGAAGGAAATGCAATTTGAATTTGAATTTTGATGTGGGCTGAGGGGGTTTTCTAGCGTGGGTTACCGGCTAATACCGGTAAAAGTGAAATTCAAATCTTGCGTCCTGGGCCTTTATCCAACTATCCCAATCGTGATCTATGGGCCCTCATTCCAATAGTCGGTCTTTTTCTTTTTCTTTTTTTTTTTTTTTTAATGACGTGGGTATCCCTTCTTGGTCTTTCGCCCATCAGGACTATTCCCCACTCTCAGGGGCGACCACTAAATCAAAGAAACGGACAGCGGGCAAATTTTGGGACAGTTATCAACACAAGACATGCGGAGCAAAAGGAATAACCAATGCTTTATACCACTGCACTAAATCTAAAATGCATGTGGGTGAGCCGTGAGAGTAGTCTCATCCTTGAAAGACACCTTTTAGCTCTCTTATGTTGCATGTAATAACTAATAACAAAATTTAAAAGTATTTATTAGAAGAGTGATGCTACCTACATACATTGAATATCACTTTGCATATATGTATTTTTTTTTAATTTCTAAATTACCTCTCCCTCTCCTTCCCTCTCCCTGCCAGTCGGCCGCCCCTTTCGCCCGACCTCATCGCCCTCCGCCTGCGATCAACCCCTCTCCCTACTTATCGCCGGCCGCCGCCGGCACCACCTTCTCCCTCTCCCTCTCCTCCTTGTCTCATTTCACCATTATTAAGAAAAATACTGACGAGACAGAAAAACGTTTTCGTAGAATTGTTCTGCACCAAACACTGAAAAATAAATTTTCAAGTGTTAAACAAACATGCCCGTAGTGTCATTTGAACAGTTTCTAGAGGAACAAAATGTAAAGACTGGTCTAGAGATTTAACTAGAATTTGGTGAGATTATTTGGCTCCATTTCAATGTCAAAGGATGAAATTCACTCTCACAAGAAAATCTAAACTAATTACATAGGTATAATATTCTTTTTGTAAATATATAGATACAGGATATCTCTAAACCATAGGTGATAGGCCCTCCATCTGTGCGGACTAGACCGGCAAACTATGATTTGGGTCCCCTCCATGTGTGCGACTAGACGGGCGAACCATGATTTACATCATGACAATCCAGATGATGGGTCAAGTGCCACCTTTGGATCACACCCTTTTCATGAAAATGAAAAATTACCACATCAGCAAATTCAAAAAAAATGAAAATCTTGAAAAAAAATTTCCACAGAATTTAAAAATTCATGTTTGGTGCAAATTTTTTTCCTCATTGAATTTGCACTAATAGTTGTTTGGTGCGGCTGTAGATTTATGGAAAATCAAATTCTCTTGTTTGGTGAAATAATTTTTTGAAGAAAAATAACGTAACATGTATATTATTTATTCAAATTTAATAATAATTTATTTAAAGAAATAAAAAAATGAAAGTTGCATATGATTTTGGATTGAAATGTAAAAGTATGAGGAAAAGAAGAAGAAGTTTTCCGAGAAAATCCATTTCTCATACCCCCATAAGAAACGCATTTCACGTTTCCGTGGAATTATTCCGCACCAAACGCCTAAAAAATAGGGGTTTCCGTATAAAATTGTTACACAAATATGCCCAAGTCACAACACCGAACAATATAAAAGAATGGATAAATTATCCATATGCTGTACCAAAAATCCAGGTAACCCTGGTTTAGATACCTGAGTTTTGTACCTTATTTACCAATAATACAAAAAGAAACAGTTTTGTACCTTCCCATAATCAGTAACTAGCAAATAGAGAAGTTTTGTACCTTCCAATAATCAGTAACTGGCAAATAGAGATACAACTAGAGATTGAACCGAACAGAGCAGAGCAACTACGTTCAGAGGATCGAAACCGGGGCACAAGGTGCTTCTATATGTATGAATGAATTCCTACAATGAATGGATAGAATATAAAGGTGCCTATATTGGATTGCATCAATATGATTTTCCATAGATAGGTGTAAAAAGGTCAAGCATTTGAAAGAAACCTCATAAATCATGAATATACAGACCATGCTTACAACTAAAGGAAAAGGAAGCATCCATTTTCTTGACTAGGAAATAAAAGAATCTAAATATACACACATCTTGTTGATTCAAAAAAAAAAAAAAACATCCAGAAAGGAACATCTCTTGGACTGTGAGAACTGAGATTCTTGAACAATGATATCAAACAATAGCAATTTATATGATTAATAATTACTATATAAGAAAAAAATCTGCTGGATTTAATCAAGCAAACCCCATAAATACCCTACAAATTACTTTTGGAGCGCTCAAAAGTTCAAAAAGAAAATCAAAGAGATGGAACCACGGAAT
This sequence comes from Litsea cubeba, assembly GCA_012931725.1. NCBI lineage: Eukaryota > Viridiplantae > Streptophyta > Magnoliopsida > Laurales > Lauraceae > Litsea > Litsea cubeba. The sequence goes on from CM022949.1 coordinate 17,333,744, forward strand.
ACATTCTAAGACACCCACCATCTCTAATCCCTGGAGCACTGAAAAAGGAATTCATGATGCCACTCACTAGTTCAAATAAGCTAATAAATTTGCCAGAAGTTTGCATCAACTCAGTCCTCCCCATTAGCCAATGAAGCCAAGACCCCCAAAAAAAATCCTACTGGTTCACAATCCTCCTTCCATTGCTCGACTCAAGCAGTTGTTGTAGGCACACTCGTGGCAGGCTTAGCCACATAAATTTGCTTAACCTTGGATGAGCCAAAGTTCTTGTCCGACCCTAAAGTCTGATTTCTACCTGGGAACCCCACTCTCCTGTGCCATTCACCTCCCGAGCCAATCTTTTGCGAAACCCCAGCACCTCTCTGCTCTGTATGCCCAATTGGGTTAGGATAATGTGAAGCTGATGAATTCTGCTGCTGATTGGCAGGAATCATTGAAGCAGCAGAACTCATACTTGCAGTGCTGCTGCAGGCACCACTGCTGCTGATGGTAACTATGCCACCCTGACTAGCATCTGAGGCTGTCCCTCTGCTCTTCGTGTTGCTCTCGGCTTTGCCGTTACCATTAATAGAGCTAAAGGAAGTAGGCCTGCTGATCTGAACACGAGAAGATGAGGCACTTGAGGGCTCGATGAAGCCCTCACCTGGAAATTGAGTGGTGGGACCACTTGCTTGAGGGAAAGCCCTACCACTGTCTGCAGATGTTGATGAACGAGACTCCTGGAAGCTTTTCAGGTTTGGTGTATCAACAGTCAACCCATGACTGAACTGAGAAGGAAGCCCTCCCTCCACTTGGTGCTGCAATGGTGGCATTGATGGCAGAACTGAATGAAGGGGCGACGTGGGAACATGAGGCCAGTGAGCTTGCACTGGTACATCAGCTGAGGACTGCAATTCCAACAGATGAAACTGTCCATTATGAAGTTTTAATAGAAGGCATCTTTTATCAGTTTCAGTGGAAAAGGAAGAATGCAAAAACACAGCCTTGGGAAATGCTTTAAGTTTGAGGAGGCATATGTGGTCCATGCTTCATTAATCAGATTGTTGATCAGAAGCAGCTTCAAGTGAGTGATGCCAAAAAATGTCAAAGCAATCATTTAATCATTTTCTTAATCTCATTTTTCATTTTTTTATTTTTAGTAAGGAAATAATAGAACTCATAACCCCAAATAATTATTGATGAGGAAAAAGTGCAGGAATGTTCCAAAAAAATAGCCAAAGACTAGAAAGCCAGAATCTTACAATCTAGGGTTCATTTTGGCATCCACCACCCACTATGGGGGCCATCATATAATAGCCTTGAACCCACATTAAAAAGAAAACGCAAATATCAAACTGCACAGTTACATGGTTTAAGAATCAGGACCCTGCAATTCCTTGTAAAGGGAAGGACAAAGCTTAATCAAGGAAAATCAGCTAACCATGCTTTCTACAATTGGCATTTAAAGCAGCTATGGGTCATGACAGGTGAACCTAGGAAATTTTCCTTCGGAAGGCCAATATATGTACGTGATATATATATTGGAGATGCTCCTGTGAGAGTTACTCTCACAGGGTGGGGGCCCTCACATCCATATTCAATGCCAACAGCCTAAATGTGAGGGCCCCTGCCCCTTTCACAGTACCGTGAGAGTTACTCTCACAAGAGCATCTTCATATATATATATATATATATATATAGAGAGAGAGAGAGACACACACACAGAGAAATGATCTCCTGCGCTCATGCGGTGAAAAGAGTAACATGTGATGGACATTTCTATTGGACAGCTGGAGTTTCGAATTTATTTAAAAAGACCGGGCCCGTAAAAACCGCACTCGTGTTAAATACTCCAACGAGTTTTATACCTGTACTAAATACTCCAGCTCTGCATCTTTCATCCCAAACGAACTGAATAAAAGAACCATTTCATTCTCTTTTTATCTCTTCATCTCTCAACGTGATCTCTCCTCTCTCCATCTCTCTCTATATGTGATCTATTTCCTCTCCATCTCAAGCAAAATGAACCCACATAACTCAAAAGTCAAGTCTCTGTCTCTAGCCTCTGATTCTATCTCTCTCTCTCCTCTACTTCTCTCTCTCTCTCTCTCTCTCTCTCTCTCTCTCTCTCTCTCTCTCTCTCTCTCTCTCTCTCTCTCTCAACCCAACTACAGATGCCCAACAGTGACAATAGAATAGCATTTGGCATCATCCAGTCTCTTTTTCATCCTTCCTGGTCAGTGGGGAGGCATTCTCTCTCTAGCAAGCTTGTCAACCACTTAACACTTGCCCCTCTTTGATGCAGCCCGATCCAAAACTAGGACCCACTTGATGGGTTCCACATGATCTCTGATTTTGAGATCCCTATCTTAGTTTAGATAGTCTCTAAATTAGTAATATTGCTTAGTTTGCTTAATAGGATTCCTTTCTAATTTATATGTTGATTAGGATTAGATATTTCCTTATTGCTTATTTAGGAACAATGCTACTCTATATATAGAGAAGCTCCTTATTGTAATGTTCATGCTTATTCAACTAATAAAATTATCGAGTTATTTCTCGAGTGTTATGGCTTGTCTTGTGCCCTAGGGCTGGAATCCTTTGGATTCGGTCAATCTCACCCTTGAGATTGGTCTACAGTACGATCGAGGTTCCGGGGCTGCACCAAATTAAAAATTTTCAAAGAATTACATCACCCTCTTGTAAGGCCCACCTGGTTGCACAACAAGGGAGGAAGATTAAATCTCTAGGTGGATTAAGGGCGGGCCAGATAACATAAGAAAAGTGGCTTTAAATCATGCATACTTTTGTGTTTAAATCCACCAGTAGATTGATTGCATTATCATCAACTCACGAAGTGTTGGCAACGTGAAGAGGTGGGCCATCTCTATGATATAGAAAAGGGTCAGTCGGCTTCTTCCTAGAATGCAACACAAAGGTCCAATGAAGAACGATGAAGTGAAACACCCTTGCAGCTTCCTTTTTCTCTTTTGTTTGGGCCCACTTTCTTTGTTTTCAGTTGGACTTTGGACATGTCATGCATTGATCGGCTCGCTTTTTCGCTCATGGGACTACCGGGGTAAGCGAATGTGAGAATCCGTGGGGTCCAACCCTTTCGTGACCGGAGACAAAGCGAACATCAACTTTTGTGTACGGGCATGCTAATTTTCTACTCTACTTGAAATTAACAAGTGGTGATCCGTCGAAGGCAGAGTGACATTTTTGGTGTCAACACGTATGTATTTGAGTCTGGTATATCCAAAGTTGCATTCGATCTTTCTTCATCTGAGCCTCATTCATGGTACTCGCTTTATGTGTACGTTTACTTATCATCAATTAAATTATTTAAATACCAAAGATTCCATGGTACTCTTTCATTATATATATATATAGAGAGAGAGAGGTGTGGAAAGGCAAGAGAAGAAGAAGCACAACTTAGAGAGGAAAGGAAG